>OY294067.1:128742906-129128506 GCA_958510875.1 Endomychus coccineus
ATGGGTAAACTCGCACACTTGCTTTCAACATCACCATATGTCTATGATAGTGTTGTTACGGCGTTCCAAACTTTAAATGAAGATAATTTAAGCCTTACCTTCTTGAGAACCCGATTGTTAAATTACGGAATTAAGTTGCGGAATCAAGCATCTGACACAAGTGCAAAAGCATTATTCAAGGAACTGAAAATTCAAAATTTTATAACCAAAATCAAATTTGGACAAATTCTAAAAACATTCAAGAAAGGAAATACAATGAATCGAAAAATTTTAAGAACGAATTCAAAAATAAGAAGCAAAAAAAATTATGAAAATGTCACACAATCGGACATTACAAACAACTCAAACAAGTGGAATACAGGAGCATGATAAACGAACTAATGCGTAAGTGGTTAAATTACACCACCAACGATCGACAGCAAACATTGTTTTGTTACATTTATTGATGAATGCTCTCATTATACTGTTACATATTTATTAACCTATAAATCTGAAGTCTTTATTTTTTTCCAAGATTATGTTGTGAAGTACGTTTTATAATATGACACTACTCAATTCATATTGTGATAATTGAGTCGAATATCTTCCAAAAAAAATTAAAGAGTTCTGCATTAAGAGGGGTATCACATATCATTCAACTGTACCACACACTTTAGAGCAAAATGGAGTTGTAGAACGAATGAATAGGTCAATAACAGAAAATGCTTGATCATTTTTTGGGGTGTAGCAATCTTAGCTGCTACGTATTTGTTAAATTCAATCCGTACAAATAGTTCAGTCATTTAAGGAATTTTTCTGTCCGAATTTCCGCGAGGTCTCATCTTGATCTAGTCTCAAGTATTTCGACATGCTGAACACGATGGTGTAGATAAAATTTGGATTAACCCTGTGCTCGAAAAACAATGTCAATTTTTTGGACCCGAAAATGGCCATTTTCCGATTTTTTGCGGTTTGAGACAAAACTATGGGTTTTATGGAAAAATGTTCCGAACAAAAGTTGTTGGAAAAATTAATACGCAATTTTAAGTTCTGGTCTTGAAACGATTCAAGATTGTGGGCTCAAGATAGGGCCTATTTAGTGTGTTTTTGTCACATTGAAAAATTGAGTATATGTCAAAGAGTTTTTGTTTTTGAATACTTTGTTCTGGTGGAAAGATAGTATTTTTATTCTTCTTCTATTTGGTTTTTGATATTTCGATCTATCTTATTTTTTGGCGTCACAATCGGCCATTTTGAAAAATCCGTATTTTGCGAATTTCAGACGAAATACTGATGTCATCATTTTAAAACCAAAATTGTTCGGAAGCTTTCATCATGTTACATATAATATCCAAAACTCTAGCATTTTGTTTTGAAGATATAGCTTGAGCACCATTTTGAAAATGACCAACGAAAAGTCAAAATTTTTCGAGATTAGAAACTTCTCACTGAACCCAAATTCTAGGCTCTATTAGAGGTTTTGATAGCAAGTATTTTAAGTTCAAACAGATCGATTTGAGTTGGGTAGAGATGTAGCTATCTCAATAAATCTGTTTGAGCCTGTGGAAGGCCCAATTTTGGGCCTATCGACAAATATCTGGAATCAAATTACAAAGATATACATCTGCTATTCAAGTTTGGAACAGCGTACAAAGATTAGTTCATAATTCCAAGTTATAACGAATTTCATCATAAATAACTAGCACGGAATTTCATTTATCTGCAATAAGCGAGGGTCGGTACAATAGATTTCGCGCGAGAAATTATGTTTTTTTTAATATTTTAAGATACACCTGAAGCCGTAATCGCTTTTTATGAATGTGTGAGTATATGTAGACGTGTGAACGTGTATATGTGACCGTGACATGATGTTTTTATAGGCTGTTACAAAACAAATTTCAACATTTAAACAAAAAAATAAGATTAAAGAATAATGTTGTTTTTTTTACACATTAATATTTTTGTTTTCTTTTTTGCATTTCATATCTATTGGAAAATTATCTATATTTCCAATTATTCACAAATACCCTAAGTTCTTGTTATCATTGTCAGCATATACTGCTAATGATGTAATATGATCATTATTGATATACGGTTCGTCGTGATACGCTTCATCGTATGAGTTTGATAAAATTTGATCGTCGCAATTGTCATTGATAACATCATCGGTATCGTCATCATCTTCATCATCGTGTTCATTTTCATCCATACACTTATCAAAATCATAATCATCTAATTTACTGATTTCTGACAGAAACAGAACAGCCTTTACCTCCACAATGCTTACTTAATGAGCAACAAGGTGATCATAATTTCTTGCACGAATGTTTATCAGTACAACTTATTTCAACCCCGAAAAGAGATGGTTTTGATCAACTCATCATTTTTTATTAAATACTAAAATAGAAAATAATAACAGTAAATAGTAGAATTTGAAATTCTGATCCATACACAAGTGAATTATCAATATAAAGACAAATACAGTAACACACAACTAGTTTTTATATTAAAATAAAAAATAAGCATGCCGGACGAAAAACGAACAGACGGTCTTTATCAAAAACTAGTGAAAGAAATTGGAAAAAACACAAATGAAATAAAATCGGAGCTTAATAAACTAAGAAGTGAATTTAAAAATGAATTAAAACATGTCACGGGATTGTTAGATAACTTAACAAAAAATATTGATCAATTAGAAAATAAGAATATATACTTGGAACGCAAATTAAGAAAAAACAATACAATAATTTTTGGAATCAATGCCCCAGACAGTAATTTAATAGACTTTACTATAACAAAACCGAATGAATTGCTGAAATCGTATTTTGTGAAAAATGACTTCAACAACATATATAAATTGAATAGAGGAAAAGAGAATTCTCCAATCATCATAGAGTTTATATCATTCCTCAGAAAAAGTGAAATCTCCGCCAACGTGAAAAATCTAAAAGGAACAGGAATTTACATAAATAATGATCAATGTGATTACGATCGCAAAAACGACAAAATACTAAGAGAACATTTAAAAGAAGCTAGATCCAAGAAACTTAATGCATTTATGAAAAATAGAAAACTAATAGTAAATAATGAAACATATACGCCTGAAGATTTAGAAGTAAAAGAGTCTATTAGTAATAGTGAGAGCAAGGAAGAGTTATCCCAAGGTAGTACGAGCGCTCCAGCTACCCCAAATCACGTGAGTCGGATGGGAAAAATTAATGCTGAATTTGGAGAATTAATCAAAAAATTGGAGAATTGAATCAAGAGGTTTCTCAAACTGAGCCAGATCACTTATTTGAGCAAAGGTCATTGACAAAAGAAAATCTAACGAAAAATAGAATTGGATCAAGATCTCAAAGTGAGAAGAAAGGTGAATAGATTTAGTTATAGATGAATAATTATCCTTTCTAATAAAGAAATTTCAATTAATTTTCATGAGTTTAACATGAAATAAATTACATGTATTCATTAATGTAGGAAATTAAATACATAAAACTTGTAAGTACTAAATTAAATAGCATATAGATTTGATTTTAATACCGAAATTAAATTACTTTTATAATAAATTCATAAATTAGGTTAAGATAAAATTTATTCTCTCAGATACTTTCATTTAAGTACTATATAAAATTTCTTCATTAGAAGTATAGTACCAAATATTAGAAATTGGCTCAACAAAAATTTGAATAATAAAAAGTAAACTTGCTATCCGTACATTCAGGAATATGATACGGTAGGTAGTTATTGATACCGAAATTGAATCAAACGCTTTGCAAGCCAATGAAGTATTTAATCTAAATAATAACATAAAAAATATGAAAATTATACTTACCTACATAATAATATAAGGTCTATTTCCAAAAATATAGAAGAATTTGAGGTATTCATTAGTCAATTTGATCATGATTTTGATATAATAGTTCTAAGTGAATGCTGGGACATTGAAAATTCTAACGTATACAAAATAAATGGATACAATTTAGTTGCCTCGAAAAAAATTTAACCAAAACGATGGTGTAATGATATATATCAAATATGAACTACCTTTCGAATACTCAATTGAATACATAGATAAGGTATCAATCATGAAATTGAATACTGAAATTCATGATAAATCCGTCACTATATACGCATTATACAAATCACCATCAATCAATATTAATGAATTCAATAATAATTTATATAACTACTTACATGCAAACTCAATTATCAAATAGCTATTTTAACATTATCATCGGGGACATAAATATCGATATACAAAGTAATCACACTGATTCCTTAGAATATAAAAATATACTAACAGAATTTGGGTTTTTATCCACTATCAATCAACATACTAGAGTTCAAGAAAATTCCAAAACATGTATAGATCACATATTTATCAAAACAAATTAAGACCTACCTAAATATACAATTCCTATGGTAATTGAAACAAACATAACAGACCACTATATAATAGCAATCCAAATTATTCTTAACAATGAAAAGTCACTACCGGAAAAAAAATACGCTATCAAAAATTAGACATGAACGAATTAATAAATAAACTAAAAAACGCAAATTGGAGCAATGTATACAACGAAACTGATTCAGAAACCGCCACCAATAATTATATTGAAAGAATACAAAAAGAAATTTCTCAGTGCACGAAAACTATAAAATTAAAATTTAATAAAAGGAATGGATCACAAATGCTATAATAAAATCTATAAACAAGGAAAATAGAATGTATAAACAACTTGAAAATGATTCCGATAATCACAATTCGAAAACGTATTACAACAACTACAGAAATTTATCAAACAACATTATAAAAAAAGGAAAGATTGATTATTACAAAAGAAAAATTTATAAAAGCAAGGATAATTCAAAAAATATGTGGAAGACAATTAAAACATTCTACAAACCTTTATAAATAACAATGCTATTGAGCAAATCTATGATGGAAAAAATGGTAAAATTAAAAATGATCTTGATATTGCAAATGCCTTTAACAAACACTTTGCAAATATTGGTGAAAAGTTGGCTAAACAAATAAAAATAAGTACCAACGAACAATATGATATTCCAACAAATCATAAATCGATATTTTTATTTCCAACAGAATATAATGAGTTGCGAAATTATGCCTGGAAATTAAAAAATAACGCAGCAGCAGGATCAGATATGATCAAAACAGAAATAGTTAAAGTAACTTTTGAAAAAATTGGAACTCCATTAGTTTATCTAATTAATAAAATCTACGAGGATTACAGGTTACTGCCCAACACAATTTAAAAATTCGATTATCGTTCCGATATTGAAAAAAGGAGACAAAACGCTCATAAACTATTACAGGCCTATAAGTCTGGTATCCAGCTTTACTAAAATATTCGAACTATCACCAAAACAACGTCTACTATCATTTCTAACGAGAAATAAAATATTATCTAGCAACCAATATGGGTTTATGGAGGGTAAATCAACGTCGGACGCAATGATTGAACTAACTGATAAGATATATAAGTATCTAGATGACACAAAACCTACCCTAACAGTCTTCTTGGACCTATCGAAAGCATTAGATACTATAAAACATTCGAAACTAATAAATATAATGGTGAAAATGGGTATCCTTGGAACTCCTTTAAAAATAATTGAATCATACTTAAAAAATAGACAACAGCGTGTTCGCATAAATGACAGGACGGGGGGAAATGAGAGCACAAATTATGGTGTACCACAAGGTACTGTTCTTAGTCCACTGATGTTTGTCATCTATGTGAATGGACTGTTCTCTGTCGATATAAATGGATTAGTAATTAGTTTCGCGGACGACACTGCAATATTATTCCTAGCTAATGATTGGTTCGAACTTAAATATATTGTAGAAAGAGACATGCTAAAAATAAAACACTGGTTTGACCAAATGTCACTCACCCTCAATTTCGATAAAACTGTTCTCTTACCCTATTCTAGAATACAAAAGCAATTTACTCCCATATAATGAATTGCAACTAAAACAACAATTACTATAATTAAAAGAGCAGAAAACGATAACTTTAAATATTTAGGAGTTTATTTCGATACTCATATGAGGTGGAATCACCACATGAATCATCTTGTCAAAAAGACACTAAGTTTTATCTATATTTTTAAGTTTATGAGGCAAATATTAAATTGAAAAGATCTTCTATCAATATGTAGATCACTATTTGAGACTCATCTAAGCTACGGCATAACAGCCTGGGGTTGTGTCCTAAAAGCTCACTCTATAGGCATACAGATGATACAAAAACGCATTCTGGAGATTATAATGAATAAACCAATGATATATCCTACGAAGGACTTATTTCAAATAACACAAGTCTTCGATATTAAAAAAATATATTATTATGCTTTGGCAACAAAAAAGTTCTCAAATAACAAGGAGAAAATAATACACCGACGACACGAGATGTAAAGATAATAAAGTTCTAATCATTGAAACAATAAAGTCGATTGGACAACGATCTTATAGTTTTCAAAGTGCACGAGTATATAACTCCTTACACACCACAAATAAAGTCATAATCAACATTAAAAACTTTAAAAAACAAATAAAGACACACATCCTAACAAATAGGGAGAAAATTCACAAGGTCTTCGAAATATCTAGATAAATAATATTATATAAATAAATATTATATAAATATTAAATATTATATAAATAAATGATGTTATATAATACAATATTATTGTACATTATAGCGAGTTTCAATGAACGGCTGTTATATTGCTGACGACACGGTAATCTCATGAAAGAAATAAGCTTTTATATGCAACATACTATTATAACTGTAATTTCATTTTGTAAACTCACGCTCAAGCATAATTTATATGCTTTAGTGAGTTATATTGCTTTATTTACATATTGTATTATAGTTAACATGTAACTTAGGTATAACTTTTATAAACTGTAAAATATCGATATCTAAATAAACATATTTTTATTCTTATCAGGACGTGCATTTTTTACTGTTTCTATAGGAGTAAGTCCATTCGGACTATTTTTCCAACCTAATTTCCTTGAATTGATGGTTTCATCACCGATCCAAACCTGAACTTGGTAATACACCCTCAAAATATTTTGCGTTGCAGCTATATCGTATTGTCATATGGTTACCTTGTAATGCCTTGGCATAATGTAAATGTCCACTGGCAAGAAAAATGGGGAGCATTTTGTTCAACACATTCATTAGCAAATTCTAATTACCCGATCTTCCATACTCTATATAAGATTTCAACAAGGGAACCATATGAAAATACGATAATGCTACAAAGCAACATATTTTTAGGGTGTATTACCAAGTTCGGTAATGAAACCATTGATACAACGGGAAGGGGTTTGGAGAAATAGTTTGAATGGAATTACTCCTATTCAAACAGTAAAAAATGCACGTCCCGATGAGTTGATCAAAATAATCTCTTGTGGTTGTAAAGAAAATTGTACTGGTAAATCTTCGTGCAAAAAATTATCTATGTTATCTTCATAATTCAGAAAATTTGATTCTATATCCTTTGAGTTACATACACGGAATTATGGCTGATAGGCAAAGAAACTTTGAACTTGTTTATATACTTAACCAGAACAATTCTGTCAGATCTATTGAAATATATAAGAACCGGGATGCTGTCATTGAGTAAGAACTGTCAAGTAACTGCCAACCATAGCAGTACCTACTTTAACCTACAATCCTTACTTCAAAAACAACTGAACTTTAGATGAATGTGCGTAAATAATTGATCTATGGTAGGGCATCGAATCGCATTGTCTTCATCAATGATCTACTATCCTTTCAGAGGTTTATATTTACAAAAATTTAAAAATCTAACGGGACCAAAGTGATGTGATTGGTTAACACCCTGGACTATAAATTCAGAAATGTGGGTTTGAATCCCGCCTGCGGTTCAATCTTTTACGTTTATTCATCTTTATAATCCTATGTTAAATTATCTAAGTTATCTTCATAATTCAGAAAATTTAATTCCATATCTCTCAAGTTACATACACGAAATTGTGACCAATTAGGCGAAGAAATTTTGAACTCACGCGCACAGAAGACGTCCTAGGGGAGTAGGGGGTGGAACCAATGCTGCGTTGGATAGCTGGAAGTATCTACTATTCCAGTACGAAAACACATTTTAGTCGCTGTAGTAGTATTTTTTCTATAGAGGTTAGAATCGAAACGTCTTTTCCCTCGTGCCGATAACAATGTGTGACGAAAAACACTCTATCTCTATCTCGTGCACGTGTTTTCGAATGGTTTGAACGGTTTTCTGGAGGCCGAGAGAGCACCGAAGATGATCAAAATTTAAAGCCTGTCTAATCGTTTTTTTCGACATCAACGGCATCGTGATGACCGAGTGGGTTCCAAAGAGTCAAACTGTTGACCAAACGTATTATCTGAAAGTTTTGGCAACACTGCCAGAGCAATTTCGTAAAAAACAGCCGGATCTTGCACCAGGACAAAGCACTCGCCCATGATGCGCTATCTGTGAAGCATTATTTAGCCTCTAGAGGCACTCCAGTACTCGAGCACGCGTCCTATTCGCCTGATTCAGCACCCTGTGACTTTTTCCTGTTTCTGAAAATCAAGTCTGCCGCCTCAAAAGGAACCTGGTTCGAGTCGATGGAAGAGGTGAAGCGAAAATCGGCGGAGTTCTTGAATGCTCTTACAAGAGAAGACTTCCCGCATTGCTTTGACCAATGAAAAAAACGAATGGAATGGTGTGTGGTGAAGGGGAGAGAGAACATTGAAGGGGAGCATCCGATGTAGAATAATTTCCAAAATAAAACTCCTTTTCATAAGCAGTCTCGTTATTTAATAGCCATACCTCGTATTATGCGTATATATATATGCTTAGTGGTTATCAAAGTAAAAACAACAAGAGTTATGGCAATACCAGTGGAGGGTATTGTTGGGTACGCCAATGGATTGGTCATTCCTATACAAAGGGCCCAATATTCCGTTGTAACTAGTATTAAGTTGTGAATATTTTCTTCACTTTATTAGCTTCAAGTTTGTACATCACAGCAAGTGTTTCAAGGGATAGCAAACAATTTGTTGCTGATTTCTCATCTAACTTGTGGAAAAGAGTTCTATATATAGAGTAGACAAGTAGTGTGTTAACCATAGGAAAGCGCTGATTACTATTCGGATATTCTGTCCTTCTCTCACATGTTAGTGCGCTCTCACTCGCACGGTTCCCCCTTCTATCACAAGGAGTATAAGAATACAAGAATAAGTGTAACGCGCCCACATCGTGCGAGTGAGATGGCAGTACATATGCGAGAAGGACAGAATGTCCGTTAAGATACCAGGGAAAGGCTTAGTTGTCTACTCCATATATAGAACTCTTTGACTTGTAACTGGTTTTGCCAAATGTCAGAAATTTAGAAAGCGTCTATAATTTTATTATTCTTCGGACGTCTACCTGCTACCCTCCTAACCGCTTACATCATCATTACTGATCTAATCGTATATGCGTTCAGTTTATTTTAGTTTTCAAAACATCTTACTATCATATCGCTATCTACATAAGTGGAACTAGGAACATTTCTCTATTTTATGACTTAAAGTGTAACCTAAAGTGTATTTCTCATCTACGCGTACTGTATTCACCAGTATTTTGTTACCTTTGAGTGTATCATCATTTGTGTATGGATATTTCAATAAATCGTATCATAGTTGCTTGGATTCCGGATAACAATTTCGGACGATATGAGAAAATAATCTGTTACACCTTTGGAAGGTGTATGCAACAGGTATTGAGATATATGAAAGGTACACTTCATTCGAAATCAGTTTATAGGAAGATTGATAGGATTCGTTGATTCTGATTGGGGCAGTAACGAAAATGATCGAGAAAGTACAACAAGCTATTTGTTCGAACTTTATGAAAGTTTTTTGGTCTGGTGAAATAGAAGAAGTCAAAATTCAGTAGCAGCTTAGTTCACTGCAGCTGAATACATGGTCTTATTTGAAGCCTTATGGTTAAAATCATTATTGAATACCCTCAATTTCCAACTACAGAACCAAAAGTTATATTTGAGGATAATACTTGTTGTACTTCAATTGCAAATAATCCAACTGATCATAAACGATCAGAATATATCGATATAAATTATCATGTTACTAAAGAACAGATAGAAAAGTCATCAATAATTGTAAAATATATTTCCACATGAGCTGATATTCCCACCAAGCAAGTGCCAGGACAACGATTCCAGGAAATACGTCTCAACATTGACATAAAAGAATGAGATCATGTTAAATATTCAAAATCAAATTATTACTTGTCAAATTGTTTGGTCTGGTCGGATTTTTCTATGACTTTCCCCAAGACACCGCACCGAATGTTGGACCATTCACATCCCTGAATGTCTAGTCCAGCGTGTTTAACAATTACACCAATTTATTTCCGTTAGAGTCTTGTATTTTTGTAAATATAAACTTCGGGAAAGATAGTAGATCATTGGAGAGCACAATGGGATGCGATGCTTCGCCATAGATAACTATTCACGAACATTCTTCTTAAGCTCAATCGCTTCGAATTGAGGAGGGTAGGTTGAAGTAATACTATAATTAGCAATTACTCTTACAGTTCGCGATACACAACATTTCTCCAACTCATTGTAGCGAACACTTTCCACCTATAATTTCTTATTTCGGACCTCCTCTACTTGTGTGTTGAAAGATATGTAAGCAATAGTGAATAAAAATATTCAGATTCATTTGTTTATTTAGTGTAAATTAGTGATTTAATTTCTATAAATGTATAGGTTAAGAATGAATCTACACATTTTGATGCCGAAACTATTCAATACTCCTCTACTTTCTCCAGGTTTTCTCTTCCCTCACCAGAGTAAAATACATCATGTAGACTATTTGAATGAAATTTCAAAACGAAACATGAGTATATCATTAAGTGTGGCATTAGTGGTTTCATGATCATTTCCAGCAAATTTTTTGTTCCTACAATAATATATTTGACCAGCAGAAATGCTCGAAATTCAATTTATTTACAAAAGTGAGAGAAGTCGGTGATCGATCGATCACAGTTCGTTCAGTCAACGGGTCAACCGCTGGAGAGTAACTAACTGCTCAACATTTTTTCGTACAATATTCGGGTGAATTACATCTTTTTTCAACTACAACTTCCATTTCTGAAGCTTCTGTTGGTTTCATAACCCGTTGTTGCAATTTCAGGTGATCAATTTTTCTCTCACGTGTTGAGTTCAAATACTATCGACTACCGTCTATCGTACTACTGACACGGCCTGTATTTATTCGAATTTGAAATAACTTATAATAATAATTATGTCCTACATTGAAAGAAGTTAAATAAGGCTGCCTTTACAAATAGTTCTTTAATAACTGTCTGTGTTGCCGTGAACCTTCCATAAAGTGCAATATTTTGATATTCAGTAAATAGTTTATTAGTTGGCAGGATTACTGTACACATTATGTGTCTCATGCTTGCACATTGTATGTAAGGAATCGTTGGATATCTTCATTCTCAAGATAAAACTTACGACATTGTATCCCTACAGAACTTGCTTAATTCAATAATCAGATTCCAAGGACTTAATTTGAAACTCCACTGACGATCTACCTTTTAAATGCTCGTTAATAATTTTACCTAAACTGAATGAAATCGTGGACAATAAAATTCATAAGCCATTGTTTATCTACTATCTACATTACATCGAATTTGAACTTGGGATAATATCACTACCCATAAATAATCATAATGATAATGAGCACCAACTATAACTGTAGCAGGTTTCATCAAGTGTAACTACAGTATGTGTATTTTATTGTGTTTCCCAACAATATTTTCATATTTATTAGATAGTTCATTATCAAAAGTAGTGTCAAGATAGACTTATCTTATTTGCTGAAATTTCAGTACATTTTCTATCATATTCATGAAATTCATTTAGCTTCTTCCTCTTATCCAAGTTAGAATGCATGTAATTTTAAAGCTGATACATATGTAGAGTAACCGTAAGTATGTTTTGGTCAACAGGATGACTTTTTCATGAAACTTTTGCTCTAAGATGCAAGAGTTCTCTCATCATACGTTTCTGATACAACGGAACTGTTGTAATAATCCGACGGATTATGACTTTTTGGGGGCCTTTGAATAATTTGATTTAATTCAAATTGAAAGTTTTCTGAATTATTACACCTAGGAATAAACATACGATGTGTTAGATATGTCTATAGGCGACTGTAATCGGAAGCCCCCTTTCCTGTAACATTGACTCCATTCTCAGCAAACGTAGCAAAGTATGCGGTCAACGGTACTTGTTTTTCCCTGAGACAGGAAGAGTCTACGTGAATTTGAGACGGGCTGTCATTTACGATTCTTCCGCCTAGCTAGATTTCTATTGACTGTGTTTATAACTTATGGGTGGGCCCTGCTCCCGCTATTCCAAGTTAAACATATTCTCTAAGCGTTGCGCGTGAGGTGGCCCCTTTTTCAATGGTTTCATAAAAACTAATTACTCTGAGAAAAGAAGATAGTTCTCCACTACATACTTGTTCGGTAAGTCCAGCCGGCTTTATGTCCATAGGGTTGCTCCATTGTTGCATCAATTCAAGCAGTATATTTCATTTCAGATTCCATACTCAAAATAATTAAGAAATTTTCAATTTCTTTTTTTTGTTGTTGAGATCATGTCTCTATAAAGTAATAAAGTAGTTTTCCAGTCAAGATCATATTTTTTGAAATCTATGTATATCCTGTTTGTCAAGATTGTCACAAATTGAATGCGAAAAATTTATAGAGATTCAATTAATTTATCAATTTGTGTTCATATAAGTAAACAAAGAAATTATTTAAATTCAACCTACGTTCAATTTTGCTTGTAGTATTGTAAAAGAAAGAAATTTGGAGCTGTAGGTAGCTTGCATAGGGGTAGTTTGGAGCATTGAATTGGCTCATAGTTAGAACTCAGTTGTGTGGCAAAATTAAACGTAGGATTTGTGCAACAAGGGGTATGATCCCTAGGGCTGAAACAGCGCTGGACTTGTTCACGTCTTTCGCGTTTCGCGGAAAGTGTTCGTTCCTTAAAAAAATCATTTTGTGAACATTTCCACATATCATACATCATACCAAATCTAGTCCGACGTAGAAATCGAGTGTTTAAATTTGTTGTGCCTTATTACTACAAGGAGTTCGAGAGGGAATTGTGATATTAGACCAATAGGGTAAGTGAATTTTGATTGCCAGAGAACAACTGTTATATTCACTTCAGCCTCTGAATCGGCGATATAATATAATGTGTTTATTTAAAACTCAGATCATGCTCCACCCGCCGCAGTTTATTTTGTTAATATATAATTTTCACTCGTTCAGGCTAGTTTGAGTGGTAAATACAACTTCCGCTTATCGGAGATCACTTAGGGGATATGATCGAGTATCAGGTCGTTAGATTCACCCCAGGTTACCAGAAAGAGAGGAATTCCTTCATTTTGAATATTATCTATCAATCATCGGCGTGATCGAGTGCGAAATCGATCACTGTTCGGAGATTGTACTAATTAGCTTCCACGGATTCTGACTCTCTCAAGAGGACTTGAGCAGCAACTCGCTTGCTGGCGAAAGGGGTAGAACTAGCGACATTGATAACGGCTTCACAGGTTCCCCTTTGGGGTGAACCTGAATTTGACGTCTATAAATTTATGTATCGTTCCCATTTCTAAATTTTGGTTTAATCTTATGATCGTTTGTTAGATTTCGATGTACTATATTTTTGTAAGCTTTATTCAATATATATTTATTATTTAATCTGATTAACGAGTGTAACTGGTAATTCCTAATCACCTCTTAGCGAATACGACCTTCAGAATTCACGCTTGAATAGATATCTAAGATGTAATTGTACGAGGCAGTCCCTTGAAAGGGAACAAGGCATCGTAGAAGAAAACAGCTTCTAGGTGGGTTGAAATATACACTTAGTGGTGGCAGCTTTGAAGAACCTTAAGTGTACACGAATCAACTGAGGTCTCTGATACCCGAACAGGTTTCAACAAACAATAATTCTCACATAACACGTCGGTGAGGTATCAACGCTACCTGAAATAATACCCAGCCGACTGTTACAAGTACAAGTATTACTAACAGTGAGATATTCTTTCAAACCTATTCACTTATCTGGAAATATTAAATGTGGAGAAATTTCAGTTCAGATTTATTATGGAAATACGACGCTCGGCTCACTGTTATACTGTCCCTGCTTCTGATGATGCTCCCCAGACATGTTTACCACAATGTACATGCGCAAAGTGATGAATTTGATGTTCGAAACCTAACTAAATCTTTTAACTTGTTTAGAGCATAGCACTCAAAAGATGTTTTTCTTTTCTACAAATTGCATAATTATTTCCTGTCCATTTTAGACGACTATCTATAGTTACATCTAAGAATTTGACTACTCCTTGAATTGAGGATGAAAACGTTTTTTTTATTAAAAAGCTTCCATATTAGTTTCTACTTTGCATACTGAATTCATTATATGTGGTTTTGAATACATTTAGATGCAAGTTGTGAGCTGAATAATATTCCATTATATTTTGCAGACATTCATTAGTCCTTTGTATCAGCTTTAACACATTTTATTCATTCACAAAAACTGAGGTATCATTAGCAAAGGTAGTCGATTTCGGAAGTTTGAAATTGGTAATGACTATCAAATAGAGCAGTGGTCCCACCAATGATTCCTGAGACTCTTCCCTATTAGATACTACTGAATGAGAATTAACACTTAATTATATTCGATTGAAGTGTTTCCAATAATAACTCATGATCAATCAAGTCAAATACTCCACTCACATCTAAGAATGAGCCCAAGCAAACAAATCAATTATTCACTGGTACATATAGTTTATCTACGAACTCTATTAGAGCTGAAGTGGTAGATTTTCCCTAAGGAAACTCATGTTGGTCTCCATGATCTAATTTAAGCATTCTAATGAATTGTGTATGGGTATTGGAGGAATAATAGGATTGTTATGAGTCTATTATTTTTGACAGTTTGGAGAGATCCATTCCCATGGTAAAATATGATTTTTGATGAATTCAGGTTTGTTGGAAAAACACCTTGAAGGAAAAAAATGATTATGCAATGTGTTAAAGAGCGATTCCATCACAGCATGATTTTATAATAATCAGACTCGGATTTATAATAATCAAACTCGGATCAGTCGAAATAGAAGAATGAGACTTTTAATATGACATATCTTGTATGGTTCAGAATAATAAAAAATATCTCCAAAATTTCAAAACTCTCATCTCATCTGCCGTTCAAAAAGCAGACTTCCAGACAAGACAGGCTCAAAGTAATAGGAAGAGGGGATCAAGACCTTCAATCTAATATATCGTATCACAAGGACGCTTGTTGGATAGAAGGATAGTTTAATGATAGTATTAATATTCACATGCGCGTCCCACTGCTGGCGTTGTACTTCGCGAGGGATGAGTCCACGTAAATGTCATAACGCTGTTTCACGCGCTCTACGACAGCATGCATCAACATAAATTGTCTCTACGAGGAGAAAACATTTCATCAAACAAGGACTCATAAGGAATTGAAATCGAAAAGAGGCAAACGTCTGTGCAAGTTAACATTTCTGCAACGCTGCCGAAGTGATAATATTCCAAAATGTATGAAAGTAAATTTTCACAAGAATAACCATCAAGTAAGAAGAATCAGTCCCGTCTTATTGACAACAGGCATCCTCGATTCAAGACGTACTTTTGCCACAATCAACAGAGACCGTCTGAAACTTCACCTCTACCTGAGACGGACCATACATCCAACTTCATGGCAACTTGCTGAATTCAGAGCAGAAAATGACATTCACCTAACCATCGAAGGATACTGTGAAACCACAATCGAAGGTTACGAAAGTTGTACGTTACGTAAATATCCCGCCCACTACTAGATGAATTCTTCATGAGTGTCTGAGCGGAAGCCTTCAACTTTGCAGTAGAACTAGCACGCATCCCCACGGAAGACATAATAGGAGGAGTAGGATCAGCTATCGCCAAAATGGAACACAGTAGTGCCGAAATCAATCAACAAAACACAGCATGTATCCTGAGAACAGCAAAGTTATTCAAGAAAAATATATCACACCAAAAACTGCAAGCTAAAGAACCTCCGTGAAAACGATCGCATCATAATATCACCAGTTGGTGAAGGGAACGACACAGTAACTGTGTACAGTATGGATAACCATTCAAAAATAGAAATAATTTTCGAACATTCGGCTTCTAGGTCCATCACATACTTGGAGAATATCACGAAACCGTTAATCAAGAATAGTCAAACTGAGGAGGAGAACAAAATTCCCTAGATTCTAAGGGAGGAAGCAGGAAGCTTCAAGATGTCCTAAATTTTACGGTCTACCAAAAATTCAGAAGCATGGTATCCCCCTGCGACCTATAGTAAACTCCATAGGATCACCACTTCAGCACCTTTCACGATATCTAGCCAGGCTAGTCGAACCCTATGCAGCGAACACGGGATTATATGTCAAGAAAGTAATTAATTATGCTTCTGAGCAATACTCTACAGTCTGGAGATCTTCTAGTGAGCTTCGATGTCAGATCACTATTCACCAATATACCCATAGAAGTATCACTGGAGCTAACATTGAGAAAGAACAACTTGTATATCATATGCTCTCTGTCACGAAAGACTGCCTGAAGAATACTCATTTCAAATCGAAGTTGCACCAATGGGATGACCTATATCACTAGTCATTGCATAACTGTGCATGGAAGATTTGGAAGTACGGACACTGCAGTGTACTCCACTAAAATCAAAACTCTGGCGAGATACGTCATCGATATTTCACAATATGGACCCATGGACGAGAAAACCTCAGTAATTTCTTGATATTCATCACAAAATAGAGTATATGATAGAAGTAGGAGCACATAATCAGCTCCTGTTTGTAGATTTCCTAGGGAAGAAAGAGGAAGATGTCAACTCAATAGACAAACTATATACAGGGTATCCACTCATACGGACCGATATTCTAATCATCTTGCTCTACTCAATCCGGTAGTGGCAACATTAGTAACCAGATCTCAAACGTCCGATTCTGACGTTATCGAAGAAGAAATTGCATCACTGCAACAAGCATTGCAGAAAAATGGTTTCCAAAACGACACATGAAAAACCGAGTTAGCGCACAATCGAAGAACAGGAGGACAATAGTCATTGCATAATTACCTTATGTAAGAGGAACAACAGATAGAATCAGTAGGATCTTGAAAACCCACAAATAGATGAAAAAATAGGCGAGTATTGGGAAATCCGGAAACAAAACTCCCCTTGATACCGCATAAAAGGGAGGTTATGATCTAAAGACAAAATTTTTGATTGATAAAACATTTAAAATATATTGAATTTGTCTTGTTTTCCAAGTTTTCTTATATCATCCAAGCAAGGCTGCTCATATTATATATGCATGTACGATATTACACACATTGTAAGAAAATTTAGCACTATTGAATAATAGTAATGAAGGACAGGGAGTGCGAGATGATCTAGGACTGGGGCTAAATAAAGTGGAAGTCAATGAATACCTTATTTGGGGAGGCAAATTAGACAAAATCATCTAACAAAGAATATAGGTATACATGTTTGTTTTTCTTATATAGTGTGTGAAACACAATATAGAGGTACGCTAGATCATAAAATAAAATAGATATCTAAAAATCAAATTTTAATTGATATTGTTTAATTTTATAAAATCATAACTGAACATATATGAGAAGTAAGAAATTGATTAGAAAAGCAGGCATGAAATTCAAAATCATTAATCATATTTATACTTCTGTATTCCGAAATTTAACCCCTATTTTCTAAATTTTCCCTTTTCTTTATATGCTACTAGGAAATTATCAATATTATTAGCCATATTATCACTTAAAACTTATGCATTTAGGTCATGATATTTTTAAATCTTTCGCTCTTCCATTCAGGTTTCTTATTCTTGATATATTCCTAGATTCCAATTCTTTCCATTCATCTTTTGGCAAAGTTATTGTAGGTTGAACCGGGATCCTACATGTTTTTTTCAGGCATATGTGCCTTATCCCCTTCATGAAATTTAAAATCATTGTTCATAATTATATTTTTGTATTTCGAAATTTAACCTCTTTCCTCAAAATTTTCCCTTTTCTTTATATCGCTACTAAAAAATTATCAAGGTTATTAGTAATATTACTCAAGATTTGGGTATTTTATTTATAATGTTTTCAATTCTTCTGCACTTCCATTCAGGTTTCTCATTCTTGATGTATTCCTAGATTCCAATTTCCTCCATTCAACTTTCCGCAAGGTTAATGTAGGTTGAACTGGGATCTTTCATATTTTCATTTGGCATATATACCTTATACTTTCAGAAAAATTGTCCTCGGTAAGATCTGAATGTGATAGATAGTTGCCGTCATGTCGGTCACTTCGGACTCAGCAAATGTTGACTTTATTCTCCATATGCTTGTTATTTTTGTGTGTTTTACCTCTCTCATCCCAACACCAGCTGATTTCCCGCTTTCTGTCATTTTCCTATATTTCTATTGATCCATTTCTCATTTGCCTTTGAATTTCTAAAATAGAAATAGGAGCTCACTTTTACAATAATATAGGATACACACACAACGTTGTTATGAAATAACCAATTTCAAAAACATACTAATCTAACTTATTGAAAAATTTTTTGTGAACTCTGTTTTGGGACCGTTCTTTATCGAATTTAGTTTTTTAGTTCAACCCAGTTATTTTCCTATGTAATCTGGTTCGACAAATAATCGCTTCCTAATGTTCCAAAATATACCAAATATTGGGCAGAAATTGTATTTTGGGTTCTATTTCGTTTCAAACTAATCATATTAGAAAAATTATTCAGATTTAAAATTATTATATATCTCATCTCAGGTATGCTCACTTGTCTTTCTCGTTCCAAACTTATCGTATTAAAACAATAAATCAAATTTTGAATTATTATACATCTCATATTAGATATGCTTACCAGTCTACCTTAGAATCGCTACATTGAATTATCACTATTTTAGTAATATCGGTATTGAATTAAATTTCCAAAATATTTCAAAAAGATATATTGGCAGAACGGCGGAAAGTTTTTGCTTATTATTATTATCTATCTATTAATCTGACTTTAGGCGAGATGTATTGGCGCCACACTGCTACATATATGAGGCGCTCTGACTAGACAATTATCATCCAGCCTTACGGAATAGGACACCATCTATGAGAGATGGGTACATAACGAATGCGTCGAGCAGTTCTCTATAATTATCGATGGTGAATAGTAAAACGGATTCAACGTTAAACTTGAGTTCTGCCGTTGTATGTCTTCATAATATGACAAGGCGGGATTTTTGGAGGGTGAAAAGGGCCAGTACACCTATTCTGATTCAACGCCAATTTATATGAGTAGAAGAAGACATTACGTTGAATAGAAGATCAAGGGTGAACTTATATTGGAAATGATATAAGAAGTGTATCTGAGGAGAAAGTTCCAATTTACGTTTGCGACAAAAACTGAGTTAATATTACTTTGAACTATTTCAGGTTATCAAGAAGTGCTGAAATTACTCATACTAGAAAGTTTGTAAAGACATAAGTCTGAAACTACTTCGCTAAACACATTTAAAAGAACTTAACGCTATACGTATTCCTTTGATATCTCATAATTAACATAGAGTCGAGATCAAACGTGGTATGGTAATAAGGATCTTTATGATTGCAGTTTCTATTCCCTAGGTGCAGAAGATTGTAGAAAATTTGCTTGTGGTTATTTCGATCTTCGTAATCTTTCAAGAAAAATGCACAACGTGTATTTGAACTGGTATCTTATATAACACCGTATGTCCGGGTATTTCGATATGTAAATTTTTTAACATTTCGTGAGTAGGTACTATCAATTACTACTTGAACTATTTTTCTTTGCAAAAATGCTATGTTCTTCCATCTCATCTGATCTCTTGGCAATGGCAATTTCCATATTTTCAACAATGAAGAGTTGCATATTCAAATTTAGTGAATTTCATCTGTACTACTTCATTTATTAATTTGAGGTTTCCCCAATATTTATCAACTCCAATTTCGGAAATTTTATTATGTTGTCTTCTGAATTCAAACTCTTCGCCAAATTAGTTTTAATGATTGATATTTCGGATCCTGTATCTAATAATATTTCACAATTTTTTTTCCTGACTTTCCTTGGTATTTTATTCAAATCTATTCCATCATCCTTCTCCACTAGTCTGTTTTTCTTCATAACGATTATTGTTAGTTTGACCATCATGATTATGTACTAATTCATCGCTATTCATTCTACTACAGTTAACTTTCCTTCTATTATCTATTACCTATTCCCAAATTTTTACTGTCTATGTTGTTCCCTATTTCCGTTTTGGTTATTATTCTCCTGATTATTATTGCCTCTATCATTTTCATTCATGTTATTGTATTCTCTATTATCTTCATTGTTACTATAATTGTACCTGACCTTATTATTCTGTTGCTCATTAAGCAAGTTATTCCTTCTCTGATACCTATCTTCATGACTATAATCATTCTTAGGATTATATATATTTTTTGTTTCATTCATACATATTCCTCTGACATATCATTTCCATTGATGTTATTCCTGAAGATATTTACCTGATACCTATTCCTATTTCAATTTTGTTTCCTCTGATATTATTCCCAATATTCCCAAATTGTTTATTATTCTTATCACCAGTACTCTTGTTTGTCCTATCTATCGTCCTTAAATAGCCTAATGATTAATTCACTGTTCCCTCTCTATACCCTCAATGTTTATCTTTCCTTGTAGTACTCCTTGTTTCCATTTTACTACTTTACTTTTTACCTTTGAAACTAATTCTTATGTCAGTACGTAGTTCGATTTTAAAATCGAGCTACAGTTCTCGGTCTCCAAAAGGCCTCAACGTTGACTCGCAAATTGTAAAGAAATAATAATTTGATGGTTATCATTAAATTTTGTAGAGTGTCTATCAACACTTGCTTTAATTTGTTGGTGGCAATGATCATAAAATTCTACTTGATTATGAATTTATATTTGAATGATAGTTTTGAATCTTTGATGGATATTTTGATTTGTTATTCCGGCTGGCTGTTTTGATTATTCAATTGGAATTTGTGTAGTTGCGATATTGTGGTCTTGAAAATGACAACACCTAGAAAAGTATTCCCCGCTATGTAATTATACATTTTACACACTTACCTTCCTCAAGCTTCAATCTAGATAAATCTATTCATATGAATGATCACAATATACACAAATGATAAGAACATTCCAAACAACAACACAAAATAGCATTTATTCACTTTCCGAATTGACCAAAATAAAAACAAACGGCAAACATTTAAATGGGTTGATTTACAATGAATCCAAATTTAATAAAAAGAAAAGAAAAGGTATATCTAATTGTATGAATTAATAATTACTCATCAATCTGATACTATAAAAATAGATAATCATCCTTATTCACTAAAAATACTGTTCAGTACTGAGGACCTTTTGGCTACCAAGCCATCGTCAGAGGAAACTATATTAAAGATTCAATTGTGCCTATTTAAATGCTTTTTGGTGATAATAATGCAAATAAGAGGTTACTTCAGCTGGAGATATATTAGAGTTTGATGAATTGCTTTTCCGTTAATATATTTTGATCCCTTCTAAATTACCTAGATATTTGTCCGAACTGTGTTTTGAAAGTGATAAAATTCCTTGAGAAATGATGTTACCTGCATTTAAAATATGTTTGCTTGGACCCACACAGTATTTTGAACACGACTCAAAATCGATTTTGTAAATCCCTGATCTGTAGAATTAGAAAAACTCAAGCAGGGGTATTACATAAACGGTTTCAGCATGTTCTTGAATCTATAAGCTGGTTGTATTGCAAATTTAGAAGATCAATCATGGAATTTGATAATTGCGGAAGGATTAGTGAAACTTTTGAACTTTATTGAAGTATTTGAAGGAAATGGCTCTAATTCGGTTGATAGGATTCTTTTCGATTTCCTTTGGTTCAGAAATTAAATTATTGATCAAAGCTTTGTTGTAACCATTGTCCAACGCTATTTGCTGAAGTCTCTGAACTTCGTTGTAACGATTTTTCACGTTGGAATAAACATTCAATAATCTATGAACAAGACTATTGAATGGGGCTATTTTATAATTCAATGATGTAGCTGAATGATATTGCTATTGAGCGTGTTCAAAATGTAATGTTGATCAAAATAGGTACTTATGTTCGCCAAAATATCATCAACATATCTATTCCAAACCTTAAGAGACTGATCTCAACTTGATTTGAAGGAGGTTTCAAGTTCTCTCATAAAAACTTGGTCAAAAAAGAGGGACTGGATTGCCCCTTGCACATCCGCTCGTTTGTTCATCGTAGTTTTTGTTAAAAGTGAAATAATTTGCTTCATAGAATACGTAATGATCACGTATTCTATGCAGTTTGTATCGGGGATATTAATATTTGAAAGACATTTCTCCAGAATGCTTATCATCCAAGGGATTGGGCTGATTATAAATAGTGAAACTACATCCAATGAAATGCGAGTATCATCAGGTTCAGGTTTGGAATCTTTCAATTTTGCAATTAGTTCCAAGAAATGTTTCACATTTTGGTGCGGCTTGGAAGTTGTTAAATTCCTTAACTAGCCATTTTGCTATGCTATAAGTGAGACAATTAATGTTTGAAATGATCTGTCTCATGGAATTACCCAGCAATATAGTTTATGAAGATCAGGGTTTGAAAGTCTGAGTTTGTATTTCAAATTATCGGAGATTACAGCTGTATACGAGTTTATTGAATGATTTACTAATTTAACGCATCCAACAGATGAAGCGTTCCTGGTAATCTGTTCATAGGGACCATCATCAATAAGGTATTCACCGAATTATGATAATCTTCCTTTCGCATAACTACAATGGAATTTCCCCTATATAATTTCAAGTAATCAGTCTTTTTATTTCAATAATTAGCAGATATTATTGAAGTTTTGGATGTACTTATACGATTTATTTGAATATTCAACAATTGTCATGCACTTGTTAAGAATAATAGCTCTATTATGAACTACAAGATTGTGAGTTATGTTCAAAATGCTATGTGGGTCGAACTAGGAGGAACATTTTAGCTCGGTAGGAAGAACATTTTCAACATATAAAGAAAAATAACGGCGGAACATCAGCGTTAGCCGAACATATTCCAAAACAGATGCACCATTTCTCAAGAAAGCTTGAAACTTTTAAAACACGGTACGGACAAATATCTAGGTAATTTAGAAGAGTTGAGAACATATAAACAAAAAAGCAATTTATCAAATTCAAATTCATCTCCAGCTGCGGGTTATCCCATGCTTGCATTATTATCTTCAAATAGTATTTGAACGAACACATTTTGATTTCCTATTTAGTTTACTCTGATGACGGCTACTTGGTAGCTGGAAGGTCCTCAGTACTAAACGGTGGATAAGGATGATTATTTCTTATTTATAGTGTATTCACAGTATGAACTATTTCATAGAGTTAAGTATCAATCTGATGATGACATTCTTATATTACAATGTTTGCGCTTATTGAAAACATCAAAATGTGGAACTTACTATATTCTTTCACTCACTGGTGATATCAATTACCATTGATGCATACTTTCCATTCTGGTTGTAATAATAACTTTGTGGATTCTACTCTGGTTATTATTGGAATCCTTTGAAATTCAATCTGATGGCTATTTATACCCACTGATTCCTTACGTCATAGAGATCTTTTTCTACCCAATTATAAATTGATATGCATTTTCTAAAATGCTTAGTTCTATCTATAAGAGAATCCTCTGAATTCTAGGCACATGAGAATAGAACATTTTCTGCAATGTGATTATTTTCTTATTTATCAATTATGTCTAATTCAACTTTATTTTGAATAATTGTTCCTTATTCCCCTATCTTCATATATGATATATGTTGATAACTATTCAGTTCCATTCTAAATCTGAATTATTATTTTGATAACATTTTAACATAATTAGATTTCAATTGATATTCCTTTTGATTGAACTTATTATACTTCGAAATTCTAGTTGCATAACCTTTCTATCATTCTTAATCTTCTTTCTTTACTTGATTCTAGACTGTTTATCAATTCTATTCCTTATTCACCAATGAGTTATATTCTCTAATATATCTTTTATCTTACTCATTATTTTGGTAATAAACTGTCAACAAATTCTTGAACCCACTATTGCACTTCACTGCCCATGGCTTAGAATTTTCTCCATTCTATAATGACTCTTTTCATGTTCTTCACACTGTTATTAGTGTATTTCCTCTCACGCTCTTATAATTGAAGTTGACATGGACGTAAGCTATTGTGTCGTATGGAAGATTTGCACCTCTATAGATCGACCTAGCTCTAAAACTCCCAACCGGTTGACAAGTTTAACTTTGTTTTGTTTTAGATTTATCTAGATCATAGGGTTCATAAATACTGGCAAGAACTATAAGTGACTTCAATGATATTCAGCGTTATAAGGGGAGAAAACAATCAGATGCAGTTCGTGGCAATTAACTGATAGCTGATAGCAGATAGCTGTGACACACAAATGTTTTTCGTCAACCATTAGATATTAAATCCGTTAAGTCACCTTTAGTGTCGGTTTTTATCCTTATCTTAGATTCAAACGTACTCCAGGTTAAAAACTATGTGAAACGGTGAAGTACCGTAAATAACAATCAAAAACGTTCCGTTGGGCGCCAGGCCATTAAATATTTCATTCGGTCACATTTTTAGGGTTATTATGACTCATTTTCACATATGGTAGAGGAAAAATGAATATTTTCGTGGTATGAAATACTGAAAATAGTAGAAATCTTTGCTGATGATTCTAAACTTAGAGTGGTGTATAACCCAGGTTTTATTAACAGAATCATTCTCATAATATTAACCATTTTATTGACTTTCTCAATTTGTAGAATAGAATTCAAATTTAAGAAAACATTTTATTTCAAATAATTATTGCTGACAGATTGTTTTACCCAACTGTAGCATTCTAAAAGATTGGAGGTATCAACTAAAGCAAAATTTGAAATCATGTCCATAAATATCAGAAATCAGTCTGAGAGTAGTGCAAATTTAGGGGTGAGGGTAAGTAATCTTTTGGGTAGGAGCTTATGTACAAAGTTCTTAAGTGCCGAATTGAAGGTATCGATTTGGTCATTTAATATCAATATCATGTTACATATTTCAGAATACTATACACGTCTCAAATCAAGTTTCCCGCCTCCCTTATGTTACCACCTCCATTCCCTGTCCAAAGTGGTATATTATGTTTGTAGTTAACAGGTTGTCATGTCGAAAACCTTCAATAATTGTATTAATCCAAATGAATAGTTATCAAGAATAATATTACGATAAGCAACATTTTCCATTCAAATTCAATGAATATGCAATGATATCCAATTGAAATTGATGAATTTATGCTCAGATAATGTTTTTTCGATGTTTCGTCCAACACTGATTCCGTTTTGATTAATCAACTCATTCTTCATTCACCTATTCCATATACCCGATCGAAGATATTCATTCACGTTGATGAATGGCATTAAACAGGAATAACATCATGTATGTTATGATTGAATATTTTTCTAGTGTTCACTTTACCCCTCCTGAGATTTGACCATATTGCGTATTTAGATAGTACTCTACGGGTGAAGTGCATCAATCATACCCTCCGCTCAAAAGTTACGAGTTGAAGTTAAAGTTATGTCAAGTCTAAGAGAAACGAATTTTAAACATAATCGATATAGATGGTAACATCTGTATTGCTGGACAATGCATTTTAAGCAATTTCGACATGAGATAATTTCGAGTGATGGTTAAATTTGTGTTCATATTGTTGAATCCAAAATAATGATCAATTAAGCATTCTTTTGACATATTTCATACAGAGAAGTGATTTACGTAATAGCAGTTGATTGGCCGAACCTTTTTGTTCAAATACACAGGTCGAAGACAGTTTCTTTGTCTTCCGTATATTGGAGGGATCCGGACTGCTTGCGATCCTTTGGATAAGTTGCGATTTGCACTTTCGATCGGTTTTTGCATGTGTATCCTGTTGTTGAATCTTGCGGCCTCGTGCTTCTGCCTAGTTGAATAATCACTATTTCCGTGTAACTCTTCTCGATGTAATAAGTCAGATCCTCCTTGTATCGGAAACGTCTAGATTATGAAATATCAATTTCCTAAATGGTTTCTGTCGAACTATGAGATTTCGAAGTTTGCAACTTTGTTCGATATCTTGAGCTTATAAGAATCGTGTAATTATCCGAGCACAAATATCTCGTTACTCAATTTCCATCTGGTAGGGTAGCACAATAAAAGCGTGAAAATAAAAATCAAACTGTTTATGAATATTGATTCACATTTTTATGTAGATACAATAACAACTGCAAAACGAATCTGATAGCTTCCAAAGAAATACACGCAATCAACCTACTTAGAAAGAGAAAAAATTATATTGAATTAATGTTTGGTTCCTAATTACACGATTTTATTACGTTACCACACATCTCAATAGTTTATAGGCATGAATGGAAATTGAGTAGCGAAACTATAGTGCTTGGAAATTTAAACCTGGGGTAGATGATATTAAAACTTCAAAAGGGCAAGATTCAACAACAAGATGCACATGCAGAACCGCTCGGAAGAGCAAATTATCAAAATATATGAAGGACATGGAAACTGACTCACACTGTGTGAGTGGAAGGTGATCTGCAGTGGACATTGTTGGTGCCAATGAGCTTCCCTAATGGAGTAATACCCAAATTAATAAAATAGTCGAATATGGAGGTGGTGGTAAAGTAAATTCTTGAGAAAATTTCATAAAGTAGAAGTTTGCTTCGTCAATATATTTGCTTCAATATGCTGAGGTCTTTAAATGCCCAGAACGTTTGAATCCCGATTTCGATATTTTAAACGATTATAATATGCTTAATTTCATACTGTCCGGAAGATTCATCTTAACGTCATTAATTTGCTATCGGTACATTCCGGACTCCTTTCATATTTTACTAGGAATCTAACGAAGTTCCATAATTTTAACACATCACGTTCTGTTGAACCTTTTCATAGATTTGCTTAGCAATATTTCAATGCTTTGGTGCTTTTACAATGAATTTGTGACTGTTTACATAGTAGAACAGTGTGGAATAAAACATTTTACGAGAAATGGTGTTAAAATACTATTAAAGAACTTGTTTAGAAATTCATCTAAACTTGTACTTCAATAAGTAATTTCCACCCTTGTAACGTAAATAACAATTCCGGATTCTTCATGTGTTTAGGATGTGATTCATTTAACATCAGAACAAACAACGTGATCTAAAAACTATAACTTGAACATTTACAATAGATATTACTAACCTGTAAAATTTTGTTGACTTCCATCAATTTTGAAACATTTGAGAAATCTGCATCTTGAAGTTCTGAAATGCATCACAAAACTTCCATACACCATGGGATTTACACAGCTGTTTGTTACAACCATCATGAAAAACGTAGTTTGCAACCAAACGGGAAGTTCATTGGCACTATCACGGTCAATCATATACCTGGAAATTGAAAAGGGAGTCAATATAATTATTAATCAATTAACTGAGAATGACAACATGTCGACAGATAGTACGTAATCAACTGGCACTAAGTCTGAACAAGACACCTGGACGACAATACTTGCCAGGATCGCACTCAGACGGTAGTTATATTAAATAAATATTTACTATCCAAATAAAATTATAACATGTTGTATGTTCATGCTACTAGTTTGTTGAGAAAAATAG
Source organism: Endomychus coccineus (assembly GCA_958510875.1). NCBI lineage: Eukaryota > Metazoa > Arthropoda > Insecta > Coleoptera > Endomychidae > Endomychus > Endomychus coccineus. The sequence continues at coordinate 128,770,844 of OY294067.1, forward strand.
GTATTCAAACAAAACAAACTTCACAAACTCACAATCAGATCAGGTAGAACAAAGCTCGATCGAGCAAATTCACAAAGGAACTGATCTGTCTCTGGAGCGATAATGGAAACACGTATCGTTTCAAAGGTGATAAACCAATGATTCTGCAGGAAAGCTAGCGATGGATTCATTTAATTTTATGTCCTGATCAAGAGAACCTGGGAAACTCTAATGACGCTAAGCCATAGGCCTGATAGAGTAACCTACCGCCCCCCGACAGTTCTCCCACTGATCGCAAGTGCAAGTATGAATATTGACACAAGAAAAAATTAGGGTGTTTTAGTGAAATAATTTGATACCTCCGTTTTAATACTCCATGTTTGCCCTATCTAAATAGTTTGTTAGACATATATGTTGCCATCTTAAATGAACTTTCAATGATAGAATGTATTAGATGACTCTCCAGGTTTTCAGCTGTTTGCGACCAACAGTAAGTGAATAATATATATCACAACCATACCTTCAACCCGTGCAATTGTCGTAAAGTAAAAGACTTTGCTGACAAATGGAGATAATAATACAATACACCTATCGACCCTTGTAAGCATGTATGATGTCAACTCAAATGAACATTCAATGTAATGACATAGAATATGATTTGACATATTTCCACGTTTTTCTCTGTTTCTTATCAATTGAAATATATAAGTAATTCCTACGGGTGAAGGATAGTAGATGTGGCTAATTCCATACATAAATACAATTCAATAGGATGAGAATGTTGCACAGAATGCTGTTTGATCATACGAACTGTCATGTTCCGTGCTTGTGTCAATTTCATAAATTAAGTTCCATGGAGTCAGTTCAGAAGAGAAAATAGGGAAAAAACCAAGGGCAGCAATACGCAAATCTGATTCATGGCCTTAATAATGAGTAAAATTTGGTATTCATGATGATTATCTGATAAAGATAAGTTTCTGTTAGAGAATTGATATGCTTTTTTTTGGACAGGTTGATGAATGGTGGGTAGATTCTGAACCTGCGGCTATTTAATTGAAGGAACTGTTATTTTTGTATAAATTTTATAAATCTAACTTCCATGGAGTCAGTTCAAAAGGGCCAATAGTGAAGAAAGCAAGGGCAGCATTATACAAGTCTGGTTTCAGGCCATAATAATGAGCAACATCTGGTATTCATGAGATTTGATGGAGATGAGTTTCTCTTAGACATTTAATGTATTCATGACGTTCTTTTGGATAGGTTGATGAATGGTGGATAGATTCTGAACCTGCTTTCAAAATTTCAGAAAATGGTTAATTTTCGCAGAATGAAGATTTGTTCATTTACTCATCGCAGCAAACTTTTAGAAGCATAATCTTTAAAATATCCTCAAAGAGGGTCTAAAATAGCTTCGTTCATAAGACTTGTTCCATGATTAAAACTTTTCGCTCCAGAATTCAGTATTTTTACCAAAAATGTAGGATTATATTGAACATTTCATAGGTAAGGCCTAAATTATATACTATCGCATTGATAATGTTTTTCTGAATCAGTTGATGAGCTACCTAAGAACCTGCTGTTGAAATCCAAACAAAGGTTCATACGGTAGATCCATCTCGGAAAATGAAAAATGGTTCATTTACTCATCGCATCGAATTTTTGAAAGAACGTTGATAGCACAATCTTCCGAATCTCCCCAAACAGAGGCTCTAACATAGCTTCCTCCATGGAACTTATTCCCAGATTGAACGTTCATTCTTCACAATTCAATATTTTTGCTATAAGTGTAGGATTGAATAATAATTTGTACTACTAGGTTCTGAACCTGCTATTGAAATTCCAAAAAATGGTTCCTTCCATATATTCATCTCACAAAATAAGGAATCGTTCATATATTCAGCGCAGCGAATTTTTGAAAGCATGTTAAAAACACAATTTTTCGAATATTCCCTAACCAAGAATCTTAAATAGCTTCTTTCATGGAACTAATTCCCAGATTACAACTTTTTCTTTCACAATTCAATATTTTTGGCAAAAATGAAAGAAAAAAAATTTACGACATAACTATATTGTTGAATTTCGAAATTTGTTGTCATCACTAGTTGGCATAATTCACTATAGCATTCCGAATGTTTTTCTGAACCAGTTGGTGATTGTTTACTAGCTATTCAAAATTTCCAGAGATGGTTCATTCGGTAGGTTCACCTAGCAAGATAAATAAATGTTGATTAATTCTACGTAGCGAATTTTTTAAAGCATGTTGTAGATTACAGATTACAACTTTTTCCTTCACAGTTCGATATTTTAGTTATAAATGTAGTAATAAATTGAACATTCTGTAGATAAGATGAAGATTATACTATTAAAGTATTGAATTAAATTAATTATTAATATTTGCTGTTATCACAAGTTGAAATAACACACTATCGCATTGTGAATGTTATTCCCAAGTCAGTTGATGATTAATATGTAGCTTCTGAACCTCCTATTAAAATTCCGAAAAATGGTTCATTCGGGAGACTCATGTTGCAAAATGAAGAATTGTTCATACATTCATCCCAGTGAATTTTTGAAAGGATGTTGATATCACAATTTTTTCAAATAACAAAAATAAACAAATAAAATAGTTTCTTTCATGGAGCTTATTCTCAGATTACAACTTTTTGTTTCACAATCCAATTATTTTTTGTTAAAAATGTATCCAGTCTTGCCATTTCCGACAATATAAAGTATATAATAAAGGAAGTATTGCAAACCGCCCAAGAAAAATGTTTTGAATGTTCGCGAATATGTCCGTTTTGAGCATTTCTATATCGATCTCGCCAATTTTTGACATGATGTTCGTGTGTAAGTGCATAACTCACTGTGGAGACGACTACGATGTTCCTATTGGTTGTATGGATTCCAAATTTCGATTTAAAGTGGTGAAAGTAGGAATGGTATTGTTTTTGCGCGCGGTAGCCCGTTTCAAGTGGTATTTCTGACATCCGTTTTTAGTTTTAAATGGGATAGTATTCCATTGAACTATACTGACAGTCGTTATTTTTTGGTCATGAATATATATCACACGTATATATTTGATTTTCAGAAGTGTTCGAAATACTTATTTCAAGATTCAAGTGACGTCATCGAAGTGTAAAGATGCACCATATTTTCTGTGTTCACTCTTTGATGTAATGGAGTAAAAAGTTGAATTTTCAGAATAAATGATGAATGAAACAGTCTCGTTACAATAACAATAATACACTGTCCGTTTTTAGGGTTCCTTTAAGATATAGTGCATCAATAAAAAAATAGACCAGAATTATGGGACTTTAAAGTTTATTCCAAATTACTGCTAACCATTTTTGTAGCTATAACTTCACAAATAATGATTATATATGTCATACTCCCAACTTCAAATGATGGTTGTATCATTTGTATACCGAAAGACAACAACCTCATCGAACATTGTCCAAATTATTGTATAGAATATCTCGCCGAGTTTGCTTCGTTTGAAGAACTAAAAACTGATGAGAACACTCAAGAATGCTTCGAAAAAACTAACAATAATAATGACAGAAGAAACACAACGAATCACAACAGATAGTTAAAATGTTGTCCTTATTGATTCTTTGAACAAAACTCTATTCTTCTCTGTATGTTATGCATCGTGCGATTCATTCAATTTCTTCTTAATCTCCCAAATTCCCTAATGATGTTTAGTTGAAGCTCCTCGATATTTTGGTATCACCCTGCTAGTAAATTCCACTTTTCAGCGTACCTCATAAAAATCTACCGAGGACACTGAGATGTGAAGGCCTATCTGGCCATCTCACTGGTGTATTACACCCGATCCTTCTATTACCAAATCTTTCGGTATTATAATCACATATCTGTCTTGTATTGGAAGGTGAAGCACCATCGGATTGATGCCAGAAGCTGTGGATTGACCATAGAAAAATCATCGGAATAGTTGACATCAAAAACTGATAATATGTCTCTACGTTCAGAGTATCCTTGGAGAAATGAGGACCCAAAATTTTCTCCTATAAATACTTGCCCACACGTTCTGATTCAGTCGAATTTGCTTTGTGTCGTTTATGCTTCGAATGTGTTGGATTGAATATTCCAAAATTTGTAGAAGTGCTTTCATCTGTTCGAACTACATTTTCCAGGAACGCCTTTCTGATCAAATCTGCAATTTGTATAGCATTCCGGGATCATCTGGGTGCAGGTTTTACTAAACGTTAATTTTGTAACATTTGAAACCACATTTTTTGAGCTATCTCCAAGCACTCGTATGAGAAGAAATGTCTACATCGGAGAAAATTTGCCGTGCGGGTACACCAGTGTTCATATTTATCTGAAGAATATCTACTTTTATAGAGAAGTATACAATGATTCAACGTTAAGTTTAACTACTTGATTGAATTTATACCGCTTTCCTTATCCATTCTGATTCCATATTTTTGTTTGGCTTTTTAAATCTACCAAACTGAGCGAGATTTCTATTCAATGATTTGAATGAAGTTCGCTAAGGTTGTCGTCTTTCGAGATACATGTTCAGAAACATTTCCGCTGTTTACACCATTCCTATCATTTTTGTAATATCGTGTTTTCCAACACTGGTGAACTCCATTTTCAATGACGCAGTGCTTAACAAGGTATCAGAATACCATTTACATATGACAGATTTAATCAAAACCTACTATGGTATGAAAACATTTACTTTGATATTGCTAATTTTTGGGACCGCAAGGGTAACTTGTCATACCCAATAAAAAGGTCCTTAAGAAATAGATGGAGCTCAAAAATGCTATGAATTTTTTGGGTAAAGATAACTCCAATTGTTAAACAGAATGATATTGGGCTTATCGATACGCAACTTTGCCCTACCTTAACCAACCGAGACCCCAATGATGAGAGCTTGAACTTGAAAAATCCGGTAATATAAGTGAAGAAAACAATTTTGCTTGTAACACAATGTATTATATATCGATGCTTCAAATCTGCAATAGTTTATGACACCCTGTTTACTATTCTCCAAACAGAGGATTGTAAGACTCCAATAGAATCAGCAACTACAATTTATGATGTTTCCATTAGCATGATATTTGAGAGTTAAAAACAGTTGAAGAAAAGCTAGAACGCAGCCCCCTACGAAGTCAATCGGATACTATTCAGTATATCTCATTTAGTCAAGTAAGTCATACCATACCATATCTCAGTGTTGTTAATTTGATTGCAATGACATATATCTATATTTAGTTACCTAAATTAATATAGCAGTTCATGAGATAAACATAAACAAGAGAATATCAAGAATGGCAAAAAACAAAATTACGTAATCATGATAATCATGAAGAGATCAGAGATAAATTGTGAGATATATTTGGTCAGTTCATAATGTTTAAATTTCTTGCAAGCTATTCCGGTCAATTTGAGGGTCAGTCAATTTCACATACATACCATACTTCATATTATTCAACATTGCTGGAGAACAATAACAGTTCCTGTGAATATATAATAACTAATACTTTCAAACATAGTCCTAAAATAAGCATAGACGTGACTGAAATCAATAAATCACCCTCAACTTCAACATATTTGAACTTTAATAATAGATTTGGATTGCAAACTTTCTTTAGGAACGAATGAAATATTGTATTAATTTGAAAAACACTCAAACAATGGATAAGTGGGTGAGATATTTATGTTGAAGTTACTATTAATTGAGTTCGATAATTCATTTTTCAATTACTTAAGTTGAAATATTAAACGTGGAAATTGTGAAAAGGAATAATTTATATTCATGGTACAGTTTTTCTTTCCTAGTTTGAACTACGACTTATTTACTGGAGCTGTCAAATTCATGAATAGGTGTTATAGATCGCAGTTATGAGATCCAAATCACGTTCAACCCTAGTATGTATGGAGCATGTATTAGGTACTATAAAATGGAAGTGATATATTTAAATAATTAGGACAATATTTAGCAGAATAGTAGATTAATCAAATAGATAATCAACGGTTCCGACTTTTACTTTATGAAACAAAAAGTGACAGGAGCCTTATGGTGTTTTAAACAAACTTCCGGAGAAGCCACTGTATTAGCGTAACGTATATCAAGTTTTGTGAATAAATATTCAGGAATTCTGTCACTTCTTTGTCAATAGATTCACTGGAACTGGAATCACAGGCTAACCATGATCACAAAACAAAATTTGTAAGCAACATTGAAAACCTAATGACATGATGGTTGAACGTTTTCATAGACAATTGAAATCATCTATCATAACGAAAACAATGAATATACCAATTGATTATTTTATTATTAGGTTTTCACACTGCACTATAAGATCTTGTTGGTATCTCATCAGGTAGTGTTGCCTTCATCACTTCTAGGCTGGTGTTATAGTTATAGTCGGCTTTGGATTTCGATTATGGTTCTTGAATATGTCTATCATTCATTCTAAAATCAATTGGTTTTAACTGTTTTTTTGAGTGAACAAGAGAGCTATTCATCATGTGCTAAGAGGTGGAAAATATTTCCACAATTCTCGAATCCACACCAAATTATACAAATCAACATTATTACCACATATTCCCCAAGTACATGTCAGTGACGGCTCGTGAGTTATGAAAGAGGATGGGCACAAGAAGACAATTACCTATTTTTGGTACATAAAATCCATTGTACCATTTTTCATGATGGAAAAAACCTTAAAATCCGGGATAGACTGGATGAACTTCTTATCTATTGATAGTTCAATCGATCTTCTGACATTGTGCTTCTCACAAAAAGTTTAATGCCTTCAAGGGTGGAAAAACATCGCCCACATTCTGCTGTCGACATGGACATTGTACGAATAATATTCAACAGTTCGTATGTTTCCATCAAAACCTTTTCTAGGTTGTTGTCTGTTATGGAAAAAAAAAGTGTCAAAATACCACCTACGTCCCACATGTCATCGCGCTCATAAATTGCTGAAAGTTGACTTTTTTATCTTACACTGTTCAACATAGGATAAGATCCCTCAGTTTCATCAAAATGTTTCTGTCTATAAGTTCTAAAATTTTGAGCATCAAATAATTTTGCTGCACCTAAGTGATCCCTTCCTTTGCAATAACAGCTCTGTTATCTTCAGCTGTCGCTTTTTATCTTTTCCTAGCATGTTCTACATTATTGCGTTCTTGATTGTCATTGTTAGTAGAATTTCTAATTCGAATAATTCGCTATTGGAATTGTTCAATTGACTTTTGCAGTTCAGCACTGTCAATCCCGCGCGTTTGAGCATGTGGCATGATGAAATGAAATATTTCCAACCAGAAGAGAAATTTCGGGCAATTCAAATGTTTTAATGAACCACTTTGCTTCGCTAATAGTGACTGAATCCATTCTATCTTCGTAAATAATTTCGTATAAACATTCTTTGAGGGAATCCTGGTGTTCAAATATGTGTTCACAGATCGATTTTCGAAAATCCAGCGTGTAGGAATAGCGTGTAGTAATCTAGGTTCAACTATTCCATAAAGAATTACCGTCCGTTTTGCCGAATGAGGAAAAAAGCTTCAGAATGACTGCAAATTTGTAGAGAAAATTTTCACTTTATTATTGCACTGTTCTGCTCGTTCAATAATTTGATAAATTGATGCGCATAGCAGTGAATATAACGTGTATGTGAAAATGTGCTCTTGATAATGGCTTGGACTCCATTTGTCTTACCACTCATCACGGACGCCCCATCGTAACTTTGAGCGATTATCTTATAGTTATCAGACCCAAAAGGAGAATGTGAAATAGCTTGCAATTCATTCAGCAATGTTTTATCTAATACATCAGCATTATGTGTACCCGGCTTGAAAAAAGACCAAAGGCGTTCAAAAATTTGTCCGTTAAACACGTATCAAATAACAACCATTTGCTGATGATTAGAGGTGTCTGAAGTTTCGTTGGTCTTCAAAGCAATGAAATTTGCAGATTTAATTTCTTCTAACATTTCCTGCTTGTAAATTTGCAACATTTCATCTAGCAATTCGTTCTGGATAATTTTTGAGACGCCTTCGAATACTTGTGAACCCGAACCTTTCATATGTATTGCAAGCACAGCGTCTAATTCAGCTGGAAAGTTGATTAAGCCTACATGAATATCTGGATTTTCTGACGTCAATGATCTCGTAACACCAATTCAAAAGCTCAGTTCAGACTTGACGTCTCCGAATTGAATTCACACACTGTGCACCATGGCGTTTACTGAAGAAACGATTCTTTGTGCCCCAAACTGACGGTATAAGCTTGTATGGCGAAGATAAACGTAGAGAGCCGAATCATTCTTTCAATAGGTACACTTCAGAACGTTTCTCGGAACATATTTTTGAGCGTTATCAAAGCATGCGCCTGACGTGCGGAATAACGGAAGAAAATAATGCACTGAATTACATGCGAATTTCGTTCTGTGCTTATCTTGGTAGTTGGATCAGCACGTTGGTGGTGGTGGGAACTAGTGCCATTTAGTTGCAGTCGGCACTGATACATGCCATCTAGTAGTCTCAATGATTGTTTTAACGTTGAATTAACAACGTGTAATAATATTTCTAGAACGTTTATTCATAACACATCGACAGAACGTCTGATTATTCATTCGATAAGGTGTTTTGAGTAATTCTCGAAACCAAAATATATAAAAAAAGTCTTGGTTCTCCAGGTTGAACAGTGATAACATGAGATTTGTTTGTAATTCACTATGCAAATCATACAATCCTTCTTAGCATCAATTACATTTTTGTGAAATTTATGATGAAAATATTAAAAATTAATGAATGGAATATTTACGGTAAAACCTAGAATTATCCCTTTTGCTGTTTTATATCAAATTTCCCAGCAGCTTTGTTGATGGAACAATTTCCCAATAGTGCAACATTTTGTGCTTAGTACCGAATAACAACGCCGTAAATTGTTCAACGTTGGCGTATGCGAAGAATAATCACTTGATACTTGGGGCTTTTCTCGTTTTACGATTAATTGTGGAAATGCTCTGAATCGTTAACGTGTTGGAGATTGTTTACTGTCGAGCAATCAAGAACCGTTAGTTTTCCAGTGAGTTCATCATCTACTTATCTTCTACAATACGTTATGGCTATAGAACAACAGTCACATGTGTTGAGTTCCTCATCGGATTGATTGTTGTCAATAATTTGTTATTTAAACTTCATGTGTTAGAGCTTAACGTATTCATATTTTTATGCATATTGATAATAATTATGACAAGTCATTTAAAGTATCATTTTATGTATATTAGCTATTATAGCCTCTGTGAATGTATTTACGACACATCTGGAAACAATCGTAAATGGGATTCTTGTGTCAATTTGTCATCAGCCGACGAAGTGTTATCGATGAGTTGGCTGGCATGACTTATTTATACGGGTACTTCTAAGAATGGTTTTGTTGCCTGGAATTTCTGGTCAATACATATGTAGCCAACGATAGCAGCTACTACCCTTCTTTACAGACCACTTTAGTCTTAAACTAGCCTGATGTAAACGACTTGTAGAAAACAAACATTCACACAAAGCTCATTCATGGACAACATCATTATATTACTAAACATTCAAATCAAATTCATTCAACGAGCAACATCATCACATTGCTATAACAATCACAACGATATCACTTCAACGAGCAACATCATAACTTGCAATAACATTAACATATCATCAATCATATAATCAAACGTTCACCTAGAGACTTATAACTTTAGGAAAACTAGCCTTCATAAATAAGGCGACTCAGTTCTGTTAGTGTAGTGGTACATAACTGTATATAGGTTCGAATAAATAACTTAGAATCATCAAGTGCTATTTCTTCAACCAACCACCATCATACTACAACAGCAGCATAAAGCCCATTATGATTCTCCCAAATATATTATTTTGAGCTATTGTTATTATGGGAGTATGAGCAAATGTTTCATTTAATGTAGAAATCAACGTTTAAAAGTTTCATGATAAATCCCTAACCTCTCAATATTGTATATATATGAATTCAAAAATTGAGTCGTTTAACTTCAAATGGTTGAAATACGAGTCGAAACAATGGAAGGACATAACGAGGCATGACTTCATGTTATACATAAGAAAGGAAATAGTAATGAAATGCAATTGGGTTCACCGAATAATTGACGGTATTCCCCATTATTCCATTTTCCGTGTTTCTCAAAACCTTTGCACTCCTTTTAGATCCATCCATTTGAAGCATATTATTGGATACAAGAACGATGAATGATGTCATTTGAAAGATTCCTCTCTTATAATTTTGTTTCTATCGATATAAGAAGTTGAATCATGATTATATTGATTCAACATTATAGAGTTATGAATTAAAGTATACATAAGCTTGTAACATTTCATTTTTAATTAACGCTGGCAAAATATTTCAACGCCCTGTGGCGTTCCCAATGATTGAAGTTATCAACTAAATCTGAATATGAAATTGTGTACTCGAATATTACGAATCACTCTGAATGTGGTACAAATTTAGGGGTGGATAGACAATGATTTGAGTGGTGTTCATTTACGGAATTGTTAAAAATTGGTCAATTATGGGTGAATGATCAAATCGTTACTATAATTCACCAGTTTTCATCAAAGCCCACATGCCTAAAATTATACCACATGCAGATCGATTTCACAATAACCTTTGGTTGATAACTCGCAATCTTGAAAATACCAGCGTGCAATTCAGGGATTATATTCGAATTTCTGGTAATCCACTCATGGAAGCTCGTTCTATCGAGGCAGCGAGATGCTTTTCTTTATAGCAATATAATCATAGATTTTAGTATATAATAGTTCCACGTAAAATGAGCATACGATTATGAACCTTCTGCAATCTGAATAAAATTTTTGAACAGTTGGTTGTATTGTGAAAAAAACAGCCCTCAGTGTAGCAGTCTATCTAAGACCCTGAACATGTTTCCAAGCAGCAAATCATCAAGGATAGGAACACAGACAAAATCGCTAAGCCAGGAATCAGGAGTTCAGAACCCAAAAAAAATTCTAAGAAAATATGTCAATCATAATAGACATTATCCAAGTGACAGTTTAGATTACATAAAATTCCTTAGTTTTATTGAATAGAAGGTAGAGGAAAAATTGGTCGAAATTTTACCACATCCTCATAGAACCAAAACACGTCTATTAAATGGCATTGATTCAATATTTGAAGCAATCACTGGAAATTTAGATTCCAACGACGGACGGTGGGACACACGATAAGCTGATTCAAGAATTACATAATTATCAAGCTGAACGCGCTTCTGGTATTGGAAAGCAAAATTCTCTTTCTATCTCATTGGCCAATTCAACAACACACTTCAACAGATGAAACATAACGAAAAACTATTAGAATCAAAAATCGAACGATAATAGAAAATACAACGAATAGAGAAAATCTCAGTTTCATAAAGGACACCATTAATCAAGTTGTAAATATGTTCGAAATTATAAATTCAATTCTACAAGATATAGGAAACTCTATTTCATTTCCATAACTACAAATCATGCATCCCAGCATGTTGAGGGCAAATGATTTTTTTATGAATAAAAGAGATAAGAAAACAATTTAGGTAAAAACCAACTACCAATAGAAATCACTTTGAGTAATACAATACTATTCGAAAACAATAAAAATCAGCAGTTACTTTCCTAATAACAAAATTACTTTTATCCGGCACATTTCAATACCACACTCTTAATTTCGAAATGTACCTACCACCTGAATGCAGTTCCTATTGAAACAAAAAGTCAGTATCTCGCTGCTTTTGCTTATAGCAATGTTATTATAGACTTCAGTATATAATTACTCAACGTAAAATAAACATATGATTACACATATTTTGCAATCCTATTTGAATAAAATATCTGTTAAGACAAAAAAAAACGAAGAGTGAATAAGTTAATTTGTTTTGAAATATGTTGTCATCATTTATAAATGAACTGTGGTCAATTGATCACCTGACTTTCCACATTTTTGTCAGCAATGTAGCTTCCGGATGAAGACGTTATATTATACTTTATGGTACATTGAAATTTTATCTACACACTGACTTCTCAACTATTTTATATAGACACTTGCTACCAGGTTGACTTTCAAAATTAAACACACCATAATATAACACGTTTTATACTGACTATTACTGTCATATGAACAATCGAAAATTGCCACATAGCAAACACATTAAAAACACTGTGACTTCACATCGATGATGTCACTTGAATTTGAAAATGTGGATTTCGGAAACCTCTGCAGTTTGAATATATATGTTTGATATATTTATAACCAGAAGAAACAGATGTCAGAAATACCACTTGAAGTGGTGCTATTGCATTTCCTATTGCTATCACCTCAAAGACTTCAAAGAGGTCTGGAAAATTTCAAATTCATACAACCAATAGGAACATACATACACACACAAACACACGCACATGGACATGCACACGCTCACGCACACACATTCACACGAACACGCACGGACACGCACGCACACGCCTGCACACACACGCACACGCACGCAGACGTACACGTACGCGCACACTCCCACATACACACAACATAGAATCTTATCTTTTCACCCTGTACTATACGATATGAAATTGTATCCATATCGAAGGATTAAACATTAGGTATTTTGTTTATATCATGTCCGTTACTCTGGAAGCTCTTGTATAAATTTGGATTTAAATCTCCAACTATGGAAAGTTTACAATCCATATTCGAAAATATTGATTTCATTAATATTTTCTCAACATGTTAACGAGATTTTAGTAGACTGTTTAAGTTACTCAAATCGTAGTTCTTCTTGATAAAAAATGTGCTAGCTACCCCGACACAATATTGATATTAGTCAATTACAATTGAAAATTTGAATTCTTCAGTATTTCACTAATATTTCTAAAAACCGATTCGATTTTAGATTGATTCTGAATTTTCTTGGTATTTATCATACGTTCCCAGAATATCATTCAATTAGCAAGTTTTGAGGAATAAGTCAATCCAATATTCAGGATTTACATTACCGGAATAATATACGAATTCAACAAATTCTGTATTGAAAATCTTTTCTTGGATGATGATTATTACTGTCCTCTTGATTGATTGGTTCGGTTTGGTTGGAGTAATCTGCTTTATAGCATAAACATAAAACCTATTGATGATTAAGTTATTCACGTTTCATCAAGAGCCATGGCCTACTTCATTCTGAGGCCATGATGTCATTGCCACTTCCCGTCGTGACGTCACGTAGTGACACACAATGCGCATGTCCACGTTTGAACTTACGTGTAACCTAGTTATTATTTTCATTTCCTTCAATTTAACAAGTATTCAAAGTGGGAGTTTCTACGTACGTTCTTTCAATCATATGGCGTTATCGACGATAGAACTAACTAAATCACCAGGAAAATCGTCCGGAAAATGGCAGATTATAGTTGAGTAGAGTGTTATTCTATAGCTATAGTTTGACAGTTTTCATAGGTAGGTCTATATTTACTGCAGATTCTCATACGAATAAGAAGATTAACCAATAATGGTTAGTGATTTTCTGAGATATTTTCGAGGTTATTTTCAAACATGCATCATTGTAGTGAAATCCTATGATAATGAATTTCAAAATGCAAGAAATAATCCGAGGAATCAGCGGAATTCTTGTGAATCCATTGCAGCGCTTCTACCGGAGTGAAGCTTGGTGACAGAACGATTAGATGTTCACAGCCTATAATTTCTAGTATGCTATGTTCTTTTTGATTTTCATTAACGGTTCTTATAGGTACGTAGCCTATAAATAAATATAGTTACATATCCGGAAAGAATTCCACAGTCTTTCTTCTGATTTTCCCCTTTGAGTTTCAATGTTTGGTTTATTTTCAACTCGTTTGATCGAAACATTTGTTGTACTATGTTTCAAGGTGAAACTTCCAGCGAACCCCATATAACACTCCTTTTTTGCTCCTTCAGGCATCTGACGAGCTATTACAATGTACTTACATTGAATTAAATTTTGAGGAGACCGTTCAATTTCCCACTCTTTCTAAGCAGCAGATCTTGAATTTTTCAAATTTTCACATTCGCTCTTCCAGCACAGAGCTGGATTTAAATTTTTTCAATTATTATTGATGCTCTTGGTTCTTACTGTGAGAAAGGTATATGTTGGTAAACAATTCATTTTTAATCGATTTATGGGGAAAAGATTTTCACATCACAACGATAATATTCAGAAGAGAGAAAATTAATGTGCTGTTCTCACAAATATATGATAACATGATGAAATAAACCTTACAGTCCTTGCAACCCTCAAGAAATATACGCGTGAGAAAGAGTTTCCCAAAACAGAGTGAATGAATTAAGATAAGGGATAATATGTTATACATCTCGAATACAACATTACAGTATTATATACCAGGGATACTATGATTCGAAATAATAGGTTTTTCTCATCTATTTCTGTAATCAGATACTCAAAAAGTAATCATACATAAGTCAAGGATAAGATTTGGAAGAGGATAACATTCTCTATCTAACAGTGTTTTTAGAGTATCATAGCTAAGAAAGAATTGAAAGCACAGGCAGACTTATGAGTGGCTAAAAGACAACTTGTGTCCTGCACTCCTAATTTGAAATGTCGTATTTTTCAGATGAATAAATAGTAAAAACGAGTTTCAGAAAATCAGTTATATTTTGTATTTTTCAATGGAACCAAGTAAAATTCATTAGGTCACTTAATATTCCTTTCCTATTAAAACAGGTGATTAGATGCAATGAAGAAGGTTAGTTGATAGAGAAGGTGAAGAGTATAGGATTGGTAATTTGGATATAAAATTCGAAGTTAGAGGTTGGATATAAGTCAATTCAATAGTAAATTCATTAGAGTTCCAATCATTTGTATTTATTTTATGAATTTAATGGTCTCTAAACTAGGGTTTGAGTAAGTCTTGACTGAACTTAGTTCTCCAAATCTACACTATCTTCAATGATCCTTAATCTCAATTAATCATTAATCGTTAATTTATTTCATAATTGATAAGTCTGATATATCTTATTGAATATATCTTGTTATTGTTGTGGTAGTTTGAGTTTAATTAATCAGCTACGTACGTACCCTTCTACCTATCTCCAGTGTATCAAAGTTATATAGTAAAATTGAATGGGTGAGTATTAATCAAAACGTTCTCTCTTATGATTGGCTATAGTGATCCATTTGCATGTAGAGGAGCGTTAATTCCTTTCGGTTACAACTGCATATTGAAAACGAGAGAAGTATTAATCTAAAGTACCAGAATAATATGTAGTCCCCAAAAATATTCAATAATTGAACAAACTAACCTGCGCATGTGTATAAGGGCCAGGGATAATCAAACAATTACAAAAAAATACCTTCAAATAACCTATCAGTACTAACTTAATGTAGTGTTTCCCAAAAATATATTACAATTTAACAAACTAACCTGTGATAACGTTGCCACCTGAACTATCCTGCACATGTGTATAAGAGCCAGGGATATATATATATCGATTACAAACCTACCTTCAAAAAGCCTACGAGTACTAACCTAGCCTAATGTTCCCAAAAATACATAAAACTCAACAAACCTACCAGCGATAACGTTGCCGCTTGGACTTTCCTGCGCATGTGTATAAGAGCCAGGGATAATCAAACAATTACAGAAATCAACCTCCAAATAACCTTCCAGTACTAACCTAACCTACTGTTTTTTAGAAATATATAAGAATTTAACAAACTAATCTGCGATAACGTTGCCGCTTGAACTTTCCTGCGCATGTGTATAAGGGCTACGGATAATCAAACAATTACCACTACTCCGCACTATCGGTCTTGTTGGGTGTTTATATTCAGAAAAAGGCTAGAACGTGAAACAGAAACCTCTTTTCAGATAACTCGTTTCAGCTATAATTAAGTCGGAAAAATAAAATTGATGCGTTTCCATAGGAAACTTTTCGTGACTTTCTGTTTGTAAATGTTTCCAAATACTGAATGAACAAACATTTCTCACATGACTCATTTCAGCTAAACAAAAATTGAGCCTATTTGTTCTATGATTAAAGATCAGATTGTAATATATATCGGCTAAGCCGTTTCTGATTGGTCGAAAGCAGTGACATAATATATTCTGACACAGTATGTTAGAATGATATTTTTCAGATGAATAAATAGTAAAAACGAGTTTCAGAAAATCAGTTATATTTTGTATTTTTCAATGGAACCAAGTAAAATTCATTAAGTCACTTAATATTCCTTTCCTATTCAAACAGGTGATGCAATGAAGAAGGTTAGTTGATAGAGAAGGTGAAGAGTATAGGATTGGTAATTTGGATATAAAGTTCGAAGTTAGAGGTTGGATATAAGTCAATTCAATAGTAGATTCATCAGAGTTCCAATCATTTGTATTTATTTTATGAATTTAATGGTCTCTAAACTAGGGTTTGAGTAAGTCTTGACTGAACTTAGTTCTCCAAATCTACACTATCTTCAATGATCCTTAATCTTAATTAATTAATAATCGTTAATTTATTTCATAATTGATAAGTCTGATATATCTTATTGAATATATCTTGTTATTGTTGTGGTACTTTGAGTTTAATTAATCAGCTACGTACGTACCCTTCTACCTATCTCCAGTGTATCAAAGTTATATAGTAAAATTGAATGGGTGAGTATTTATTAATCAAAACGTTCTCTCTTATGATTGGCTATAGTGATCCATTTGCATGTAGAGGAGCGTTACAACTGCATATTGAAAACGAGTAAAGTATTAATCTAAAGTACCAGAATAATATGATAATGCCTTTCTCGTCTCTCAGTCAAAGTATGAGGAAAAGAAGGGGAGAAAAGTGAGTAAGAGAACCTCTGTTAGGATTGGCAGTCGATGAAGAAACCTTACAACTCATAATTGACATTCCTGAGACATTAGGAAGAGTAACTCAAAATGATATCTTTATAGTATCAACATAAAAATCATATGTTTTCTACAACACGCTCCTAGAAAGTACCTATTAGGTGAAATTTTTTTTAGCTGAAACCACTCACATATGAAATGTTTTTTTATCAGTAAACAGAAACCTCCTCAAACAAAAAATTAAAAAAAACTGCAGAAATCCATAATTGTCATTTTCCCGACTTCAGGATCCCCAAAAAAATTTAATAATCGAACAAACTAACCTGCGCATGTGTATAAGAGTCAGGGATAATCAAACAATTACAAAAAAAAACCTTCAAATAACCTATCAGTACTAACCTAATGTAGTGTTTCCCAAAAATATATTAAAATTTAACAAACTAACCTGTGATAACGTTGCCACCTGAGCTTTCCTGCACATGTGTATAAGGGCCAGGGAAATATATCGATTACAAACCTACCTTCAAATAGCCTACGAGTACTAACCTAGCCTAATGTTCCCAAAAATACATAAAACTCAACAAACCTACTAGCGATAACGTTGCTGCTTGGACTTTCCTGCGCATGTGTATAAGAGCCAGGGATAATCAAACAATTACAGAAATCAACCTTCAAATAACCTTCCAGTACTAACCTAACCTACTGTTTCTCAGAAATATATAAGAATTCAACAAACTAATCTGCGATAACGTTGCCGCTTGAACTTTCCTGCGCATGTATATAAGGGCTACGGATAATCAAACAATTACCACTACTCCACACTATCTGTTTTACTACGCCTATACTCACAATAAGAGGTGTACTATCTTGAAGACATGTAAAAACCTGTCAAACATTTTTGTACGCGCCTGTTTACGAGATCCAATTTTGCAAAATACAAATCAAATCTTTCTAAATTGAACAATATTTTAACAATAAATAGGAATGCAAAAGGTTATTTTGGGTGCTTATATTCAGAAAAAAGCTAGAACGTGAAACAGAAACCTCTTTTCAGATAACTCGTTTCAGCTATAATTAAGTCGGCAAAATAAAATTGATGCGTTTCCGCAGGAAACTTTTCGTGACTTTCTGTTTGTAAAGGTTTCCAAATACTGAATGAACAAACATTTCTCACATGACTCATTTCAGCTAAACGAGAATTGAGAATAGGTGTGTTGTATGATTAAAGATCAGATTGTAATATATATATATATCGGCTAAGCCGTTTCTGAGTGGTCGAAAGCAGTGACATAATATATTCTGACACAGTATGTTAGAATGATATTTTAATGGAGAGATATTCTAATATTGAGCTAGTAATATTTTGGCAGATAAAAATTACCATTTTTGTAAGATTCCCAAAATCTTGGTAGAGAAGGTTGTTGCGTACTCCTTTTAATGGTGTAACAGATTATTTTCTCATATCGTCCGGAATTGTTATCCGGAATCCAAACAACAATGATACTTTAACTATTTATTAAAATATCTATATACAAATGATGGTACACTCAAAGGTATAAGGCACTGGTAATATAGTACGCGTCGATGGTAAAATACACTTTAGGTTACACTTTAAGTTACAAAATAGAGATATGTTGCTATTTCTACTTAGGTAGATAGTGATATAATAGTAAGATGTTTTCGAAAACTATGATAAACTGAACAGATAGACGACTAGATCGGTGATGCATAATGTAAGCGCTTAGGAGGGTAGCAGGTAGATGTCCGAAATATAATACAATGATAGAAGCGTTCTAAATTTCCAGCATTTGGCAAAACCCGCTACAAGTTCGACAGGAAATAAGTCATAAAGTGGTTGGTTGCTATCCCTTGAAACGCTTGCTGTGATGTAACTTGAATCCAATAAACTAAAGAAACTATTTACAACTCAATACTAGTTACAGAGGAATATTGCCGTATTTGTACAAAAATGACCAACCCATTGGCGTACCCAACAAAGGTCATATTCCACACTTGCGAACCATTGCCCTCTCTTTCGGCTCGGAACTACAAACATTCGCTCATGTGGAATATGAGCCATTCCAAAATTCTTGTAGAATATGCTATTATCATCAAGTTCCTGCAAGAAAAGTTTTATGAGGATCATTCAATTCATCGAATAATGTCAACAAATTCCTTTTTATAGTTCTGATTTTTAACGTTGCCTGGACGATTATATTTTCCCAACATCAATATATATTATATATGGATCAGAAAGTAATCCGACCTTAAATACGGTCAATATCTTTGTAATGAATTTGGGCTGTTCTGGTTATGGTTTTTATATGATTAGATCAAGTTTTAATTTTTTGTTTTGTTTGAATATTCTATATCCACGTGTTTTGGTGTCAATGTTATGTGTAAACAGATGAGGATCCTCTGGGCTATTACATAATTCTATGCCATTGTTGTTCGTTTTTTCCCTATTCCATAGTGCAACTATAGGTTAGTATCGCATATGGATATAAAAGATGTCTAAGTTGTGTTTATTTTGTTGTGACAATCTTGTCGGGTTACCTTAGATTGAACCAATAATTGATTCCGCTAATGAAAACTGGAATATTAGATAATTTCAGTTCAATTCAAAAAGGAGCCCAATTATTTGTCCAGTAATATGCTGCAGAGTTGGAGGAGGTCTATAATTTTCTTTATTGCTTTCACCAGTTTTCATTTCTTTGCTGACAGGAGTCAAATAAGATGTTGACGTAGGGTTTGTAGGAGACATTTTGGTTATGAAGTTCCAGTGATATTAATATTATTAAGGGGATGGCTTCCATTCGAGTTTTTATTCTCTCAATAATCATCAAATTGTTCACTAATTTTTTGATTGCTTGAATAGCAAGTTTCCTCATTTTCACGTATTTTCTTCCAGATGGCCTACTTCAAGGAGAAGTATGGTTTCTTCGATGAGAGATAAATCCTATAAGTTCTGTTAAGTGGAACGACATTGATACTGGAATTTTTCGAATGTGTCCGGTTGTAGCTATAATTCGTACAAACTGAAATAAATGTTTCCGGTATGTTATAAAACAAAATTGTGTGGCGCATTTCGTCAAGGATGTGATAGAATATCACCAGTTTGTTTTCAAATCGAACTATTGGAATCAATTATTGACAGAATGCGATTTATTCGATTCTGATTTCTAAATGTCACATTCTAAGGTTAAAAATTTTGATCTTAAGTCTTTGGGAATCGTTGGAAATAATTTGAAGGAATTATAACACTATTACGATAACCGATGAATTCCTTCTTTTGTTCTTTCATAATGTTAGTTTTCGTCTTCGGAATTTCCATTATTATCACCCGATATAATGTTTATATTCAGGCAGTTGGATAATTCATCCGAATTCACTTTTTTTGGTAAAGCACATCTTTGATGGAACGCGTCACAAAATTGTGTTTTAGAATACAGTAGGAATATATCAACAGTTATAAGAACGAAATAATCTCCCTTATCCACTTAAACTACTATTGAAGTACTAAGGAGCTTTCAGCCACCAAGTAGCCATCATCAGAGTAAACTGAATACTGAATAAGAAAACAAAATGTGTGTGTTCTAATACTATTGGAGGTCAATAATACAAACAAGAGGTTAACCTCAGCTAGAGATAAGGCGGAATTCAATAAACTGCTTTTTCTTCTATACATTTCCAACACTCCTAAATTACCTAGATATTTGTCCGCTCTTCTTCTTCTAAGGTGATAAACTTCTTGAGAAATGGTATGACCTGTATGTGAAATACGTTCTACTGAACGAAGTTCTTCTTTAGTTAGAATGTTCCTTCTAGTTCGCATCTTGTGCATATTTTCAACAATCAATTTTTAAAGTTCCAGATTTGTCGAGTAGGTTTTTAGCTTGTTTTTGCATTTATAAACGAGTTTTATTGGAATTTTAGAAAACAAATTATGGAATTTATTGATCATTGGAGGCTGACGGAACTTTTGAATTATTGAATTAAATGAAAGTAATGGCTCTAATTTGGTTAGATGATGAAAAACATTTTGCACATATAAAGAAGTGAAAAATCAGTATGAGCCAAATATTTTCTGTATATAGAATTTTTCAAGAATGTTTATCACTCTTAACACTCCGTACGCGGACATATGTCTGTCTAAATAATTTGAGATGGCTGATGACATGTAATCGTATGAGCGAAAACGCAGTTATGGAAATGAAACCACTAATTTACACTGAATTAACAATGAATGTTTTTATTATCCACTATTGCTTATATATGTTTCAACACACAGTGTCATTATCTGAGCTAAGTTATAAACTGAAGTTACATTGCCAGACAACGGATTTATAGTATAGTGACTATATTTAAGTGGATGGGAATACCATTAGTTAAGGAACATTTGAAGAAACACTAAAGAAATTATTAATAATTGGTCAATGATAAATGACCAATTGATCTTTTGAAACTACATTATTTTTGTATTCAACATTTTTGACTATTTGCAATGATTCCAATATATTCAATACGTCGAATTGTTCTTTTTCGATCTGTGACTTCTCATATATTCTTGAAATCTCTGGTAGAAGCTGCGACCTGCCTGGACAAAAACAGATATTTCAAGAACATACGAGGAGCCACAGATTGAAAAAGACCGATTCGACGTATGCTAATTATCTAATCGAACATAACCATAATTTCACTAATGGAACTGTATATATTGGAATCATTGGAAATTGTCAAACATTTTAAAACAAAAATGATGTAATTTTAAATGGTCAATTGGTCAATTATCATTCACCAATTTTCAATCATTTTCTTAGTAGTTCTTCAAATTCTCTGTAACTGATGTTGGTATTCCCCTCCATTTGAGTATAGTCATTATAGTATAAAGACATTCAATGTAACTTTAGTTTATAGCTTAGCTCAGATGATGACTATCATTTTCCAGAACATCTTCAATTTGTTCTCTTTCAAGAATTTCCAATTTGTGAAATTATTTGAGGACAGCGTGGGAACCCGGTAGTGTGTACACCATTCCCACAGATTGATTACAATCGCAAAATTCTACTATTTTCACTGTATGCCCTTAATTATTTATATGATTGCATTAATGAAAACACGCTCTTCATTTAACTTGAAAGAGTTTTATTATTGTGGCGAGTGTCACATCGTCTACAACTGATGACTCTCCGCAATAGGATAGACTTTATCATTCCTGACATGTACTTTTATGGCAACACATAATGCATTTTAATTATAATAATTCATTCTATTTCTCTACTTCACCTTGCGTAGATGTTTTAGTTTCACATTAATAATTTTGTATTAATTCAAATAAAATTCTAAAAAGCTTTTGGTTATATCACGACATATAACTGGCGCAGTCGGTAGGAAACGACAGTGAAATCGGTTTATTTTAATAATTTGCTCACAAGTTCGGAAACAAAAAGACTAGTATGTGCGATCATCCATACATCGTTCAGTGAATACGTAGTAGCACCATGACAAACGAAAAATGTCACCAGGGCCTAGGACAACATCGCCGAAGCCGTAGAAGTGAGAACCACATCGTCGAAGCTTCTATAGTTGAGAAAGAACAGGCAAACAAGATGGAAACAAATCTACTAATGTGAGTAAATTTCTCATTGAATCCTATCTATTCAAATTCATCCTATAATTAATAAATCCCATGAAAGTATCAGATTCTGAATCTGGAGAGTTTAATTGTGTCGTAAATAATACACAAACAATTCGTGACAGGAGTCCTATCAGAACTAACAGAATAAATAGAAATTTTCAAAATATCCATCAATCACTAACAATGGCTGATTTACAAAATCATCATCGTAATCTTACTCTAGTTACGATGATGATAAAACCATTCTTGCAATATTTATATCTGCATGCGAAAATTTATCAACAACCTTTATAGATCGCAATAATGCTGCGAATCCACGTGATGAATGGTTACTCAGGGTAATCATAGGTAAACTTGAAGGAAGAGCTAAAATATTAGTTGGCAGTCGTGAAGACGCAACAAACTGGCCTAATATGAAAAAATGTACTTTTACAATACTTTGCGGACCAGCGTAATGAGGACTGTTTAGTATGCGACTTAATGTGCTTAAAACCAGAACCTCGTGAACAACACAATCAATTTGAAATGCGAGTGCAAGATGTTCGAAGCTTGCTGCAAACTGAATTGCGTTTGACTATCCCTGATGAAAATATCAGAAATGTAAAAAATGAAATTTACGAGAATCTAGCCTCACAAACTTTCCTAAATGGATTATCAGGACAATTAGGTCTCGCAGTGCGGCTACAAAAACCCATAAGCCTAGAACACACTATGAGCAGAAGAAGAGAACTTCTCTTATGCAGACAAACATTATGAGCCTTCAACTAAAGTTCCATTCAATAAAAATTGCAATAACTTTGATAGAGCGAAACAACCACTTGCACCACCTAGACAATTCAATAATTTTGTACCCTATTTTGCTAATAACCAAGCTAGCACAATCTCGATCGTTAAATTACGTACCTACAAATCGATTTGACTCAAATAATCAACAACAAACAGAGTAACAGAGTAGCTCCTCAAACCCCTACAGGTAAAATGTACGCAAGACAAAATAATTTCAATAATGTGTGGGGGATCAGCTCTTTGGTTGGGCGGTTTGCCCTAAACTGTCCCGTGGTCCTGGTAGAGGTATAGGGGAAGGAAACACATCACGTATAAAAAAGAGTCACTTTACTTAAGGTAGAGCTCGGCGCCATTATGGCTTAATGCCTTACTCTCAGAAATTACAACTTAGGCAGGTACATTGACTATACTGTCAGATGCGTGGACAATGAATATACTGTATACTACTATATGTACTGATATGCTCCACATTACTATATATACATGTTATGTCACTGTTTATTGTTTAATGTTCTACTAAACTAATCTACGATGCAAGGTATCTAGGTTAGCCGTTATGTAACATATTGCTTGGTAACCCAGATCCATCCGAGATCTAAACATATACTTACATAATAATTAATATAATTAAGGTCTATTCGGGGATTCTAGGTAAACTCGTATAGGGATGGAAGATTCCTATACTACAAATGGACCAAATAGAATAGTTCGAAACTTTCACCAATCGAATAATAATTTCAGACCTAATTATGAACCAACTCCTACGCAAACGTTAACCCGTAATATGAAACTTATAACAAATACCGTACGTTCACAAACAAAATGGATTTCGGAAGAACTTTATCATCAGGAAGTTGGATACTGAAACGAGACATACATGCCTATGACACCATATTGCGAAGAATATTCGCAAGAAACTCAAATACAATCAGAAGACTCTCAATTTTATGACCCTGACGAACATAATTTCGAAGACGAATAGGAAAATTTTCAATTAGACCTCAACCCACACGATCAACCTTGATACATTTAAATAACGATAATAATCCCCGTTTACCGTTCATAATTATTCCAAATGTTAAATGTCAAACTTATGATAGACACCGTATCTATGAAGTCTCTAATAAATAATAACGTTGTAGAAAAATCGTATAGTAATTATAAAAGACAAGAACTCTTAATACAGTCGGTACATCAAGTTAGTATTCATGATACAACGGTAAATATTCCTTTACCAAAAATATTTAATACTGGCGATTTAAAACACAAGCTTTACGTATTTGATGTAAACTCTCAATATCATGGATCCATTGGATTAGATCTACTAAAAAAATTAAAAGCAACACTAGACTTTGACAATAATTTGTTGATAACAGAAAGAACAAAAATTCCAATCCATATTTTAAAAGAATCAAAATCCACGGAGTATTGAATAAAATGACATCTCGACCAGGAGTAGAGGTACCTGCCTCTTTAGTTAAAATAGATAATAAATTTGCGACAACTACCGTAACAAATTCTAATAGTAATCCTGTACGAGAACCTTCAGAAATTGACGAATACAATGAAATTTCTTGTAAACATACAGAATATGCTGTGAATTTTGAAGAACCAATGAATATTGAATATCCATCGGAAATCGAGAATATTCAAATCGAAAATCTCAACTCTTTACGTTTAGAACATATGAATGCCGAGGAAAAACAAACAATACAAGAACTATGCGAAGAATATAGAGATATATTCTTTTGTGAAAAAATACCTTCATCCTTTACCAACAAAGTAAAACACAAATTACACTTAACTGACGAAAACCCCATATTCGTAGAATCATACAGGCTGTCTCACGTTCATCAAGCAGAAATACGTAATCAAATCGATACGTTACTTTAACAAGTCATCATACACCCTTCATGCTCTCCATGGAGTTGTCCTGTATTAATAGTGCCAAAGAAGACAGACTCCAGCGGTAAAAAGAAATGGCGCATGGCCATTAACTATAGTTAATGAAAAACTCAGGGAAGATAAATACCCACTTCCAAATATCACAGATATACTGGACAAACTTGGCAAAAGTCAGTATTTCACTACTTTGAATCTTGCCTCTGGCTACCACCAGGTTTAAATGGCACCGGAAGACATCGAAAAAACAACGTTTAGCACGGAAAATGATCATCACGAGTTCAAACTTATGCCATTTGGGCGACAAAATGTACCAGCGACGTTTCAACGCATTATGGATAACTTCCTCAGGTGAATCCAAAATGAGAAGTGTCTCGTCCATATAGACGACATAATAATATTCTCAACCTCGTCACAGGAACATTTGACACGTTTGAAATAAGTGTTTGAACGACTACGGAGCGCAAATCTAAAGATACAATTAGATAAAAGCGAGTTCCTCAGCAAAGAAGTCGCTTATCTGAGACACGTTATAACATCGGATGGAGTCCAACCAAATCCAGAAAAAATTAAGGCTGTAGAACGATATCTACCACCTATAAGACCACAAAGGAAATGAAAGGCTTTCTTGGTTGAGTCGGAAACTACCGAAAGTTCATAAAGGACTTCGCTAGACTCACAAAACTCATGACAAGATAATATATAAGAAGGGTCGTTATAACACAAACGCTGATTCTCTTTCACGGATATTAATGAATGCTATGACAAAATATAACCCAAATGACAGTGACAAAGACTCAATTATGCCAAACCTCGACGAAGATGATAATCTATTATCAGAGATAGCAACACCTTCACCTGGTACATTAGATAGAATTCTAGAACATTCCGATTTTGTAATTGATGATTCAAATCTACCTATATCATCGTCTGAAACCCCAATGTTAGACACCATTCCCGATAGTTCTCATTCAAATATAAATATCGAACCAAAAAATGGTATCCCAATTTCGGAAGACGAAATTGAAACAAAACCAAACCAATATTTCATAACAACAGTTTCAATGAATCCTAGAGACGTGAAACATGTCAAAGTAGGTAAAAAGAATAAATACTTCATACAGATTTCAAAGAATAATAATGAGGACGAAATTATGAAATTCTTAAAAAATTATAGTGGCGATTATCGTTGTTAATGCTTGACGAGGTTAGTTGAGATTCAATAATTATTTTGTCTTATGGTCATTTTTAATCTGCTATTGAAATATTATTGGTATCAGGGACTATTCAATTTGATTTGATATCGTAATTAGAATTCAGGATATGTACAGTCCCTGAACGTCGATATATTTCAGTGTATTTTCAGAAATAATTCTCAACAAACCTCTTAATTAATACCACTGTCACGCTTGTTCAAGTTATTGTATGAATTGCAAATCCCAATTCCTTTGTAAGAGTCAAATCAAGTAAATCAGTTTTTTTATGTCAAGTGACAAATTCTAACTTATTAATTATAATTCTTTTCAGCAACTATCTTTATTTTTACAAATTTAAAATATCAATTGTAGTAACTCAATTCTTTTCAGATTTCTTTCAGATTGATTGATTGTAATAATATTCTCTACAAGATTTCAATATTGTTTATATAGTGTTTATACAGTTTGGGAGATAACATAATCA
This sequence comes from Endomychus coccineus, assembly GCA_958510875.1. Lineage (NCBI taxonomy): Eukaryota > Metazoa > Arthropoda > Insecta > Coleoptera > Endomychidae > Endomychus > Endomychus coccineus. The sequence goes on from OY294067.1 coordinate 128,797,722, forward strand.
GTTGTGGAATCGTATGGTTATTCCTACTGATTGCGTTACCAGTCCCTCAAACTTATCCCAAGGTAATGTTTGTTTTTCTTGTATTTACAGGGTCAGAACGATTGAGGTACCTCTGTCCTCTTGCCCGTGACGGTTTAGGGAATTTCCTGGCAGAACCGACTTCCAGCTCCTTCATGTTCCAAGGACGTTAACATTTTTCAGTTTGAATGACCATATTTTCATTCTTGTTATCCAACTTAATTTGTGTTTCACAAATTTTTTTGTAGTAATCGAACTCAAAGGATCACATCTGATTTTGTAATTGTTAACTTCTGTAATTTGATGTAATTAAACTCAAAGTTCATAATCAAATTTATATTTCTTTCCTACCTTTGTTATTGAGATTGAAACCAAAAGTTTCCAACTTTTGTATTTCATATAATTCAAATTTCAATTTTAATTTACATTATACTTAATCATTTTGTTCAATACAAGAATTGTATATCATTTTGATAATATTCAAATTCCTATTGGAATAAAATTAAATTGTTAAGTTGAACTTTGTCTTATTTTTCTGAATATCCATCAACTTCCATCCACCTCGTAGTGCCTGGATTCTTGACTGTGAATTCTTTTTTAGTTTGTTTATTCCAAAGCAGTTGGCGCTCAGGGTAATTCATAAAGTCTAGAATCACAGGACACGTTTCACTACGAGCCCTGAGAATAAATAATCTAATTGAGCTAGTTGGGGCAACTCATCACTACTGCTCCTCAGGGATAGAGTGATCCGTTTCAAACTCTCAAACAAATCATGAACAAATATTACTTTCCTGATATGAAAATTAAAATAACTACCTTTATAAATAAATGCGAAAAATGCCAAAAGGCTAAATATGACAGGAATCCTCTAAAAAACTCCCTATAATATCAACGGAGACGCCAAACAAACCTTTCCAAATTATACATGCTGATACATTCACTATCGAAGAACAAAACTATGTTACTTCAGTAGACGTATTTTCAAAGCTAGGACAAGCAATTCCTATAAGTTCAAAAAATTCCATCGAGACATTTAATTCATTTATTACTTACTTTACCTATTATGGCGTACCTGAAACCATAATAATGGATAACGGATCTGAGTTTAATTCCAAAACAGTTCTACAATTACTAGAGTTTCATGAAATAAACATTCACTTCATTACTCCTCGAAATCCACCTTCAAATGAAATAAATGAGAGATTCCATTGTACTATTATTGAACATATCAGATTAATGCGACAAGAATAGAATAGAGATCCTATTAAGCAGCTAATAAGTTATGCTCTCATTGCATATAACAATACGATACACACCTCGATAGGTTATACACCAAAGGAACTTACAATCGGACATGCACAGAGCAAAGACATTTATGACTTATACGACCAAAAGAAATTATTACAAGAGTACATTCAATCTCACAAAAAAAAGTCAACTTATGACAAAGTCAAAAAGGAAATCGAACAAGGAAATACTAGAATTCAAACTAAACGTAATGCTAATACGAATGAATCGCAGTTCACTAATGTAGATCAAGTTTATTCCAAATTGGATCACCGAAGTAATACTACTCAAAGGTACGAAGGTCCTTCTGACGTGATAAGTATGGACGATAGGAATATAGCTACTTGTTCAGAAGGAGCTAAAACCCGAAAAATACTCTCAAGAAGTCTGAAATGACCTGTTCTCGTTCCAGATGGCTCGCCATTATTACAACAGAATAAACCAACGGACAAGAAATCGAATTCTCCAAAATAAACAAAAATCCGGGACTACTACCTATAAAATTAGGTGATGTTCAGAACACTATTGATCATTGGACTTTAATCAAGATAGTAGATTTAGAACCATTAGAGAATAGTTTCTATCATCTATATGAACAAACTCTTAGAGTAGAACATATAATGAATGAAACGCAACATGGGCTGACGTACAGAAAATGAATAAATAATTATCAGCACCTATTAGAATATCAAGTAATGGAAACTAGCAAAAAGTTCACCCAACTAATTCCTTCAGATGATAAAAGAATTAAACGAGGGCTCGTAAACGGTTTAGGATCAGTTTTCAAAGCAATTATACCGATAATTTAGAGCAAGAAGATGCAAGAAGGTATGACAACGGAATTGAACAACTTACAAATTCGGAAATTAAAATGAAAACATCAGTTGAAGAACAAATCAGCATCGCTCAAAGGGCCATGCAGAAATTGGAAGAGGCTACGAATTAAATTATTATCAATCATGTTGAGTTAGACTAACAATTTCAGTACGTAACATCATGTATGGAGCAGATGTAATTACGAGTAGATAAGCTCGAGGACGCACTAGTATTTCAAATGCTTATTGTTCAAATGATCCGCAATAAATGCTATTAATGACATATTAGAAACTATAGTGAATGCCGTAACATTTTCAGAACCTGAAACATTTTACCCTTCCATATTGGAAACGGAAGACTTGCTTTACGAATCAACCAAAATCTCAAATTCACAACAAAAGCCTAAATCACCTTACGGAATTAGTTCTGGTACGATTCAATTGTATGAAAAAATTGTGACCGTAAAAAGTTACTATCAAGATAGACAAATGATTTTCATAATCGAGATACCAATTGTGGAAAACATTCTGTATAACTATTACCACCTCTACTCACTCCCTACGGAAACATCCTCACCTAATTATCATGTAATAATTCCTCAACATGAATACCTATCCATCAATGAGAAATACTACGCTTCATATAATGAAAAATGCATTGAAGCTATCACGAATGAATTTCTGAGTGGAGCCCAAAATATCGACAAAATCGGCAGCCATAGCTCCTGTGAAATCCAGCTACTGTAATTCTCTAACCACTATAGCGATTGTAAACAACATGAGGTCGAGATAAATCAGGAAAAACTACAAAAAATCGGAACAAATCAATGGTTAGCAGTGTTTCCAATAGAAACTACAGTAGCCAGCCTGTGCAACCACAAAAGAGACAAGAAGACCGTCTTGGGAAATTATATTATAAAAATACCAGAAACCTGTCAATTACTAGTACGAGAGAGAATCTTCAAAATATACCAAAATATTATAAAAACTGTAAAACTAATAGAATTGCCTAATATCGAAATTCCTTCAATTAAATCACGATCATCAAACATTACCACCACTTCGATTCGAATCCATCAATCTAGATGAAATACAACCACTAGTGTATCAATTGGAACATACCGAACAAAAACTGAAAAAAATGGAAATTCCACAATTGCATACTACCACCAGAGTTTGGACAATCATACTGTATATTATTCTTATACTATTCATTACATTCCATGCTGGAAAAATAGAGCCAAGATAAGAAGAAATTCAAAGAAATCCACTCCAGTAGAGATTCCGTTACACGAGCTAACATTGAAAAATAAGAAGCACCCAATTTTTCCACTTAAGATAGGAGGTGTTACATTGCCTATAACTGATGACTCTCCGTAATAGGATAGACTTTATCATTGCTGACATGTACTTTTATGACACATAATGTATTTTAATTATGATAACTCATTCTATTTCTCTACTTCACCTTGCGTAGATGTTTTAGTTTCACATTAGTAATTTTGTATTAATTCAAATAAAGTTTTTTAAAAAGCTTTTTGTTATATCACACATATAACTCGCGTACAAAATCATGAACGCCAAGATTGGGCATTCAGTGTTATCAATATACTAGATACTACTTTCCAACAAGATATCTTCTGAAGTTTATTATATTATGCTGTTCGGCTTTCATTAATTAATAATATTTGAAATTGGATTCATAGCTCTTTCACATAATGGATCGATGATTCACTGAGTTGATATTATTGGATTTACATTGAATATACGAATGCTTGTTAAAATTTCAATCGCCCAAATGGAGCTATAAGAATTTGTCTAGGTGGGCAAAATTTTTTTTTTCATGATTTGCTTAAGTTTAGTGTAAATATGCCACAAAATATTGGGAAAAATAAACTTTTGTGTGATAAAAACGATATTAAAAATGAGAACCGGCGCTTGAGTCTCGGTGCCACTGCATGGTTTAGGCCGTGTGACTCATATGTCGGTGAGTGAACAATACGGAAAGGAGCAGGCGTATTTGCAAGAATTAGGGATTGAAATCCTTTCTGATTCGGAGGAAGAACCTTTTGATGCTTATTCTAATATTGACACAATTTCGAACGCTATAGTGACAATTCGTTACTCGAAGACAATTCCTTCGAGTGACGAATACTAATAGTTATTTGTTTTACTAGGCATAAAAGCACAGCCAAGGCATTAAATCTGCTTTTCTGCCGTGTGAAACATATAACTTTTTCTTCAAATTTGTTCCAATTCCACGCAAAATCGACTTTTTCATATTTAAATTGCGTTTCATTATCAATATCCAAATAACTAAATTATTTTATTAAAGGTAACTGGGCCCTGCGTTACTATGTTTACCGCTGATGACGTTTGTTGAATATGTTTGTTTACTGTTTACTTTGTCATTGTCAATTTTGAAAAGTTGTCATGTTAGAAATGGATTTACTGCAAAGTGAGGATGAATTGATGCAATTAACACCACCTGAGATAAGAGACCAGGCGCGAGATGTGGAATTTAACCTTTTACCGGAAAAATCAAGAACTGTATATGAACTCACATACAGCAGATTCATGGAATATAGACAGGAGAAAAATATAGGATCTTTCTCTGAAAATGTGCTGATTGTCTATTTTTCCGATCTTTCAAAGAAAATGAAGCCTTCAACGTTATGGTCTACCTATTCGATGTTGAAAGCTACCCTGAACATAAAAAATAACATTGATTTGGCAAAATACCAGAAGTTACGGGCTTTTTTGAAACGCCAGTCAGACGGTTTCCATGCAAAAAAGAGAAGAAATCGAGAAATTTTTATCAGATGACCCAGATGAACTGTATTTGTGTACAAAGGTAGGAATATATTGAAAATGATCTATTATGAATTAAAGAACTAATTTTCAATTTATATTTTAGGTTGTAATTATTGTTGCTGTCGCTGGGGCTTGTAGATGTGATGAGCTTTTGCAAATGAAAACAGATGATATAAATGATATGGGCGACAAATTGCTAATTATGCTACCAAATACTAAGACCAAAAGATCAAGATCTTTTGTAGTAACGGAATATTTAAGCGTTTACAGAAAATATGCAGCCTCCAGTCCCTCGAATTTAAATAATCGGCGTGTCTTCTATAAATATGCGAACGGTAAAGCACATCATCAATTCATTGGCATTCACAAACTCGGTAAAATGCCAGAAGAAATTGCTACTTTTCTGGGACTATCCCATGCGAAAGAGTATACCGGACACTGCTTTCGCAGAACTTCGGCCACGTTGCTGGTGCATTCTGGTGGGGACATAACAATGTTGAAGCAACATGGAGGATGGAAGTCTTCCGCTGTCGCGGAGGGCTATATTGAGGACTCGCTTCCCAATAAGTCGAACATCGGCAATAAAATATTTTCTGGCGTTTCCGGAGTATCAAGTGTGGATACTAAAGTTGTTAATTTTACTGGAAAGGAGGGAAGTGGACAGAGTTCAATTGTATCAAATAATTGTTCACAACTGACCATAAATATATCTAATAAATAAAAATTTCGTGTTGTAGTTTGTAGTTTTAATGCAATAAAACCAGTTTATTATCATCAGCATCATTTTGAGTTTTCTTAATGTCATTGTCAATTTTAATAACCAGTTTGATTTAAATTATTACTTGGAAGGTTGCCTAGCAACGAACTTTTTCTGCCTAGGCAGTAAAAGTGGCATTAAAAGTACAACTTCTAAGCCTGCCAAGTGTCATTAAAAGGCCGCTTTTAATGTCATTTGGAGAAAAAAGAGATTTTTTTTGATATACGATAATGTGAAAATGACATATATGTTTTCCTCTATATTTCAAGCTTATTCATGTGAATTTAATGTACTTAAAGAATAATGAAGTTATGTTTCGGTTTTGTCATTATCATTGAGAAAGGGCAAAAATTTCCGAAGCTCAAAAGTTGTTGTGACAATCAGGCCTCATACTTCAATATGCCATATGAAGCAATGCAATGCTTGACCCTTACTGCAGATCCCAGGGCATGAAGTGAAAGAAAGCAGTGAAGTCCGTAATTCGAGTCACAGAACCTGGTGGTCTCTTAGACTTGAGAACCACATGATGAGTCTCATGACGATAAACGTGTTAACTATCGAATTGGAAAACTGCGCGTTACATTATTTACATAATAACATTACAATTATATGAGTCCACAATTTTGGAAATATATTCATTTAACGTGTTACCTAACCTGAAGAGATCTAAAACCTTAATAAACGGTAGAACAGATCTCACATGAAAAACTGATATATGCTTATACACTAACGCAGAATTTCTTCAATGTGAATTGTCACTTACTGTAGCTGTTTCACTTGATTATTTCGATCTTATCTATCAATTTAATTTTAATCATTGAACTAACTGTTGAGGTCTGATATGATTGTATTTTATAATTTATATTTGACGTAATCAAAAAATTTATATTACCTTAGATCAATAAACTTACTTTCTTACTTACTCCCAATCTTAACGATATTGGTATGGCGTTGTACTGATTCGTTTTTGCTTGAATATTTGGATAGAGTGTGTATCAACGGTATATAAGTTATTTAGAGCAAGCCAAACGTATTGTATTGTTTTACATCTGAAACCAATGAATCGATATAGTAGGTTTAGTGCAGTCAAAAGGGTACTGGACCTGTGAATCCTCGGAAAACGTATCGATTTTGATGGGACAGAGTGCATTCTCTTCAGAATGTTATCAGAAAAAGTTGACCACAAGCAAAGTTGTGCAAATTGTTTATATTGTTCATAAACAATAAATGAACAATTCCATTAGCTCATTTTTGAGATTGCATAATAATTTCTGAGAAATGCAAAATTTAATCGTTTTTGATTAGATAAAGACTATTGTTTCGTACTCATTGAGGAGTAATGATTTAGAAGGACCAGTGTTATTTTGATTGAGATAACACAAACTCTCATGTTGAATTGGAAACAGTTGATGATTATAAAATCTATATTACAACAACAAACAACAAACTTATAACAATGCTGAACAGAATGGTAATTCTTAGACTCTTTCACTACATCTAGATTGTCGTACCAAATAGGAAAATGTTACTGGCTTGATGGGTACTAGAGACTAGCGGCTGGAGTAGTTTTCCCGTATCAATCTAGCATTATCTTACACACTAAGTACGCTCGTTCTTAACAACTATTGTTGTCATAAACAAATTAGGTATCAACAAAAGAGATGAATTCGACCAAAACTCTGACCTTAGGGTCGTTATCGGATAATTTTGGTATTCAATGTTATGATCAATATCATTGAATGTAAACCCACAGGTTTGCTGATTTGTTATGAACAAATTTTATTTATTATTAAATATATGAATTTGACCAAAACGTCGAGTTTATAGTCGTTGTCGGATAACCTCTTGAGTACTATTTTATTGCTATTATGGTCTTTGAATGGATACATAAGTTTTTGAATTGTGATAAACAATTATGTTTATAAATAAGAAAACGAATTCGACCAAAATATCGAGTTTATAGTTGCTTTCAAATAATTTATCAGACAGCGACTATTAACTCGACATTTTGGTCAAATTCGTATATTCAATAATAAATATAATTCGTATATAATAAATGAGTAAGTTTGTGGTTATATCATATTCGACGATATTGATGATAAAATCGAACTCAGAATACCAAATTTATCCGAAAACGACAATAAAGTCGGAGTTATGGTAGAATACATTTATTTTATTAATAAATGAAATATTTATAACAAAAAATAGTCTTTATCCAATCAAATCCGATCAAATTTTGAATTCTTCAGAAATTTTTATGTAATCTCAAAAATGAGATAATTAAATTGTTTATTCAATCTTTATAAGCAATATGAACAATTTGCGAAACTTTGTTTATGATCAATTTTTTTATGTTAACATTCTGAAAAGAATGCAGTTTGTCTCATCAAAATCGGTCCATTTCCCAATAACTTATGGGTTTTGCCTATTTTTATACCCATTTGACTGCACTAGTTGATAATTTATGGGATGCGTGCAAGTCGAGTGACAGTCAATCACTGCCATTATCGTTAGTAATTCGCTATAGAAGCACGATTATACATTGATTTGAGAATTGTTAATACCTCGTAAATCTGTTCTATGAATATTCAGACAATTTCTAGTTCTAACTCTAAGTTTATAAAATTACTATATGCTCACCACACAACAGCTTGGTGGAATCAAATGAATTATTTGGATGCAACAAGCATAATGATTCAGCTCAGACATCTGACACGCGCGTTATGGATAGAACGCCTAAATATCATCATCTTTGTCGAATCTTGTTCGCTGTTATTGAATCACTTTATACCGCTGACACAAACTCAATCTGTATACAAATACATGAGAAAAGCGTGAAATGTATCTTATAATCTCTGAACTGTATATTTTTCAATAGCAAATGGGTAATCTTAAATGAACTAGTTTCTAACCGCATTCAATATAATGGATTATTCTCTGTTAGATAAGACTTCTTGCAACATTAGCATTCTTTTTATGAGGGGCCCACGCGATAAATTGCTTCTCTATTCTGCAAGTGAACCTGTAGTCAGATATCTACTCTCTTTTTGTCTTACTTTTTATCCAGACTCTAGACTACACGTGTTACCTCGACGATGTCTTGAACCAAATTCTTACAAAGTAAGTTGTAAATATTTTATCTCCATTAAGTTGGATAACTGAGGATATGTTCACGAACTATTTGTTAAATTGGTTTGATGATTCTAGAGGTTCGGCGTTTACTACGTGTAATTTGACTCAAATGAATAGTAAAATGTGAATAAAGATGAAGTACACATAAATAATCATTATATTAACAATTGTCCCAACACTGTTATTAATTGCATACAAGATATAATTCTATAAATATTATGACATGGGTATGTAATTAGCCATTCAAAGTTCGATTTTCACTAGTCTAATAAATAAATGTGACTATACTTTCACTAACAGAGTAGCTTCTTCGAATAAATATCACAAATCATTGCCTTTCTAAAAAGAGGTACCTAATATATGAGTTCAATGATAATAGACAGTTATTGGAAACGCGATAATACTGACTAGCTGTATTACTGCCAACCTTATATAAATATTGCTCAACAACGACCATCTTCACAATAGAACAGTTATTAAAAATTGACGTGAATTTGTTTATTATTGACATAAGATCTAACCTTAAATATTCATCTAATTCCAAGACGTAATCGTAGGTATCTGGGTTGACAAATGGAAAACTATTTTGCTTGGATCCGGCTAATTTATTCAAATTGGAAACATGGAAAAGGTCTTGCTAGCAGCTATTTTGGGAAATGTCAACGACCAGGACATTGAGTATCTGATCTTTGATAGTATCCTCATCAACCGAGAGAACCTTGTAAGGCAGCCTGATAATTTTGATTTGAACAACATGACGGATGAAGAAATTCGACTGAATTTCTGTTTCGCTGGAGCCGATTTCCCTAAAATGATACAAGTACTGGGGGTTCCTGATGAAATTGTGACAGACACTGGCAATAGAGTTAGTGGTAGGTAGTCTTGAATATATGAAAAGGATTTGAATCCAGTTCAATATTATTAACATACTGGAATTTGCTTTTTCAGAACTGAAAGTACTGTGTTTCCTTTTAAAACGGTTAGCCTATCCAATTAGACTTAGCGATTTAGGTATATGTTCTGGCTTATCACCCCAGTCATAGTCTCAGATGATGAACACTCTTGTTGGTTTCAGCAGTGAACAATGGGGACAAAACTTGAATGATCTGAATGTTTTGCACTGTTTAAATAGGGAGGAATTTATATACTATGCAGAAGTGAGTGAATTGATTCCTATCTATCTTAAATCTATTTCTTATTCTAGTGAAATCTACAGATAAAGGTGGATCAGTTAATAATTGCTGGGGGTTCATTGATGGGACCGCTCGCCCACGACCAACAATCTACCAAAAACCGTATTATTCTAGACACAAAAGGCAGCACTGCATCAAATTCCAGTCAGTTCTATGCCCAGATGGCATAATTGCCAGTTTCAAAGAAGTACATCTCATTCTACTTCTGATGTATTATTACAGATATACACATACTCTGTTTCCTAGTGAGAGTATTAAAGGGTTGATAAATTTGTGTTTCCCTTACCAAACCACAATTATTTGATTCTTATCTAACTTTGTTCCAGAGATTCAATGTTATACAATCAACTAGAACAGTTTTTGGAGAGAATGAAAATTTGTTCTTTATGGAGACCAGCATATGGCCTGATGGATTCATTGATCACTCCATTTTCAGGTGGACCAGAACATTTGCCTGCACATCAAACTGGTTTTAATCATTCTATGAAGGTCTTAAGAGTGTCAGTTGAATGAGACTTCCAATATAATATACGAAGGAACTTTCATGACAAATGAATGATGAATCACACGTTCATGTACTAACAGACAAAGCTTTTATAGCAATAACTAATCTACATTAAAGATATAACTAAGATGAACTTCCTTGAACAGAAGGAGAAAAGCGAATAGGAATTTTCTTATACTAAATATAAATCACATTTGTACCAACAAGTAGAAGAAATTTTTTTTTAAATAACTATATATAGGTATTCAGTTTTTATTTAAAATTGAGTCGATCAGTTCTTGTTGAAGCTGTAACACTTATTTTTTTTTCATGCAATTCGATTTGTGCCCTTCCTTCTTCTAAATCTATTTTCTGTAGTCTTTCTTTACATTCAGTTTCGAGCCTTTGCTTATCCAGTTCATATTTATCCTTTCTGGCCAAATCTAATTTCCGCACCTCTATAGCTAGTTTTTTTCTTTTCCAACTCAAGTTCTTTATTCCTCCATTCATTTTCCCTCTCATTTTTTTCACTTAAATATGAGAGTGCATTTTCGCGGATTGGATCTCTTTCCTTCAATCTCTTTGCAGCAGGACCTTTGAAGAAACATATGAAGAAAATCAAAGAACACTAGTTCATTTGGAAAATCATGATAACAAAAATAATTGAATATCCATTAATCTTACAGATGTAGTTATTCGCCTAATATGTTACTTCCGCTCTTTGGGAACCTTTTGGATGAAGAAATATCGTTATCTCTGCCCTCATTGCCTTTTGGGATTGTGTGGGGATCAACTCTTAAAGTCGGGGCGGTTTGCCCTAAGCTGACCCGTGGTCCTGGTGGAGGCATAGGAATTGAAACACACTCATAGTCTAGTAGCCAGAGCAATATTGATGATCTGAACATTAACCCGATGACATTATTGTTTATCGTTAGAGGACGGTTCAATGAACAATTCATCTCACAGACCGAATTTTCCCCGGTTGATAGATCTCGAGATACAGCATCCGCATTTTTTTTTTGACTGAAAGTTAACCCTCTTCAAGTTGTGGTTACTTGAGATGCATGTCATTCTTATACAATTCCACCATGTGCCATCATTTTCATCGTGTTCGTTTATCAGGCCAACCAGTTAAAATTGAACCGAAAATGGACTGCAAGTTAACCCCCTCAAACCTGGTGAAAATGTTCATTGGTATTGGCAATTGTTAACATACCCTATGCCATCAAAAATATCTGTACATTTCCGAGTAATTGGCCATTATTTGGACCAAAAATGTTTCTTCTTTTCATTTTGTGAATAAAATTTGCGGGTTACAAGGTAACATGATGGCACCATGTTAAATAACTTTATTGGATGTCAAATAAGGATTTAAAACAATTGCCATCACTCCATGCCTATTTCAACCACCAAAACCCTCCAAAACCACCCAAAAAAATATGAATCACATGATCATATGACCAATTTTAAGATAAATTAGTCAATTATTGAGAATCTGGCTGGGTTTAAAATCGAAACGGCTCTTTTTTATTTATTTTTTTCATTCTGCCGGAAGATTTTATGGAGTTTTGGGGGGTTGGAATAGGAAAGGAAAGATGGCAATAACTTTAAATCTTTATTTGATCTCCAATAATGTTATTTAACATGGTGCCATCATGTTACCTTGTAACCCGCATGTTTTATCCACAAAGTGAAACAAAGAAACGTTTTTGATCCAAATATTGGCCAATTACTCGGAAATGAACCGATAACTTTTGATGGCATAGGGTATGTCAACAATTGTCAATACCAATGAACATTTTCCACCAGGTTAGGGGGGTTAACTTGCAGTCCATTTTCGGTTCAATTTTAACAGGTTGGCCTGATGAACGGACACGATGAAAAATGATGGCAAATGGTGGAACTGTATAAGTATGGCATGCTTCTCAAGTAACCGCAACTTGGAAAGGGTTAACCTCCAGTCAAAAAAAAAAAAAAATGCGGAAGTTGTGTCTCGGGATCTAGCAGCCGGGGAAACGATAAACCATAGTGCCATCGGGTTAATGTTCAGCTCCTAGACTATCACTTATAAAAGAGTTAAACTTTACTAAATGTAGAACTTGACGTCATTACGACTTAATGTATAGCTCTACTAAAATAACAACAGTACGGATACAAATGAATAGTACTAATCTAAGCAATGATTGATCATTAGGAATCTCTCTATATGATATCTGATTATGATATGCCAATATATGAATGTATGACTATATAATAATGTTATTGTTATTGTGTCCTAGTGAATCTAGTCTAAGATGTCAAGGTAGCTTATACTTAAAATATGTTTATTATACTAGTAACAGTGAACATATTGTTTGGTGCATTGGCTATGAAATATAAACATATACTTAATAACATTACTAATAGAAATAAGGTCGCATTCCATAATTTAGGGATTTTATATAGCCTCGTATGGGGATGGAAGACTCCTATACTACAATTGTATCAGAGGCACTATTGATATTTTTACTAGGGACTGTAATTTGTGAGATAATTTCTCTATCCCTATCATTAGTACAGACCTTCACTACATCTTTAATATTGAAAGATATTCCTTCAGAGCTCACTTAAAAGGAAATAAATATATATAAATTTGGAATCTTTTCATTGTTTGCTATATGTAGCATAATTGTGGTCCCGAAATTCAAAAATAGGAGTGGTAGAGTCTCATAATTGGTTTCATTTTCAGGCTCATTCTCATTAACCTCTACATTATTGGAAAATATGGAGGCATACTTGTTTCGGGCCTTCTTGCCCAGTTCTGAAATTTGCTTTTCTTTTGAAATAAGTTGTTTCCGTTTAGATGAAAAACTATATTCCGAGCATAACGCACTTCTTTCTTGGGAAAGCGTATCCTTCTCTGAGACAAGTTCTTCAACACCTGACCTTAAAAACGAAACTCAAGTATTTTTACATAAAACCATTAGCTTTAATCTTCATAATAAAATTGAATTATTATACTTACCTTATCTCATCAACTTCATCTTTTTTTAGCCAAATTTGATCCGTTTTTTCAAGGTCCTTTCTATCTGACCAATGTATATCATAGGGCAAGACCCACATTTCACATTTTAAACTCAACATTTGTATTCATTGGATAATTTACAGTAATTATTTTTGATAAGCTTGGCTAAATTATTCTGCCTTTTATATGTTATTGAATATCTAAATTTTTGATTTTCAATACTGAGTGACCCCATATATGTATTACTAACACAAGTAGAGTTTCGTTTCATCATAGGGAGCACTGAGTATCCCATTATTTACCGTGATTCGGACTTCGGGAGTGATCAGATCCTATCAGGAAAAAGAAGCAAGTTGGCTATCTACTAAGTATTTCCTACAATGGAAACTATTCTTATGTTGGTAGTAGTAGTTTGCTACCAGCTTACTGTTCAATTGCTCATTGAGTAAAGCTTGATTAGGTAAGATTTCAATAGCCGTCGTAGCCGTAGTGAAAATCCAACTTCCAATAGTTATTTTATTAGAATTAATTTTCAACACTTACTGACTGATTCTTTTATTCAATTGATAAAATTTAAGTAACACACACTGTATTACCAAACACGTTTATTTTAACTTCTTAAATATGAAACAATCATTTTTCGCTCTTAACCAAGAAATCTGCAGAGAGGCTAGTGTTAGCGCCATGTTTGATACTGAAACTAGGGAATAAATTTTTGAAAATTTGATATGAAGGGTGTTTTAGAAAGACCTCTCGTGAATGCAGGGGACAGTAGATTTTACAAAAATATTCAGATTCTTCATATAAACTTTGGTCCTATCTTCTTTCGTTTCTGAAATTTCGAAAAATTATAACATTTTCTTCAATATTTTCTGAACAGATGATAATTTTCGATTCAAACTTGGTACATTCAGTTTTACTTGATGAGAAATTTTTTTGATGATAAAATGTTCCAGAGACAAATACAGTAGCGTAGCTATGGGGTTTTCTACCCATTTGAACCCTCTAAACTTCTACACCAATGATTGAAAATCATTATTGTATACCAATTTTGAAACTATGATTTATTTTCTATAAAAACATATTCTTGATAAATTTCACTTAGAAGCTTCCTCATCGAGCTATTTTGATTTTTCTAATCAGGGTTATCTTATGGAAATTCTTTTGAAAGGCTATTTGAAACGTAAGAAAATATTTAAATACCTATTTATTGGTAACGATAAAAACTTATTCATGATAAACGCTTTAAATGATCCATTCAGGTCGACACAACGCCGACATAGATTACTCATCGACCTTCTTGTTCGAATTAACATTTTATTATTTATTTCACCACAAGCTCCTCGAATACGAGTAAGTAGATCTTATGAACCGGCGTGGCATAATTTTATATTTCAAATAACCCCAAGCAGAAAAGTCCAGAGGATTTCCAAGAATTCTAAAAATGCAGTGGCCGTTAGTCTGTCCGGTAAAACGTATGGGCCAAAAATATTGTTTTTGTGAATGCCAAGTCACACATTGACATTGAATTCTCCCTGAAAATTTCTAGATCTTGTATCATGAGTGTTCACATTTGCCCATAAGCGTAAATTGTGAAAATTAATGAATCCACGTCCGTGTAAAATGTGCTTCATCTGTCCAACCATATTTGCTAGAGAAAATTTTCGTTGTTGTCCAGTTTCTTATGGGTAAATGAAAACCAATCACGGTACAAGATCTAGTAATGCATGGATACAATTGAATGGCTGTCCTGCCCATTTTGGCAGACAAGTACGAGAATGACTAAATAGGAAGTACGGTGAATGATGGATTGGTAGAGGTGGTTCAGTTGCATGGTCTCCTCCATCACCTGACCTCAATCCTCCGGACATTTTCGCTTGGCATTTGAAAGATAGAATAATGTCACGCCAATTCATAGGAAAGATCGTATTCGAAGAGCTTGTGGTGGAATAAATGAATAAATAAAATGTTAATTCGAACAAGAAGGTCGATGAGAAATCTATGTCGGCGTTGCGTTGAACTGAATGGATCATTCCGAGCATTTATTATAAATTGCTTTTCATCGTTACCAATAAATAGGTATTTAAATATTTTCTCACGTTTTAAATAGCATTTCAGAAGAAATTCAATAAGATAACCCTGATTAGAAAAATCAAAATAGCTCGACTAGGAAGCCTCTAAGTGGAATTTATCAGGAATATTTTTATTATAACTACGCAACTGTATTTGTCTCAAAAACCTTTTGCTACCAAAAAAATTTCTCATCCAGTAAAACTGAACTGCTCCAAGTTTGAACTAAAATTTTCATTTGTTCAAAAGATAATTAAGAAAATGTTATAATTTTTCAAAACTTCAACACCCGTATCTTGGAAACGAAAGAAGTTCGAAATAATTTTTTGTTAAATCTATCGTCCATTGCATTCACGGGAGGTCTTCCTGAAACACCCTGTATTCACTCAGAAGATAAGTTCAACTTTGATTTTTCAGATATATATGTTATAGACGACGATACCTGTATCTTTGTTATTAGAGGAAAACTTGCTCAAACTGATAGATATATCCAATCCGATTCAGATAAACCATACAGTTTCAAAATAGCTTTATCTAATAGTGTGATTCACATACTCGTAATGTTGAACCTTCCATTCAGTACAGAAGATTATGAAGCTAATTCTAGAAATTAAACATATTGCTATTTCTAATAGATACGACACCTATTCACTGAATGAACTAACATACAAACAAATCGTGGGAAACTAAGTTCATCCAAATTTATCGAAAAGATCGAAATACAAATTCAAAGAACATGAAATTTCCTACAAAATGCATATAGTACCTTTGGGTTGAAATGAAGGGCTAAGACACGAAAGCACGCGGAAAAAAAGGAGACTTGCTCAACCAACGCCCTCTGCTACTTTCCTTTCTTGGGGTTTCAATATATCATGTTTGAAAACAACTATGTTGAATTCATTCATCCATAGAATGATAATAGAATAATTGTTGCGTATTACGTTTAATCTCTCACTCAGATATCACGTAAAGCTCCTCATAGGTAAGAAGTGGTGAAGTAAAATAGGTTTTATTTATAAGGGTCGAAGGTAACATTGGTTCTGATTTCTGGCTAAGCATTAAGGCAGGAAGGTATGTATGTTTCCCCCACCTCTGCAACACTCTAATGAGCTATAGCCAAGAATTCAGTCGTTCGCACTATGAGCGTATGTGCATCTTCGAAGAGTCTCTGGAATTAGATCCTGACATTCTTCCAAAACCCTGTCTGTTGCGAGTATAATATAACGTTGTATATTTGGAACTGTTTATCCTCGACAATGATGACAGCTGCAGTTTAGACTATTCGATGCGTTTCTTCTTTTCTTGGCAACCTCTCTATCATAATCTTTCAACCTCACGAAACCAGGAATCATAAATACTTTTGTTATCAACCCCTTTAAACATAACATAAGGTATACTTGATGTTACCAATATATCGTTGCCATTCTCAAATTTTTGTAGGGTATGAAAATCACACTGAAACTCTTTCATCAATTCGTCAACGGTAAATAGACATTCCTCGTCACTATTTTCAGGAAAACTGAGAATTGTTTGCATCGCTGCATCTACCTCATATTTGTATGGTCTGTCTACAATTTGTGTTCCTGTCTTTGTCGGGCCTGATGAAGAGTTGTTATGTGAAGCAAATGATACTGGGATCAGCAGTTACCAAGTCATTAATTGCCTCCACACGATTATCAGTTATTAACTTCTAAAGTCATCATTACGATTTATCGTCAGAACAGTTCTTCTCCTAGCTAGTATTCTCACAGGGTACACGCGTTTTGTGGCAGTTTTTTTCAATAATTCTTCCATATAGTCTGCTGGCAAGTCCTCTTCACATATGAGACAATGAAGCAATGGAGTGATAAAATTGAATAATCAGACCGCGGATCAATACCCGAGAATCCCGAATATATATATATATATATATATATATATATATATATATATATATATATAACTTAAGAGATATAGAATTAAATTTTCTGAATTATGAAGATAACTTAGATAATTTAACGTAGGATTATAAAGATGAATAAACGTAAAAGATTGAACCATAGGCGGGATTCGAACCACATATATATATATATATATATATATATATATATATATATATATATATATAACTTAAGAGATATAATGTTAAATTATCTAAGTTATCTTCATAATACAGAAAATTTAATTCTATATCTCTTAAGTTACATACACGATAGTGGCCAATTAGGCAAAGAAACTTTAAACTTGTTTATATATATAATATATGTTTCTTCTTAGGTTCTCGCGGACGTAATGTGTAGAACTGGATTCTCGGGTATTGATCCGCGTTGTGTGGTTTCGGTCCTCAAAAGGACCAATTTCACGACGTTTCGGCAAAGTCGCATTTGCCATCTTCAGGTGATTCGACCGTAGAGTCTGGAAAATCTAGGCGAACTGACGCTTACTTGGAGGGACAGGTATTTATATCCCCCGTTATGTTTGACCTTTGGACTTTCGAACTATTTCACGCTTGGTTGATTTCTACGTGTTTGGCTCCGAGTGACACGTTTGGATGACGTCATTGCGACGCTGGAATCAGCCGGAAAGTTTCCGTGACCTGTTGCACGTGCACTGGATATCACGTTCTCTCTTGTTTTTGGTTTTATCTTCCGACTTTCTAAAGCGGGTTTCCATGTTGCTGGTAATCTTAGTCCGTCATCTCGTTTGTTAAGACTATGTGGACGTTTCTCGATCTCTATTGCCTCCCTGGTTATTCTGGTGTAGAAGTGTTCAATGTTGGCTAGAGTCTTTGTGCCGCTAAAGTTGATCATATGGCCAGTACTTCTTACATGTTCAGCTAGTGAAGACGTGGTTTCGTTTTTCGACACAGCGTTTGCATGTTCAGTCTTTCGCACATCAATGCGTCTGTTGGTCTGCCCGATGTATGTCTTTTCACAATTACCACATGGCACCTCGTACACTCCTTGGCATTCTAGAGGAATTCTGTCTTTTGGATTCCGAAACGTGTAAGAAGTACTGGCCATATGATCAACTTTAGCGGCACAAAGACTCTAGCCAACATTGAACACTTCTACACCAGAATAACCAGGGAGGCAATAGAGATCGAGAAACGTCCACATAGTCTTAACAAACGAGATGACGGACTAAGATTACCAGCAACATGGAAACCCGCTTTAGAAAGTCGGAAGATAAAACCAAAAACAAGAGAGAACGTGATATCCAGTGCACGTGCAACAGGTCACGGAAACTTTCCGGCTGATTCCAGCGTCGCAATGACGTCATCCAAACGTGTCACTCGGAGCCAAACACGTAGAAATCAACCAAGCGTGAAATAGTTCGAAAGTCCAAAGGTCAAACATAACGGGGGATATAAATACCTGTCCCTCCAAGTAAGCGTCAGTTCGCCTAGATTTTCCAGACTCTACGGTCGAATCACCTGAAGATGGCAAATGCGACTTTGCCGAAACGTCGTGAAATTGGTCCTTTTGAGGACCGAAACCACACAACGTGGATCAATACCCGAGAATCCAGTTCTACATATATATATATATATATATATATATATATATATATATATATATATATATATATATATATATATATATATATATATATATATATATATATATATATATATATATATGTCAAGCGACGACTTCTCGGTCATTTTTTACCCTATACATTTTTTTACAGAAATGGGTATACATTTGGTTTTCTTTCACCTTTATGTATACGTTTTTTAAAATTTTGCAATGTACAGTGATGTATTGACGTGTTCCGGGACATTAATACAAAATTCGAGATAATAACTTAAAGCTCGTGTACATACTTATTTCAAATTGCTAGGATCTTACATATATTGTTTTCTGAACATAAACAGTAATTTCCTCAAATATGTATAGTACAATGAACTAGAATTTTGAAGAAGTATCTTTTTGGTTGTTGTTTCTCTAATGGCGACTTCCGGGACAACTGAATATATGGGAATATGCTTTTACAAATCAAAGATCTATTTTGACTCAATATCTTTCGATAAAATAGAGACCACACTTCTAAAAAAATCAGTTTTTTAGATTAGAACATAGTGGACATAATAGTATTTTTTGCATTATATACGTTTGAGGGGCGAATATGAAAATAAATATTTAAATAGTCTAATTGTCATCATTTGTTCTGGGTCATTTTGTGCCCTACAAATTTTCTTACAGAAATGGGTATACATTTGGTTTTCCTTCACAATTAGCTCATATTCACCTTTATGCATACTTTTTCGTGAATTGTTCAACGTACAGTGTCGTATTGACGTGTTCCGGGACATTAATATAAAATTCAGGATAATAACTTAAAGCCCCTATACATACTTATTTCAAATTGCTAGGATCTCGCATATATTGTTTTTTGAACATAAACAGTAATTTTCTTGAATTAAAAAGAATATTTTTTTGGTGGTTATTCCTCTAATGGCGACTTTCGGGACAGCTGAATATATGGGTTCATGCTTTTATAAATCAAATACCTATATAGACTCAATATCTTTCGATAAAATAAGGACCCCTTTTAAAAAAAAAATATTTTTTTTCAGATTGGAACATAGTGGACATAATAGTATTTTTTGCATTATATACGTTGTCTGGGCGAACAAGAAAATAAATATTTAAGTAATTCAGTTATTATTGTTTGTTATTAATCAACAACAACAAATACTATTAGCATGCAGCTGAATAAAAATTAATTTTTAGTATTAGATAATCAGGCAAACTGTAAAAACACAAAAATTGCATATTTTCAGAAATATTCATTTACGAACAAAATTCTGCAATAAATTACGACTAATTTAATACATCGAAGTTGTACAAACATTTCAGAAGTATCTAAATTAGCATGTTCAAAAACATTTTTCCTACTATCGCAGAAGAAGTACTAACTTCACTCTCGCCGTACAGTGCTTAAAGATCAATTTTACGCACTATGGCATAAAAAAATTCTTTACGCAACCGTGCCTAAAGTGACGTCAATAAGGGTAAAATACTACTAGTGTTTCATGATTCATCATTCAAAAAAGTTACTTTACACACATGTTGTCAACACATTTTTTCCAACTACCGTAGAATATGTCTTTTAAAATAAGACATTTTTTGAAATGAAGCATCTTGTATAGACCGAGAGAGGCGGCCAAAATATATTACCACAGTTGCAATGGCGACCGCCAGCCGCTATTGTCGAGGGCTAGGATGACATCGAAATTTGACAAAAACACACGTTACGTAGATAGAAAATACAAAACAATACGGCTTTTCCGAAATTGGTTTGAGGTGGGAATTGGAAGTTGAAAGTTTGTAGAGTCTGTTTCGATACAAATTTTCTGGTCAGTACTATTCTCTAAACTAGGAGAATTCGACGAAAACACGTATATTTTGGCATGTCCAGACCCATTATTTTTTTAGCCTTATTGACGTTACTCTACGCACTAGTGTGTAAGGAATGTATTTTACGAACTAGTGCGTAAAATTTAACTTTAAACACTGCACGGCGAGCGTCATTCCTTTGCGGGCGGTAGTGGGGAAAAAGTAAGTTTAAGGCAGGACCTGTCAAAATGTACCCGCTTTCTTTCGAAATCTCCTACATTGGAGAATACGACTGGCCGGAAAATATGTACCGAATCAGAATCTAAGCACTTTTAACTTTAAATTGTTGTTAACTTTCAGACTTAGGTCACTATGCGCCCACTCGACGGAAAACCCTCAGAACAACAGAAACAACTACTCCGAGGGCACATGTCCATACCACTTCCGGCATTGAACTACACTTTTTATCTCTCAATTGTTCGTTGTGAGGAAATATGAAAATGTATGTTTTCACTATCACCAACCATATTGCAACCCCTGTAAAGATATTCCTAATCTAAACTAACCACCTGAAGAGCCCCAACATGTCGGAACCTGTAGTGAACTGACTTCGGATCCCTATTCCTCCAGCCACGTCAGGACAGGGATCTATACAGGGCTTATAATATTCCTGTAGCACGTTGGTGATCTTTACAAGTAACACATTTGTTTTTAGGTCCTTTTAACATATCAAATTCAGAATAATTCCTCGTTTCCATCAAAATTGTCTCATAGTTTAATAAACTATTGCAGGAATGTTTTCTTTCGGTGGAACCCCCATTTATTCTGCATTCTCTCTGTGGTAAAGTCCTGTTTAGCAGCGATCTAGGTGATAAATTCTTAGTCACTGATAATAATAATATAAGCTTTCAAATAAATTTATTGTTCTCAAACCTAAAACGAGTTACATTAAATAACGCTTTCAAACGAATTTTATTATACAGTTATCCCTCAAATGTTAATTACCACGTTATTATTTCATCGAGCAAGACATAAGAGAGAAAGTTTTTTGGGGGAAGTGTAGGTTACGTTGGCTAAGGTACTGTCTATAATATGAGAGGTCGCAAATTGGGAATGTTTATGAAGCAACTATCCCAGTGTTTTCTTAAATTTCCAATTTTAGCAAAAGTTTCTGGTGAAACCCCTAAGAATATTTGATGAATCCTAACTATTGGATTAAGAAAAGATGGAGGTAGTACGTAACATTTATTAAAAAATAAAGTTAGAAAATGTTTCTTTTTTATAACATACATGACAATGTGTAGAGGTGTTAGGACTAGTAAAAACTATTGGAACAAACAAAGTGTCCTCTGGCCATTTAAATTATGCATTTGCATTATTTTAAACGGAATGCCGTATATATTTTTATGACTTCGAAAAATATTGAGGGCATTCTATTATTAAAAAAAGCTAGTTTGTTCTCTGTATCTCAAAAACGAGATGTTTAATTGTTTTTCTGAGGGTTGCATTAATCCATCAGAAAAATTGAACGAGAATTTTCTGATGTAACATCTTTTCCAGCATGGAAAATGAAAAAGTGAGGTACGAATTGCTGGTAGAACACCCTGTACAGGGTGACGGAAAAAAACATATATCTTTAAGAAAAAAATAGAAAAGAAGTTTAATAAGGTTCTGACACTATACAAAATTCTTCAAACAATTCTCTCGATTTTACTAAAATGCTCAACGCGTAATGTCGTACGGCTATTTGAATCAAACTTTTGCAATATATGTTTGTTACATTTTAACGGCATTAATATTTGCCGTTTTTCAACTAGGACCCTATGGTATTTGTTGTAGCTAGTTTTTTCGAAAATGAGGCACATGAATTCAATTTCAACGGAAAACACGGTTCTCATAAAATTACATGGTATCATAACTATTCGGATGCTAACAGTCTTTTACACTAAATTGGATTTGAAGGAATACAATTTGGCCATGTAAAAATTAGGAAGTCAATTCAAATTTGAAGGCGTATGGAACTGAAATGCTTTTAAATGATTTCAAATGCAGACTCATACCAAATAAATGAAATTGTAACTTGAATAAACAATATTTTTTGTTTTGAAATATTTCACTTGTTCCACTTGCAAAATTAATTGTAGTTCCTAAAAAATGAGGTAGTAGGACATATCACACATCAGATTGGTTATCGAAGAAATACATGAATGAATTTATTTCGTAATTCCATATAATAGCAGTCTATAAAATAATTTTTTCATGTATCATGGATTGAAAAGTTTTTATTCCAATTCAACAGAAATACCTAGACCAATGAACTTCATGATTTTTCTGTAGAGCTCAGAAATAATTTGAGTCGAAGAGATAATTCATTATCAGGAGTTTTACATTGAAATACAATGCAACTCAATATCTATTAGGATTGATTCTTTGTAATAAGAATCTGTTTCCATATAAATACAAGGATATTATTATTTAAGCAGAACAATCTTATGGATCGAGTTTCAATTCTATTCAATTCAATTGTTTTCAATTTCTTACACGCTATATTTTACACCGATCAATAAGTGGACATTATTATATCCACAAAGAAAAATTTTTAAATAGTGCAATGCAAACCCGATGGTCCGTTTACGAGCGAAGGGTACCTGGGTCGCCCCTTTATTAGAGATTATGATTTATGGCTTGGTCGTTACACTCTCTGTCCCGTGATGAATTCAACAAACAAACTATTTAATAAAGATTTGTTTGGGAAAAAAGAACTATGAAAAACCAACAATCTGCTTTAATAAGATGATGGAATCCTCCCTCAAACTCTATAATTTCAAATTCAACAAACTACGTAATACAAATATGTTTGGAAGAAGAGAACGTATGTGCGTCGAACTATGGAAAACCAACAATTAATAAGATGATTTAATCGAAACCCTCGAACTCAATCAGGTTTGACGCCGTTATACCCCGTTGTACTCATCTGTTGTTTCCTAATGTAATATTGTTAGTGTTAGCACCCAGAATTATCTTTTTATTTATACGTACTAGAAACATTTCCAAGACAAAATCAGGAGATAGACGAAAAGGGTTCAGGTCACATACTTTCTTTCAAAAAGTATTTAGATCTAAAAAATGACTTAGTAAAAGGTCAAACAGTAGACTCTGTTAATTAAGCTCCAATATGCTGCGAGAAAAAGAGGCAGTTTTGGAGAGCATAATCGAAATCATAAAGTTTTTAGCTGGTCAGAATTTTATTTGTAGAGGATTTTCTGAAATATTATTCTACTCAAATGAAGGAAATTTTCTCTAAAGTTAGTAGAATGTATTTCTAACTTTGATAATATACTATCAGAACACATTGCTCGAATTCAAAATAGCATGCCCCATTATCTGGGACTCAATATTCAAAGTGAATTGATTAATGTAATTTCTGAAAAAACTGTAACTACTATAGTTGATCTTCTGAAACAATCTGAACACTAATCTGTGATTCTAGATTATACACGTATCTCACACAAAGAACAACTTACTGTTATTGTAAGATTTGTTTATTTTAACATGTCAAGAAAACTTGCTGAGATAAGAGAATTTTTAGGTTTGTAACCTGTAACTGATACTACTGGACAAGGGTTAGCAACTTATTTGTTGAATTTGTTAAAGTCATGCAATATTGAACTAGAAGATTTACAAGTCCAAGGATATGATAATGGTGCAAATATGAGAGGAAAAAATAAAGACCTTCAAACAAAAAATTGGACATGAATCCTCGTGCGTTTTACGTTTCGTGTTTGGCTCACACACTTAATTTGGTAGTAAATGGTGCTCATTGAGGATCTCAAACTTTTTTTTTATTGTTCAGGAAATATATGTATTTTTTTGGCATCAACTCCACGTTGCGATATCATTACGAACCAGATACCTACTTTGACCTTGAACCTCTTTCAAATACGCGATGGGAATGAAGAGTTGATGCTATTATACCTCTTCGCTTTGATTTTAATAAAATGTACAAGGCATTTATACACTATTTTTATCAATGACAAGTATGACAGTGACGCAAGGAACATGGCGAATTCATTAATGTTAAAACTAAAAACGTATAGGTTCGTATGTTCAGTTGTAATATGGAACAACATTTTATCCAAAATTAATACTGTAATCAAAACTTTGCAAAAGTCAGACGTTATTCTTTCAGAGGCGGTCAAAATGATCGATCTGGTCGAAAAAGATTCAGGCGTATACAGCACAGTGCATCTGAATAATTGCTACTTGATTCAAAATCAATTTCTGAAGATTTGGAATGTGGACCTGAATTTGCCGAAACTGCTTGTTCACGTCCCCAAAAAATACATTTCGATTATGGGCTGCAGATGAGCCCATATTAGACTAGAAAACAAAATTTAAAGTAAATTTTGATATTTTGCTACTTAGCATGGCGATCTTACAATCAAATGAAGGATTCGATTTGTTAACAGAACACAACAACAAGTTTTCATTTTTGCAAGACATTGATAGTTGGAGGGCATTGGAGAGATAAGGAAAAAAGCACAATGTCTCAACCTAGAACGAAACTTAACATATGAAAATAGATCAGATATTGACGGGGAAGATCTATTTAATGCTGCCTTCATTTTTTATGAATAAACTTCACTCGATGTATCAAATTATATTTATTCCAATAATCGAATGTCAGTGTTTCCTAGTGTGTCTACATCTTTACGTATACATTTAATACTTGTGACAGTAGCAGCAGGCGAAAGGTCCTTCTCAAAATTGAAATTTATAGAAAACTATTTACGATCAACCATGACCCAAGATAGATTGATTGGCCATAATAAGTATCGAATCGAAAGTAAATTTCAAAGCAGACGATATCATTAAAAGTTTGTCAACTTTAAAGCCAGAGAAATTGAATTCGATGTTTGCAAATTTATTTGTAGAGTGAGTATTAAATCAAAAAAATTGGAACACAAAAATTAAATTTATTTTTTTGTTGGCAATGAGGGTCTTAGGCTGATTTTCACACTCCGGCGCATAATATGGTTAAGACGGCCCTGGTTGGTTGAATCCCATATCAAAATTAAAATGAAGGACAAATTGAATGATGTTATTATTATTCTTTTCATTCAAATTACTTAAGCTTGGGACCACTAAGACTACCAATAACAATTAGGATGGTACAATTTTGTATAGAGGACACCGATTGCTTTCGAAGAAAGTAATAAAAGATCTAGATCCGTTTTAAAAAAATGCAAGATGAGTTGCTTATCTCGAAAACATTACTCCGAAAATGTAAATGTACTGCGAGGTGGACTGGAAAAGTTGCCTTAATAATATACAGGATGAGCGAAACTCGATGTTTCAGCAGTATTATAAGAAAAAAAAAACAATGGAAACAATCTGAAAAGAAGTACTTAAATAGGATTGAGCAAGGTCTATTGCAGCCGAATTTGCATATTTTCCCTAATTTGGAAAATGAAATAATGACGTCATTGAATTTATTCCGGAAGCGTATCTATATTTTGCATATTTAAAGAGAGTACACATTTTGTAAAGGAAAAAATTTGCTATCTTCTTGCGTTAAAAAATTATAAGCAATTTTGTCGTATCGATAGTTAGAAAATTAGACATTATCACGTAATAATCAATATTATCACTAATTATTGATTGAACAAAACAGATATGCTTACGATGAACTATCTAGAGAAATATTACGTAAGGCTTTTCAGTAGGAGAAGAAGAACGGAGTTCTTTCTGTGGTACTAGTAGTAAGATATTATATGTTTTTTAATGTTTAATTAATAATTAATACTAATTGATATTAATAATGTTTGTTAGCACACAAACTTGTATGTAGCTACGTCTACGTGCCAGCTAGCCGCGCGGCATCGTCGATACCAGGGCGCGGCAGCTCAAAGCAAGGCGGCAAATCTGCATCGCAGTCATAGCCCGACAGGCCAAAGCAAGGCGGCGCGACTGCCTCAAAAAAGTGCGGTGGCTCACTCCTCGATTTCTTGATTTTGCGATGAATCGCAGCGACATAAAATCACATTACTTATTTGTGGAGTGCTCGCTCATTGAAGATATTAGTATCGTAATATTAGTTTGTAGTTCAATTTATTGTGTCACCGCGAAATACCCACAACTAAGACTTTTGTAAAAGTCAAAGCTTTTCAGTACAGTCTGCCACCATTCATAAACAATGTTCAATTAACCATAGAAGAGACGAAATTGTTTATAATTTTTTATCGGAAGAAGATTGAAATGTTTTTTTTTTACAGTTTTTTCAGAAAAATAAGCTCTTTTTAAATATGCGAAAATATAGGTAAGTTTCCGGCAAAAACATTCGATGACGTCTACTTCAGTTTTCAAATTTGGATAAATATGCAAATTCGGCTTATAATTTCAGATCCTCTTCTCAGATTTTTTTCGTTTTTTTTTCCTATAATAGAGCTGAGACATCGAGTTCCGCTCAATCTGTACGATTCGTTTTCCGAATCTAAGAAATAACGTCATGAAAAAAATTCAGCAATTTTCAAATATCTCATCAACCCGTAAAAATATCCGAGACATATTTTTCATACATATTGACATGTGACATGTCCACGCCTTAGAATTACCGCAGTTCTATGCTTCCCGTATTTAGAGTTACTCAAAATCTTGATATTTTGTCCATTTTTCCTCCCCTTTCAAGACTATGTTCTTCTCTGCCGGAGCGGAGAATTCGATGACATACATAGTCTTGATTAGTTTATCGAGGAGGACAACGTCAGGCCTATTTGCTTGTATGGACCTGACGGTCGGAAACGGGTTATTCCAGAAGATCTGGCATTTTTCGTTTCCGACAACGGACTCAATATCGTACTCGTCCGAACCGGAAATGAGAGATCCGTGGAAGCTATGTGTTTCGAAACCGCTCCGGTTGAACGTTCTGAAAGGAAACCATGACAGTCCAACTGCAGGACATTTGGGTATTGTCAAGACGATTGCGCGAATTTCTCACAAGTATTATCGGCCGAGGATGTCCGTGATATAGCAAAGTACGTGCGTGGATGTACGCAGTGCCAAGCTTTCAGAGTGTCTCAACTGCAGAAGCCGGAATTTATGCAGCCGACAGCAAATCAGTTTCCTTGGAAATGTGTGAGCACCGATTTGGTAGGACCATTACCAAGATCCGCCAGGGGAAACAATTTCATTCTTGTCATGCAGGACCGTTTTATGAAGTGGGTACAGTGTAAGCCGTTGAGGAAAGCTACCGCGCAAGCTGTAACTCAAGCCTTCTACGAGGAAATCATCACTCGTTTTGGTTGTCCGGAAACTGTTATCAGCGACAATGGGACGCAGTACGAAAATAAAATTTTCAAGACTCTCCTGAAAGGAGTTTGGAATTAAGCACCGCCTCACTCCTACATATACTCCACAATGCAATCCCGTGGAGAGAATAAACCGAACTTTAAAAACCCCGTTTGCGCAATTTTGCAATAGAGAACAACATAAATGGGATAAATTTTTACCCGATTTCCTATTTGCCTTAAATTCCGCCCCATATGAATCCACCGGATCTTCACCTGCCTTTTTAAATTTTGGCCGAGAACGTGAAGTACCGAATTCAATAGGTCGTTCCTTTACCGCTCCGGTGGAGACCGAAGAAAATATTTCGACCGATCCGAACCGTGAACAGATTTCAGAACCCCGAACTAGATTAGACAAATTACGCGAAACTGGTCCGTATCCAGTTATCCCGTGCTTTTACCCATCAAAGCCGTCACTGCAATCTCCGTCGTCGAGATTGGCCTTGTCACGTGGGTGATGAAGTAATGAAGGTAGAACATCATCTGTCTTCTAGTGTCCGACATTTTGCCGCATAATTGGCTCCGAAATATACCGGTCCGTTTACCGTTATTAAAGTAATGTAGGGAAAATATAGCGTAATATTTGAGTTATTATATTTATGCTGAATATGTATATATTATTTAGAACAATTATTATTGATACACTAAGCAGTACGTCACCCATGACAAGAGGGGCGAACGTTACCTTTCAGGTAACATTTACATTGATAAATATAGATGTCTCGATATTCTACCAAGGACGACATGGTACAATCCTGTCACGGGTACTATTGACTTAGTGATGTTTCTTATTGTGTATCAGTGAATAAACCACCTCACCACAACGTCATCTTTTATTCTACGGTGTCCACGCAGATATCCCAACCTCATATAATCAAAAACCACCAAATGGCGATCCTGCAAACTGCGGGATTCCTGTGATGCGGAATTAGGCCGGAAACTGGAGGCAAGTTCTGTGAAGCTAGGAGAATCTTCGAGTAAGGAAATGTATTAATATACTCAACAAAATGGGTGGTTCTCAATCCAAAACGACGGAAGTTGTTATCAATTCAGCGGACTATCACGGAATTATAGTCTTTGTTGGAGTAATTCTCATACTTGCAATATTGGGATATGAAAGGTGCAAGAAAAGGATACAGGCTGAACACTCAAGAAAGATTCATAGAAGTATGGCAATTCTTGATGCAACAGGCACAACAAAACTTGTTTAAGAATCAGTGACGGTCCAGTTAGGATTGGGAAGGACGAAAGGAGCATTCTCGGACGAGGTCTAGGACGTCAGCAGTTCGCCAACCCGACCCAAGATTGAGCGCGATGTTTCAACGCCACGAAAGTCCCGAATCAGCAGAAAGTATCAACCGGTATGTTCACCATTTAATGAATAATGTTTAATTGTTTCATAATTTTGATGACATTGATATTCGTAATCAGAATAGTAATTGTTGCAATGTTTCACAAATTTGTGCTATGAAAAACCATTCAAGTTCAATGAATTAACAAAATGTTGTATTTAATAGGTCACTTTATATAATAATTTATATATATATTTATTATCTAACCTTTGCTCATAGGCACTAGGAAGAATTATTCATGTAATTACCTAATATTTTATTTCATTGGGACCCATGTTTCATTAGCTATCGGCTTATGTATTAATTTGTCCAAAGTTATTTCTCCGGTCATTTACGACCATAAAGGCGAAGATGGCAAGCAAGTAAAACGAGTCCATATCAAAGATCTGAAGCCATTCAATGTGCCTGACCTTCCAGAAAGTTGGAATGGATGAAGGAGCTAAAAGATTTTCCGGACTTTCTCCGCCACCGTTACGAGGGGTTGTTGCACACCAAGTGGCCCGTGAGACTAGGAAACAGCGACGCACGAACACACCCAGTCCCCTAGTGCTTCCTATTCCCCAAGCCTCCCCGAAATCTCCAACACGTCGGTTATTCCATGACAGATACCTTGTGGGACCTCGTCTAGGTAGCGGTGGGCAGGCTGTCGTACACAAATGCCTGACTAACCTGGGTGGTGAGTTCGCCGCTAAAATTTTTAGCGGTAAACGAACGAAGACCGGACCACATCCGTCAGCCGCCTAGGAAGTGCTAAATTCAATCCCGCCTGCAACACGAAAATATCATAATGCTGGTAGAAGAATTTGTAGGGCGGTCGAACCATTATTTGGTAATGGAATACACTTAGTAGTGTATTTGACATGCTGGAGCAGGGTCCGTTACAGATATCAACGGTCAAGACCATTTTATACCAGGTCCTACAAGCCGTGGTATACTGTCACTCGCAGGATATTGCCCACAGGGACATCAAACCGGAAAATATCCTGGTGTTCGGTACTCGGAATGAACCGCGATTCAAGCTAGCCGATTTTGGATTGGCCAAGCAGATCACCGATGCCACCGAGTGGCATGGAATCGCGGGTACGCCGAGTTACATGGCACCGGAGATGATATTGGGAAAACCGTATGGAACCGCAGTAGACGTTGGGTCTTGTGGGGTCCTGGGCTACCAGCTGATCCAGGGTCTTCTACCTTTTGCCGACAAGACCCTCACGAGAACCATAAAGGCAATAGAGGAAGGGGCAGTGGATTTCGGTTGCCCTCCTGCAAGACTGTCCCTGAAGTTTGTGGAGTACCTTTAGCTCCTCCTCAGCCGTGAACCCACCACAAGAATTGTGGTGGGTGAGGCATCTGCCCATCCTTGGTTGAGAGAGACAGCGAAAGAGCCGAAGCTTACCTCGAGAACGTTCTGTGGGTTGGTACAAACCGAGGACCCGGAGGGATGGTCTGATCAGTTATAAGAACGGATGAACCTATACCGGCCAAGGAATAAGCGTCTTTACCGCCGATACGTGCGTCTGCTTGGAAGATCGTCAGTGCGGATGGTGATCCCACCAAATCGGTAAGAGTGGTATTTTTTTGTGGCTCTTTTCGTTCAACTCCATTTAGAAGATTCCACACATGAACCCAGAGATGTTGAATTGTTTGCTTTGGGATAAAACTTATATAGATACCGATGGACAAAATGTCAGTAGTAGTATAATAACTTATTGTGATCCAATGTTCACAGGGAAATAATATGTCATATGAACCGTCCGATTCTATTGAGATAGTGCTATACGAAGCACTGCAACATATGGTATATCCGTCGTTTGAGTGTCTTCGGAGTATGTCAGTCCTCTCCATAGAATCCGCACCAAGTCCCGATCCTTTGGAAATTCAATCCTCACCGACCACACCTGAACATCTGGATACACAATCGAAAACAACCATGTTGGATGCCTCATCATCTTCGCCGAAACCGGAAGAGACAGAGTCTGAGCAAGTCCAAGCTATGAAAACCATAGCTACTCCGACGACCCAGACATACATGGAACCGATCTACCTACCCGTCCAGTTAGGGAAATTATGTTGGCGATGTGGATATCCAGGACACCGGAGAGAAAGTTGAAGCCGGACAGAGCGTCTGTTTTGCTGACGTTGCGGGAAGGTAGGCGTAATGTCGGAACAATGTGGTTGTCCGAACACTCCACCCTCGAAGAAGATTCGAAACGAAAACCAGAACAGGCCTGGACCGCAGTTACCGGCTCCCTCCAATGTGGCAACAGGAAAATGCATATCCGGCTATAAACCAGCCATTATAGTACCACCGAAGTCACAGTGCATACGCTGCCGAACGTGCCCATGCCAGTGGAATCACTGGTAAGAAGTCAAAGTTTCCGTTCTGAAGAAGCAGAAAATTTAAGTTTTCCATTCCGAAGGGGAAGTTGTCAGTTTCATGATCCGTAGGAGAAGTCAAGCTTGTCCGTTCCGAAGACGAAGTCAAGTTTTTCCGTTTTGAAGAAGAATTTTTTGTTCTCCGTTCCGAAGAAGATGTTCCAGTTTTCCGTTCCGAAGAAAAATTTCCATTTTATGTTCCAAGTAAGATATTTTATTCCGCGAAGTTCCCGACGTAAGGAAGGGAAGTTTTGAAATCAGGTTAGGGTATCTTACCTTTGTATTAGATTTTTTTCTTTCTTATGAATACTCAAATGAGAATTGAAAAATGAAAGAATCATATTCTTTCATTTTTAACCGAACTCAGGGGGGATGTAACGGAGCTTAAATTTTGAAATATCATTTATTTTAGATCAGGCAGTAAATACGAATATTACACGTAAATTCCGTTTGAACAGTTCATAATTTCAATAGATATGCGTGAGCTCCGAATCTACGAGTATATTCCGTGATTGTCACTTTTCTAAGTATCCGTAATTCTGAATAAGTGTAATTATTCAAATAGATGAATCGAATTCATGCCCGTTCAAAAATTGCATTCATTCCGATAAAACATGTTGCAAAAATGGGGGTCTGGCAAGTTTATGCATCAAACTTTGAACAATGTCATGAATAAAAAGGACGAACAACAAAAAACTCCGATAACATTTGTTGACTGCGCCGAGCGGAACTGGTGTGATATCATGACCGCGAATTTTAGATCTAAAGAGTAGCGTCACTTTTAAGCATTGCTCGGCACGTAAGTGAAAAACCCTCGGCACAAAATAAGGAATTGGTGGAGCGGACTTGACCAGAACCTCGAAAACATATAAAAGAGGTGACAGACAAAAGATCGCTCTCTTTGGTGATTTTGATTTTCGGATAGTACAGCTGCTCTTTTGTGATTTTGATTATCAGCTAGTACCGTTAAAGTGTGATTATCTTATTAGAATCAAAGTGAATTAATATTTATCGGAGTTCAAGTCAGATTTAAAATTTGAATTAACAATAGTGTTCCGTTTAAGTGAATTTTGTATAAGGTAAATGATAGCTTCATAATCTATATTTTTTGGCATTACGATATATTGATTTCCGTTTTTTATGATTGGCAACATTTGTACGATATCTGAGTTCAGTAGCATTCAGTAATTTGAATTGTTATATTTGAGTTTATCCCGTCATAGGTCGGACCACGCACGATTTGAATACGCACGTGAATTGGAATATTCAAGTGATTGTATAGTGTGTACAGAGTGTGTATGTTTGAACGACAGGGGCGTCTATGGTATATTTGTGCACGCTGTGCCGAATTTGGAAGTATAAGTATATCCTAGACGACCAAACCACCAACTGCTTGTGCACGCTGTGTCGAATCCGGAAGTATAAGCTGAGGTGGTTGTGTGGTTGAGAATCGTAATTACCCCTCATCCGTATGAAAAGTCCCTGGCCGTGGCTGTAGGGGTTATTGCAGATACGATGGTTAGGGTATATGCACGCTGTGCCGAATCTGGAAGTATAAGCCCTAATTGTCTAGATTCTGAAACTGCCAAGTGTATGAAATCTAACACTGTCATACAATTACCGGAAATTCCGTGGATACAAGGGTGGGTGATATGACAGAATAAACTCAATCAGAGTAATTATCCGAAAATACCGTAAAATCTGATATCGTACAATCGGGAAAGTGGTGCAAGTCAATATCTTCCGATCCGACCGAATTTTAACCGTTCAATATATCGTAGTGTGTTATAAACATTTCACGTAATATTGCTATCTGAATATTTACAGAGCACCGCTTATCACGCTAGGATCTGTTTGATTTGAATTTTCCGAAAATTGATAATTGTGAATCATTCATCAACCGATTTCGTACCATTGAAGTGAATCTAAATACCGAAAATATCGTAAAATAGATATGTTGTAACAGTTTTCATATACCGTTTGAGCTTCATTACATTTTCATCTGGGTGAATTTTTGTAAATTATACCGTTCAATTGTATTGATTAATCATTCTGAAAGTGTACTTGTTATAATTATTATGTATTTTAATATTTGGAATTCCCCGTTTTATTAAATTATTTCTGCTTCATCTTCAAACGAGCTAAGTTTTAACCAGGTATCAATTGAAATTAAAGGCTACAATTTTGATACTGTTTTCTGCTCAATGGGCCTTGGTTTGACTTCACTGTAGCTACCCTAGGGACAAGGCTATCTATAGATAGCATAGTGACAAGCCTTGTGGTGAGGACCCTGACAGAAGTCTTCAAAAAGGAGTAAACCTTTAGAAAAAATCTGGCGCCCGAGGATTTGAAGCTTACCGCAGTAAGCAGTATACCGAAAAGTCACAAGGAACACGTCATACCACATCCAAAATACTTTTAATTTTTGTAATTATAAATTCTCCTAAATTATTGTAATTATGTTCTTCGTTTTTAATACCAAAAATTACTAAGTTATTTTTCTTTTGCCTGTTTTCTATTTGCATTAACTTATGTTTTAAGATCTTGTTTTCTTCTTCGAGTGCTTCTATTTTTTCTTAAGATTCATCTAACTTCGTGAACAGTGTTTGCAATAGTAACTCAATTTGCCTGTCGCTTTTCGTAACTGCCTCATAGATTTCTTCATTGGTTTTCATCATTATAATGTTGCAAACCGATAGTGTATGTTCCCCTCTAGATTTATCCGAATTGCAATTCGGACAGCTGTTACCGGCAGTGTTTATTGTTTTTGTGCCTAGGTAGTGTATGATAAGAGTTACCTTAATGTGAGGCTATATACTTACATAGATGTAAGATTTAATTAAATTAGTCATCCACTTCACTCCTTATTATTTTAACACTTCTAGATAAGTTGTGAGTTGTTTTCAAAATATTGCTCAACTTCACTCCATACTTGAGTCAATTAAAGTTATATATCGGTTAGCTCTCTTGAACCACCCAACCGCCACATTCACAGCTAATTTTTCACAATATGAAGATGATTGTTATAAACAATTAGATGGTTGTGCAATGTGCTCACCAATATAAAGTATCATAGCCGGAATAGTAATGGAATTCCTTGAGGAAAAAGATCTCGAATAAATCATAATATATTCTTCTTCAAAAGATATGTTGATGATTGTATTGCTGCCATCCCAAAAAACAAATGTGATGAATTTTTGAGTTCTTTCAATTCCTTTTACCATAAGTAACAATTCACAATCGAAACTGAAAATAATAATGAAATAAATTTTTTAGATTTAACTTTACTAAGAAAATCAAAAATTCTAACGAAATGGTACATCAAACCTACTTGGTCAGGAAGGTATACTAATTTCAATTCTAATATTCCTGAAAAATGACAGGAACATATTAATAATAATATGAAAGGAAGAGCTATTCAACTAAGTTCTCCTGAACTGAGAACTATATCTATTAGAAGAACGGAAGAAATTTCAATAAGAAATGGTTATCCCAATGATTCATTCAATTACATAACTAAAGACAAAATTAATGAATTTTATAACTCATCTGGTGAAGTCAATACCAATAATGAGAAATCAAAAGATAAACATTACATATCACCACCATATATTAATTAATGATCTTTCTGGAAATTTATGTAATATAGTAGAACCTTATGACCTACATATATGTCATAAAAGTAATTTGAACCAGAAAAGTCTCTTCGCTATACTGAAAAGCAGCGTACCTTCCAAAAAAATAACCCATACGGTTTATTCCATCCCTTGTAAAGATAACGAAAAGGTCAATCTTCCCAATAACTCGAAAAAAGATTGGATGGGCACAAATATACCAAAAATTCATCATCTGCGCTTAATAAACATTTATAAGACACTAACCATTCATTCGACTACAACAATACAAAAATTTCAAATATTGAAACGAATGACAACATACGTTTGATATTAGAATGTATTCAAATAAAAAAAAAGAATTGTGTGAGTGACAAAATAGATTCCAGACTTTCGAATCTTTACAATTATATTATTCAAACTTAACAAAATTCTATTATTTTGAAGTACCACTTTCCACTTGTCTTTTTGAAATTCAACTCAGAAAAGATAACGTATTATTCAACTATGACAGTATGAATAACAATTTTGAGGTTAAATTCCATAGATTTATCTTGAATTTGATTATTTATTGATAATAAATGTGAAATATTGATCATAGAATGAATAATTCATACAGTAAAACTAAATAGATATTTAGAATTGCATAATCTCAAAATGTCCTATGTTTAACTAGATTCAATTCATCTCAAATTGATAATTAGCCATACATTACTCTTTCACATACAACCGATTTAATGTTTTCTGCAGTTTTAATTGGATCTTAGGAACACATGTCGGCTACAGACGCATTTCATTAACCGAAATCATCTATTCTTTTCTAAATTACATGGAAATACTAATTCACATTTTGATAAAGACAATAAACATTGTCGAAACGTCAAACAGAATTTTTATTTCATTTTCAGTATATATACGAACCAATATACCAAGAAAACATACAAATATTACAAATGGTTCAAGAATATCAATAAAAGAATATATATATATATATATATATATATATATATATATATATATATATATATATATATATTGTTATTTCTTAACTTATTGTGTTATCGTTAGAGAATGACGGTCTATCTGGATCATCAAAAATACCAAATATCACAAATTAATTATCTTGTTTTATGATTTCGGATAGCGGAGAAAATAACCTCTATTATATATGATTGATTGAGAAAGTTCATAATTT
This sequence comes from Endomychus coccineus, assembly GCA_958510875.1. Classification (NCBI taxonomy): domain Eukaryota; kingdom Metazoa; phylum Arthropoda; class Insecta; order Coleoptera; family Endomychidae; genus Endomychus; species Endomychus coccineus. The sequence goes on from OY294067.1 coordinate 128,834,503, forward strand.
ATATGATATCCAAAATCTGATTTAGTTTTAGTGTTGTAACGAAGCTTAAATTCTGAAATATCATTTTAATTTAGATCAGGAAATAAATACGGATGTTACATGTAATTTCAGTTTGAACAATTCATTATTTCAATAGATATGCGTGAGTTCCGAATGTGTATTCCGTGATTGTCACTTCGAATAAGTATGATTATTCAAATAGATGACTCAAATTCATGCCCGTTCAAAATTGCATTTCATTCCGATAAAATATGTTGCAAAAACAGGGGTCTGGCCAGTTAAGACACCAAACTTTGTGCAACCTTATGTATGAAAAGGGCGAACAACCAAAAAAATCCGATAACACTTGCTTAGTCCGCCGAGAGAAACTACCGGAGCGTCATGTGCGCGAATTTTAGATCTAAAAAGTAGCGTCACTTTTATACATTGTTCGGGGCATAAGTAAAAAACCTTTGGCACAAAATAAGGAATTGGTGGAGCAGACCTTTCCAGAACCTCGGAAAACATATGAAAGCCGTGACAGCCAAAAGATCGGGCTCTTGTGATTTCGATTTAGAATCAGTACCGTTGCCCTATTGTGTTTTTGAATTTCAATCAGTATCAGTGGTCTTTTTGTGATTTCAATTTTCAAGTAGTACATTGGCTCTCTCTTGTGATATCAATTTAGAATCAGTACCGTTGCCCTCTTTTGTGATTTCGTACCGTTAAAGTGTGATTATCATATTAGAATCAAAGTGAAATAATCATTATCCGAGTTCAAGTCAGATTTGAAAAAGTGAAATAACAATAGTGTTCCGTTTAAGTGAAATTTCGTATCAGGTAAATGGCTCAATATTTTATATCCGGGCATTACGATATATCTTCCGAATCCGAACCGAGCGTATTTAAACCGTTTGATATATCGTAGTGCGTTTTAACAGCATTTCAAGTAATATGGCTATCTGAATATTTACCGAATACCGCTATTACGCTAGGACCTGTTTGATTCGTACTTTTCCGCAAATTGATCATTCTGAATCATTTGACAACCGATTCCGTACCACTGAATTGAATTTCAATACCGAATATATCGCAACAATAGATATGTTGTACCATTTTTCATATACCGTTTGAGCTTCATTACATTTTTCCGTCTGGGTGTAATTTTGTGAAATAATACCGTTCAATTGCATTTAAATTGATTATTCTGATAGTGTACCTACTTGTTATCTTTATTATATATTTTATTATTTGGAATTCCCCGTTTTATTTAATTATTTCTGCTCCATCTTTAACGAGCTAAGTTTTAACCAGGTATCAATTGTAATTAAAGCCTACAATTCTGATACTGTTTTCTGCCCATTGGACTCTGGTTATGCTCCACTGTAGCTACCCTAGGGTCAAGGCTATCTTTAGATAGCATAGTGACAAGCCTTGTGGAGAGGACCCTAGCAAAAGTCCTCAAAAGGAGTAATCCTTTGGGAAAAATCTGGCGCCCGAGGATTTGAAATCAGCACTTTACTGAAAAGTCGCAAGGTACACGTCATAGTGCAGTCATCTGCCCTAAATCTATGAACTCATTTACTACCATATTGTTGTTCTTATTCTCTTATATCAATCTTTATCACAAAGAAGCACAATGATGAATCTTTGACAAAGGAAATAGTAGTGTATGAAACGCAATAAAATATCCTTGCTTCATTTGTAATAAGATGAATCGCATTTCAAGTGTTCTCAATTATAATTAAAAATTTTAGCTGATATTCCTTTCTCTTATGTTTCTCTCATAGCATAGTCGTCATTCTGTTCCCTACTCTTTTTGTATAAGCGACGTATACGTATTACTATAGTGAATGATTAATTGTTGTAACCGTTAGCTTAAGGTAATTTATCATACTGATAAAAGGAATGAAGGAACAGTGTTTTTTCTATGTACAATACCTCTAATTTTTAACACCAAAAGTATTTGCAGTTGCGACAGATAGACTGTCATTCTCTAACTATATATATATATATATATATATTTTGTTATTTCGTAACTTATTGTGTTATCGTTAGAGAAGGACAGTCTATCTGTCGCAACTGCAAATACTTTTGGTGTTAGGAATTAGAGGTATTGTACATGGAAAAAACAATGTTCCTTTATTCTTTTTATCAGTACGATGAATTACCTTGAGCTAACGGTTACAACAATCAATCATTCACTATAGTAATACGTATACGTCGCTTATACAAAAAGAGTAGAGAACAGAATAACGACTATGCTATGAGAGAAACATAAGAGAAAGGAATATCAACTAAAATTTTTAATTATAATTGAGAACACTTGAAATGCGATTCATTTTATTACAAATGAAGCAAGGATATCTTATGGCGTTCCATACACTAGTATTTCCTTTGTCAAAGGTTCCTTATTGTGCTTCTTTGTGATAAAGATTGATATGGGAGAATAAGAACAACAATATGGTAGTAGATGAGTTCATAGATCTAGAGCATTATATTCAGATGACTGCACTAAAGCTAAATCAGATTTTGGATATCATATAAATGATGAACTTTCTCAATCAATCATATATAATAGAGGTTATTTTCTCCGCTATCCGAAATCATAAAACAAGATAATTAATTTGTGATATTTTTGATGACCCAGGTGTTGTAGTAACAGTTCAATAGCCACAATTTAATATTTCCTTCAATGCATTTCTCCAACTTAGTATTAGTAACAAACTGACACGAGAATATACCCTCAACTGTGTCTGCGACAATTTGTCACTACGAATATAAATTCTGGATAAGTCGAATTTGGAAGTGGATTATTTTCAGAATTACCTACACTTATTCTGAATTGTAAAAGGCGTTATCGAATGCTTGATGAATCAGGGTGTTAAGATATCTGGAATTCGAGATTTTCAATTGGAACATCTATGTATTTTTAATTTGGTTAGATTTCAGGTCTAATTTAATCATTATCATCCTAGGAATTCTCTATAAAACGATAAGTTCGAACATTCTATTCCTACACCTGTCTTCCACAATTTTGGAGAGATGAATGAGAATTGAAAACTGAGATTCGAACATGAGACTCTGTGAAATAGAATTAATCCAATTCTGAACTACAATATAAAATCAATTGAATAATTAATTTTCATTACTCCACGATACTAATTCATAATATTTCATCAATGTCTATTAATTTTTTAGAACCATGTATATCTTCAAAGGAACTTTGGAAGATAGGTGTAGCAATAAGGGAACTTTATCTTAATTTTGGATTATTCAGTTATATTTTCATACATCTGCAATTAATTTGGAAGAAGCTTACGAATACGGTCACTTAGACTATATGAAAAATGGAAATAACTGAAGCAATGGAATTCAAAATGCAATTGCTGTTATTGTCAAGATCTAAAATTTATCTACAAATTTACAACGATTCAAAACCGATTTGGGAATCTTTGATGAATTAGCCATCTCTTTAATGTATTACCTATTCCCTCTTATTATTCCCTTTTGTAATTCTTGAGAGTTTGTAGTTTCCAATCAGAGCATCTTAATTTGAATATTTGATCTGTTGATCTTTCAAAATTAATCTAAAGTTTTCTTGGTACTATAGTATTATTTGTTTAATTCAAACTTATATATTAGTGACCAGTTTATTTGTCGGAAATGAGAAATGGATTTATTGTAAGAAATTAGTGATATTGAACACCGTATCAGGTGTTTTTCTTGTATCAAAATTATGAACTGTCAACTTTCACTATAACCTTTTTTAATGAAGGAACTGAGAAAAATGTAATTTTAGTTATTAACAAAAATGAAGGCGGTAATATAAAATGCACAAATTCTAATCATTTGGGAAAAGATTAATATTTTGGTAATAATGACTTCAAATGCAATACAGACGCAGGATCATAGTTCGAAGGCTGTATTGAATACACAACTGTTCGAATGTATCGCATTCGATGAAAATTTTGATGTACACGGGAAAATTTGTGAAATACAAGGCAGAACATATAGATGTATTTATGTGGAACTGACTGAATATGCTACTTTTGAATTTCGTGAGAAAAATTGGGAAGGGCAATTGAAATCAAGGAATCAAAAATGATTATTTTGTTGCATATGGCTAAAATAGAATCAGAGGTCTAATAACACTAGCATCACACACCTTGAATTTTGAGAATAATTGAGAAATCGTAAACACAAAAAGAGTGTACTGTAGGGAAAATATAGCATAATATTCAAGTTATTATATTCATGCTGAATATGTATATATCATTAAGAACAATTATTATTGATACACTAAGCAGTACGTCACCCGTGACAATAGGGACGGACGTTACCCTTCAGGTAACGCTTGAATTGACAGATATAGATATCTCGATATTCTACCGAGGACGACAGGGTACAATCCTGTCACCGGTACATAAATGCTCTGTATTGACATAGTGAAATTTCTTATTGTGTATCAGTGAATAAACAACCTTACCACAACTTCATCTTTTATTCTGCGGTGTCCACGCAGATATCCCAACCTCCTCATTATCAAAATCCACCAAATGGCGATCCTGCGAACTGCTTCGTGATGCGGAATTAGACCGGAAACTGGAGGCAAGTTCTGTGAAGCTAGGAGGATCTTCAAGTGAGGAAATGTACTGATATACTTAAGAAAATTAGTGGTTCTCAATCTAAAACGACGGAAGTTGTTATCAATTCAGCGGACTATACCGGAATTATAGCCTTTGTTGGAGTAATCCTCATACTTGCAATATTGGGATATGAAAGGTGCAAGAAAAGGATACAGGCTAGACACTCTAGAAAGATTCATAGGAGTATGGGACTTCTTGATGCAACAGGCACATCCGAACGTGTTCAAGAATCAGTGACGGTCCAGCTAAGATTTGGAAGGACGACGTCTAGGACGTCAGCAGTTTGCCGACCCGGCCCAAGATTGAGCGCGATGGTTCAACGCCACGAAATTTCCGAATCAGCAGAAAGTATCAACCGGTATGTTCACCATTCGATGTAAAATGTTTAAGTGTTTCATAATTTTGATGACAGGGATATTCGTAATTAGAATGGTAATTGTTGCATTGTTTCGCAAAATTTGGGCTATAAAAAACAATTTAAGTTCAATGAATTATCAAAATGTTGTATTTGATAGGTCACTTCATATAATTATCTAACCTTTACTCATAGGCACTAGGAAAAATTATTCATTTAATTACTTAATATTTTATTTCATTTGGACCTATATTTCACTAGCTATCGGCTTATGTATTAATTTGTTGGGTTTGGTAGTTAGTTCATTTATAAACATATGTTTATCGAATTGAGGTAGATGTCGCTATTGCCGGAAGTTGCTCAAATAAGAATACAACTATGTGAGATCAGAGCCGTAATAGTTAAATTTAACATGGAAAAGCGAGTAAATCATGATAAGGCAGTTGAAGCTAGATTATATCATCTAACTATAGAGGGATTTGAGGATAAGTTACAGAGAGGTGAGATTATTGTTGAAAAGGAGGATATTCCGATTGTCCAAGAGTCTTCGGAGGCAATTGATAAATTGTATTAGGAAATTGTTAATTTAACGAAGAAAGGGAAGGTGGCCGTTGATACGGAAAGTACAGATATCACCGAAATTACAAATCAGTTTTCTAAAAAGATGTCGCGGTTCGATTATAGAACAGCAGTAGAGTTATTACCAAAGTTAGACGGTGAAGATGAGACGACAGAGCAACTCATCAACGCAATTGAGTTTTACGAACAAGATTTGACTGAAGCTGTAGACAAACAACGGCTGATCGATTTTGTCTTAATAACAAGATTGACCACCAGCGCGTTGGCACAGATTAACAGACAATAAAATGTTGTGGAGGTTTTGGTGCGTGATATGCGTATACATTTAATACCTCAAAAATGGCACGCGGCTTTGGAAGAGAAGTTGTCAAGAATGGAACAAGGATCCAGGACAGTTGGAGAATTTGGAGAAGACGTACAGGAACTTTTCCGCAACTTGACAATCTTCCAGACCAGTGACGACGACAATGCATATGCGATCTTGCAGCCACTCAATGAGAAAACTGCAATAAGGAAATTTACTTCGGGCTTGAATAACCAGTCCTTGAGTGAAATTGTAGCTGCAAGAAGTTCAACATCTCTAAAAGAAGAGATGAAAGTAGCGCAGATAATGAAAGCCCAACGAAAACGCCTGAAATAAATGCCATGGGAAAAAGCTGCAACGACAATGATGAAGAATATCAGAAATATGGAGGCGAAATTCCTAATAGGAGAGAATTCAGGAATAATTATGAAGGTCATTCTAACAGAGGGATAATATCACACTCAAAATTACCGAAATAACTACAACTACGGGAATAATTATACAAAACAAGCTAATAATTACAACCAAGGGAGTAAGAACTATAGCGTGAACATTATGGGGGTTACAATAATCACGGTCGAGGACAGTTTAGGAAGTTAGCTCAAAATACTCAAAAAAGAGGGTATCAAGGCAATGTGTATTGGGCGCCAGGAGATGAAAGCAAGAATATTGCGGATGAAAATTCACCGCAGCAGTTTTTTCGAGAGAACTGAGCGTGATTGTATATATAAATGTATTGGTATGAATACGAGTGTATTTTAACGTAAATGGAAAGAATGTGAAATTTTTAGTGGATAAAGGTGCATCCTTGTGTGCTTTAAAATATGAAAGATTACCAAAAGACGTGTGTATGACAGAGAATAAATTGTAAATTTGAGGAATAGGAGGTATGTTAGTAGCCGAAGGATGTGTTGATTTGAATTTGGAAGCGAATGCACAAATGTTCAATGAACGATTTTATGTATTCAAAAATTTAGCATGCGGTGCAGACGGATTGTGGATTAATAAATTTTGAACTTAGTACATTAAATTTTAAAAATGAAGTTGCATCAACAAAACTAAGATTACATACTTCTGGTAACAGCCAGTTGATATTATTCCATCTTGGTGTGAAAGAATTCAATATGTAGAGACAGAATTAATGGATGATTGTGTAATAATAGCGAGATAGTTATGTGAGCGAGTATTTAAGACAGGATTGATTGTGGAGCTAAAAAACGGAATGATACCAGTGAGAATTTTGAATACAAGAGATGAGCCAGTAAGTTTGAAAAGTTCTATTCCAGAAATGCACAGTACAAATGAATATAATTGTTTTGCATCTGAGAAAGTGAATAAAAATTTAGAACGAGTGAAAAGAATGTTTGAGGAGATTGATTGGAAGGATATGACATTAGAAGAGCAGATCACTATTGAGAACATCTGCGCCAAATAGGCAGATATGTTTCATATACCAGCAGATGAGCTGACTATTACAAATGTAGGTCAACTAAAGATTAAAATTGAACCTGAAGCCAAGCCAGTTTATAAAAAACAAAATCGTATATCATACGCTCAAAAGGCAGAGATAGAGAAACAAATAGAAAAGATGCTGGAAAATGACATCATTGAGGAAGCCGACAGTGCTTGGTCCTCACCGTTGTTGATTGTTCCCGAAAGAGTAGGTCAAGACAGAAAGAAACGATGGCGTGGCGTAATTGATTATCGTCACCTGAACCTCAATATTGTCGATGATAAATTCCTTTTACCAAATATAACTGAAATTCTAGAATCAGTGTCAGGCTCAACGTATTTCACCCATTTGAACATTGCTCAAGAGTACTATCAGGTCGAGTTGGAACCAGGAAGTAGGCCATGTACCGCTTTTACATCAGATCGCGAAATGTTCCAAATGAAGAAGCTACCAATGGGCCTAAAGATTAGCTCTCTAAGTTTCCTTCGAATAATGAAAATAGCTATGGTAGGTCTCAATTATGACAGATGTTCTGTATACCTAGACGATCTGAATATGTTTGAAAGAAATCTGAAAGATCACAATGCTAATCTAATCAAAGTGCTTGAAAGGTTAAGGAAAGTCAACTTGAAACTGAACCCTTCAAAGTGCGAATATAAGAAAAAGGATATCTTATATATGGTGTATATTATAACATCAGAGTGCATCGTACCTGATTCGAGCAAAATAGCAGCTTTGCATAATTATCCGGAGCCAAAGTCGGCGGATGAGGTTAAGTGGTTTGTTGCGTTCGCTAACTATTATAGAAAATTCATCCCAAATTTCGCGAAGCGAACTTGGTGATTAACGCAACTGAGCCGGAAAAGCGCTGCATTCATTTGGACGGAGGATTGCCAAATGTCATTTGAAACAATGAAAAAGGCTTTGATGTCCCCACCAGTACTAGATTTTCCAGATTCTTCTGCTGAGAACCAGTTCATATTACACACAGATGCGTCAGGAAGAGTTTCGGGTGCGGTACTATCGAATGGAAATGGAAAACCGATTGTCTACGCCAGTACAACACTTAACAAGGCAGAAAGTAACTATGCTACAATAGGAAAAGAGTTACTAGCGATAGTATGGGCAAGCCGACATTTTCGTCCGTATTTATTTGGTGAGCGATTCAAGATCATGACGGATCACAGGCTGTTGATTTTTCTTTTGACACACAACAATCCCTCAAGCCGTCTGACAAAGCTTAGATTATGCTTAGAGGAATACAATTTCGACATTGAATACATCAAAGGTTCTGAAAATGTAATGGCTGATGCCTTGTCACGAATTTCGATTGAAGAGCCTAAGAGCATGAATCAACACAGCGTATCAGTGGTCACAAGGGCACAAACAAGGATTGGAGAGAGAGAGAGAGAGAGAGAGAGAGAGAGAGAGAGAGAGAGAGAGAGAGAGATAGGAAATAGAAATTGAAGTGAGGGATGATAACCATGTTATCGAACAAAATTCAATACAATGTACGCAACTAACAATAATGAATAGGAAATTGAAGAATAAACTAATGAAAAGCGATGATAAAGTAGCTACTGAAGATGAGAAATTAATATACATGCCCTCTATGAAAACGATCTCTATCGATCCAGATGATCTGGCAGCAAAAGCGCTACGCCGTTTGATGGGACATTTGGGAACGTTGTGTGATGAAATCGACAAAGGAGAGGTAGTAATAATGAGAGAAGATAGCAATATTGCAAATTTTGAAATCGTTGGCCAACGAACTTAATAAAAATGAATATAAAAATTATGATATACCTAGGATATGCAGCGTTACTAAAAGAAAATGTATTGAGAATAAAGAAATGCGTAGAGTTATTCTAAATGATTTCCATCTATTGCCGTCGAGTTGACACGCTGGTATCAAAAATGACAAAACAATACAGAAATATTATTTTTGGCCAGTTGTGACTAACGACATTTGAAAATATGTAGCGAGATGTGACCAATGTCAGCGGAATAAACACGATAGACATACAAGACAACCTCTAGTAGTCACAACAATTGCGGATCGAGCATTTAGAAAAGTATTTCTAGATATTGATGGACCACTAGATAAAGAAAAAGGATGATTTTACATAAATACTGACGTTATAGTGTGGTTCGACTAAATTCATAGATGTTTATCCATTTAAATCAAAGGAGGCCAATGTTGGAGCTAGAACATTTGTGGAGGATTTCATCCTAAGATATGGGACGCCTACGGAAATTTGTACTGATCGTGGGACAGAGTTCATGTCATCAGTTATGTGTGATGCAGCGAGGCTCCTAAATATCAACAAATTAAACAGTTCAGCATATCATCATGAAACAGTTGGTGCGCTGGAAAACACCCATAAACATTTAAAGCTTTCTTACGTATAATGACGGGGAATCAACCTGAAAATTGGAGCTCGTGGCTTCGATGTTGGTGTTTCGTGTTTGATACTACGGTTCATACTGAGACTGGTTACACCCCATTTGAGCTAGTTCCTGGTTTCCTGGCAACATTGCCATCTAATATGATAAACATTGAAAAAATTGATCCCATTTATAATCATGATAATTATTTAAGCGAATCGAAACATAGGTTGCAACGAGCATGGTTGGATGCTCACCAGAATTTGGTGTCGAGCAAGGTAAAACGGAAGGAACATCACGATAAAAATTGTTACCCTAGGTCTTACAACAAAGATGATTCCATATTAGTTGAGAGTGAAACGGGAAACAAACTTACCGAAGTGTACGAAGGTCCTTATGTTGTGATCGCGGAACGCGAACCGAATGTTATATTTCATGAAGGAGAAAAAAGTATTGAAGTGCACAAAAATAGAACAAAAACTCATTGGATTTAAGTGTGCGACGATTTAATTTGAAAAGGCTGAACTATGAACAAAACGGGATGTATTCGAGAATGCATCGCAACAACCTTGGATTACTTGATTTTAGTAGAGCATTGATGTTTTTATAAGTAGCTGTGAACTGGACACCTATTTTATGTTTACTACATCATAGAGCTTACCTTGAAAAAAAAACGATCGACATCAAATATTTCATTTTATTATAAGAATTTGTAGATTATTATATTTATTTGTTCTATGTATCGTATTACACTTACTCATATCAACACCAATGCTGGAGAGAAAAGAATGATTTTAGAATCCAAATTTACGATAGGAGTGTTATTGTTGTTTTGACGAATTTATTCACTTCAGACATAGCAAATAAATTCTTTTCTATGCAGGGAAGGTGTAGGGGAAATGTAGCGTAATATTTAAGTTATTATATTCATGCTGAATATGTATATATTATTCAGAACAACTATTATTGATATACTAAGCAGTTATCACCCGTGACAAGAGGGGTCAACGTTACCTTTTCGGTAACACTTGAATTGATAGATATAGATGTCTCGATATTCAACAGTGGACGACAGGGTACAATCCTGTCACGGGTACTAGAATACTCTGTATTGACTTCTTATTGTGTATCAGTGAATAAACCACCTTATCACAACTTCATCTTTTATTCTGCGGTGTCCAACCAGATATCCCAACCTCATCATAATCAAAAAACCACCAAAGTACCATCTGATATATATTCCCTCGATACAGAAGCAAACAAAGGGGTTAACCCTTTTCAATCTATGCAGCTTACCAGATAAGTGGTTAGATAATCCTATTCCTGACAGTCTATACAACGTCATGGCAAAGTCATATCATATAATAGATATTGTATTTCAATTATGTCAGGTACATATTATTAACCGTGACATCAATTTAAAGAATGTGTTAGAGCACTTATAGAAATTTTTGTTTCGTTAGAAAAGATGTTAGGAAATTTATTATAGGTTAACCTGATTGCAAAGCTTGAGATTGAAATATAAACAAAATTTCATTGAGGGTGTCATTAATTTTTCATTATAAGCATTCCCCTCAATTAATGTGATGTATCTTAGGATATTCAAGAGAGGGCTAGTTCTAGGGAAAAACGAAACTGCATCACCAACGTAACATGGAGCTTTCAGCCATGCGACATTGGTAATTTTTCACGTATATGGATTAATACATAAGGAAAACACACAATAACATTAAGGATAATGGTGTTGTTTATTTGTTTTTAGTGCATTTCAGTGAATTATTGTAAAAATTGTTTCCAAAGTAGTTTTAAATTGTATATAACAAGCAATATGATGAACAAAATTATGGTCAAGATACTGCTTATTATTTATTAGAAAATATCAACTTGACCAGTATTTTACTCTCATTTTCTTATACTTATGTTCGGAATAATTATCTTAAGAATTTCCCGTCGTGCTAAAAACGAATAAAGTAGCCAAACTTGACGCCAAAGGCCTGAATTATTCTAGTCAAAAGTAACGTTTAAGATTAAAAATACATTTTTATACTAAACGTAAATTTTGAAGCCACGCGAAACTTTGCTGTGTAGTCAAAATTTATGCTTATGGTCGGGTCAGCTGCGCGCTCCGACGACATCGCAGCAATGAGCTGTTCAGAAAGTTAATCGATTTAATTGATTACACTCTCTATAGCTTCACCCATTCCGATAAATGAACGCCAATGAAGTTTGAACCAGAATGATGCAAAATTGTTTAACCTTTCTGATCATGTTAGCAAAGATATACTTCGATGTGAGAATTTCCGGAGAAATTTTAATATTCAATTTTTAATTGCACCCCTTTGCGGCAAGATGTGGAACCTAAAGATAATTTTGAGAATTTTCTCAAGGCCACTCTAATTGAATTTCATGTGCCACATTTTCATTCAGAGTAGTTTCTGAGATACGGCACAGAGCCGCCCTTAACTGATCGCTGTATATAAATTTTTCTGGCATTTTTGGTGTTATTCTGCATTTTACTTGAAAAATTTGAATTTTGGTGAAAATTATCAGGAGAGCAACGTTGTAGAGCGAAAAATTTCTTATTCTCATGTTTCAAGACTTTTTTGAAATTGCGTATTTTCACGGCTAGAACGCGCCACAGAAGGTGCATGGCTATAGATAATCTCCTTTTGAGTGATTTTTCACATTTTCAGTGTGAAATACTGAGTTTGATGGAAATTATCATCAGAGCAAAGTTGTAGAACGGAAAATTTCCTATTTTTAAATTGTAAAAGTTTTTTCTGAAATAGGGTATATCCTCCACTAGAAGATTCGGGGCTACAAATAATCAGTTTTTCTTCACATTTTGATCTGGATTATCATGACAATGTAGTAGAAGAAAAAATCGAAGTTTGCCCTGATATTGATATGAGTTTGCTGAATAATCCACTCGTAGCAGCAACGTCGGAGGAAGAAGTATATAGCATAAGTAGAAACGAGGATGAATAGATGAATATGAAAAGATCAAGGACAGCATAAAAATGTGAATATTATTGTTATTATTATTACTATTATGCACAATAAAAAAATACAAAAAAGTGCTATTATTTTGTTCGATTTCGTGTTTCTGTTCGTTTCGGCGACGTTGGAATTTTGGATCAAATTGGTGCGATAAGGACGCTTTGTGTTAATACAATTAGTTTTAAGTAATCAGGTTATTGAAATAATGAGTGTTCTGATGATGGTCGTGAGACCGAAACGTACGAGAATATAAAGCATAAGTGTTAATGTGACCTATTTCCCGAGAATTTATATATAATTCATACCTGGGTCAAGAATCTTTATTATTATTATTTTGTAAAAATATGGTTATTTATTACGTTAATAAAAAATTATAATTTTCATTAAAATAAATTTATTTTTCAACTCGCCCTAGAAAAATTCCTGCATTGAGTTTGCTATTATCTTCTTGCGGAATTTTGATTATCGGTACTCTGGATAAGAAAAAAAAAATTAAAAAATAGTCTAAACGCTAGAATATGTATGATTCTTTGGCGCCTTCTAGAGTGGCAAAAATAAGTAATTTGGAATAGTTGCAAATGTTCCATTCTCCAACTTTGCTCTGTTGATAATTTTCACCAAAATTAGTATTTCGTACTGAAAATATGAAAAATCTCTTCAAAACCTGATTATCTATAATCGCGTACTTTCTATGGCGAGGTTAAGCAATGAAAATTATTTCAGGAGAAAAATGTCTTTGCAGCACAAAATAGGAAATTTTTGATTCAAGAACTTTGTTCTCTTGATAATTTTTACCAAAATTTGTATTTTGTACTCATAATGTGAAAATAACTTACAAAGATGATTATTCATAGATGCGAAGCTTCACGTTCTAGCGGAGACACTACGCTTTTTTAGAAAAAACTTTCGCAATTTGAAAACAAGAAATTTTCCGTTCTATAACTTTGCTTCCCTGATAATTTTCATCAAAATTAGTATTTAACACTGAAAATCTGAAAAATCACTTCAACAGCTGATTATCTATAGCCGCGCACCTTCTAGCGGTGAAAATACAAAGTTTCAAAAAAAAATTGTGGTATATGAAAATAGGACATTTTCCGCTCTACAACTTTGCTCTCTTGATAATTTTCATTAAAATTCATATTTTCCATGTAAATTGCAAAATAGGGCTAAGAACATCAAAAAATTTTATATACAAGATGTTACAAAATGTAGTGAGGGAATTTTAAGAGCAGACTCTAACATGGATCCGTGAATGTTTCGTTTTCATGATACGGTGTTTAAAGGTTTTCCGTCTTCAATAGTTTATTTTACATACATCGAAAACCCGTTGTGCCTCTTATCATTAGGCAACATTTATAGTTTATGCATGATGGAGCGCCTGCTCAATTCAGTCGCAATGAAAGATTATTTATTAGCCATCCCGATCACCTACGATTTCTACTGCTGGGGGCAGTAGAAATCGATAAATGTTCCACAATGTATCGATACTCGGAAGTATCGATCCTATTAGAAGCGATACACGATATTTTGTATCGAGACTTTACTCTTCGATATATTGTGTATCGATACTTATTTAGTACGTATCGCCATTTTCCCGGATCGGTAGGTGTTAATCGAAAATCGACTGATGACATCTAGCGTCAACTAGATACAGTACTACCCTAGACCACAAAACAAAATATTGTCAAAATTGCTATTTCTAAATTCTTTACAATTAAATATGTGGAACATTTAAATTAGAATATGTATTTTCTCATACTTTAGTCTGTTACTAAATTAGATTACGTTGGAATTTTTTCACTGCTTGTGATAATCACAAATAAATTAAACAAACCAATCGTGTTTTTTTTCTCCATTCTCCTCTCTTGGTTATAATGCGGACTAATGCGGAGTATTTTATTCAATTTTTCACTATATTCTGTTATAGAATAACAGTACCGCAGAGCGCTGACGCCCTAAAGATCCCGGATCGTTAGGTATCGATATTTGGAGTATCGATCGTTTAACTTGACGATATTTTACTGTATCGATATGTTACGTTCCGATCCGTATCGATACCTTATCTCGATACTTCCGAGTGTATCGCACATCCCTAAACTGGTGTATTCCACTCTCATAGCGAATGAAGCCACATAAGTGGAACGCGTTATCAATGATTGTAAAACAATACGCCAACGAAGTCTGAAGTCAGAAGAAATATGCGAAGGCGATTTAGAACATGTATTGAAGCACAGGGAAGCCATTTCCAGCAGTTGGTTCAAACTTAAGGTGGAATATACTGCTTCCTAAAAAATGAGCACATATAAAATAGATATCGAAATGAATCATCACGAGGATGGCTTATTATTGTACTGATTGATAATTATTATTTCGAAAGCGGTGCGTCAGAACGAAAAAGTCCAAAAAGTAGTTTTCAAGCAGAATTAATCTGGCTTTGAGAAAGCGATATTAATTTTTGCAACAGTGACGTACAGTTTTCTTTTGCTAAACACAACACTTGCTGACACGAACGCCACTGATGTGAGTGCTTCAGAAAGCAATGTTGTACATGTATATATGACCTCTAATGATATATTTGCGTGTACCAAAACTTATCTCAAGATCTCATACGGTTTTCGATATATGTAAAATAAACTATTGAAGACGGAAAACCTTAACACCGTATCATGAAAACATGATGTTTGTATAATTTTTTTTCCATATTTTCAGTCGTAGAATCTGCTCTCAAATTTTCTTCGGAACATTCTGTAACACCCTGCATATGTATTTATATATCTTGAAAATCACCCCTCTCCGTTCATGCGGGTTGTGAAATTAGTGTTCTAGAAGTAGAAACTTTCTTAAAAAGCCAGGTCTGTATGATGCTTAGAATGTATACACAAAAAATGACAATTCCAATAATTAGCTATCTATATTCAAATTGAGACAGATCACCTAAATCACCCATGACAATGTAGTTTCAAACCCAGCGACCAATCAAATTCCGTCAGACGAATGCCTTCTTAAAAACATGTATAGAGGTATTCCAGTAGTTATAATTCATAAAGACTGGTTATTACTTGATTATTTATTACTTAATCAGGAACTATGGTAGATTTCAGTAATTGTAATAAACTGCCATTCGATACCCATGCTTAATAATTAATTGCATCTATGGTTGACACGTCCACTTACCATATAGGCGCCACGACTAATTCGTACAGCAAATCAGGCAATTTTGTCAGTGCGGCTACAGACCTGTGCGCAGATGCGTTTTTCTGGTTGAAGAGCACTTCTTTCTTTGTTAAATGCGGCCGCTTTCGCTTCAACTCGGCAACAAATCGATGCAACAGCTCTATATAATATACGTTGATGATAGTTTTGCCCTTTCCAAGGTAATCGATATGGACGATACCGTGTGCATCTCAAAAAACTGCCGCCATGACTTTGTTGGTGGATGAATACACTTTGGCATTTTTCGGCTCCGATTCGCCAGGACAAGTCGACTGTTCCGACTGTTCTTTGGTCTCTGGTATGTTGTGATGGTCCATGTTCCATCCACGGTTACAAAACGGCGCCAAAAGTTCTTCTTATCGTCCTTGGACATCGCCAAACTCTTTGGAGTTGTCGCATGGTGCAGCTTGTTATCAACAGGGAGCAAATGCGTAGCCCATCTGGCAGATAGCTTTATTGTTTTCGAATGTATGTAAAATGTTCCGTACCCGTTCGATTGAGATGCCCATAACAACGTGTACATTAACTTGCCTGTTGTCCAATATGGACCATGAATTTTATCGATGATCTCTGGCGTTGTAACCTCAATTGGACGACCAGACCGTTTGGCGCCCTTTCAGGTCATACTACCACAACGAAAATCAAGAAACCGCAAGTGAATCATCCCAATCGATGGTGAAGAGTTCCCGTAATGTTTAACAAGCGATGCTTTTGTTTGCGTAATGATTTTCCCCTCAAGAAGTAATGTTTAATGAAGATGCGAAATTTACTTTTTCGATGTTCCAAAAATCTTCAAGGCTGCTCACTCTCGATTTGTTTCAAAACAGATCTGAATGATATATCACTCTGAATATTTTAGTGTGTTCTAATTAAAGATGGTATATCACAAATGTCACATGGGAATTCCAATTGCGGCGCCATCTGATCAATTTTTCAGGAACTTTTAACCTTGCCCTTGTATGAAGGATATATTTTAACATCATTCAATGATTCAGGAATTTCCTCTTTGCAAGCAAAAACTAATTCAAAAGGTGTGTAGTTACGATATTCGTTTGGTGTAGTGTTGTAAGAACAACTAATTACATGTGTACATATCCATGAAGTTTCCTATTGTTCAACTGTTGTAACCTGTAGAAAAGTTGTGTTTTATATTGAGAAGCTTGATTAAATGTTCCAATACTTCGTTCTTATACTCAGTACCCATATCCGTTCTGATTTCATTCATGTGACCATAATTAATAAGAAATAATTCATTAATGCTTCTGCTATTATAGTACCTGACACTTCATTTTGAATTAGTATTACCATACAACATATTGAGTAAATTGGCATTATACTGTTATATATGAATAACATTTTTCTGTTTTTGAAAATCGACCGATCGTCTAATGTCAAAGTTTTCAGTGGTGTTGGCGTTATTTTCATTAATTCTATTAATTCAATTTTCATTTGACTGACTGTTTTCACAAGTTTTCACATAGGCAGAAATATTACCAGACATATTTTTAGGCATATGCAATGAATAGATCCTGATCTTCAGAACATTGTGTTAGTTCACCGCAAGCTTCGTTTGCTGTGTCAGTTGTTAATATAAATTTCTTATTGAAATACGGATATTGTAGAATTTTTGAATTCATTAACGTTTCGAACGAACTTTGGATTGTTCTATCTGAAAATATTATGTATTTTTCTTTGTTAATTTATTTAAAGCTGATGATGCAAAATTTGAAATAAATCTACGATTATAATTGCGGAATGCAGCGAAGCGTTTGAAAACTTCCGCACTGGCTTTGTCAATTTGATTTTTGTTCCTATACTGGAGAATGAATACTGAAAACTCAGTCATACGGCTGAAGAGCTTGTGCGTAATGGGCGTTCTATAAGATCTACTCTCCACAGGCATGTTGACCGAGCAATGAAACCCCAGATTATCAGTATCCATCTCCAAATGTAACGAATAGAAAAGTACAACTAATTTATAAAGATAGGTTTTTGTTAAAACAAATTCTAGGTGTTCACTAAAGAGCAAGAGGAAAAATTTTGGAGTTACACAGAAATTTATCTAAATATGCAGTATGAATTGATGAAGATTGTGGTGTGAGAATTGGTATTTCAATAGGCCGAAAGTATCCTAGAACAAGAATCATATTGAAATATCAGGAAAGGATAGCTTAAATAAGGAAAATGACGACGAGTTTCTTGAAAAACTTCAATAAATTATCCTCCGGAAAAGCTTTCCACCCAAGACTATGTACAGACGGGATTACCACTGTTCGGAAACCTCCAAAAGTGATATCCACCAACGGCAGAAACAAGTAAGGCAAGCAACTTCCGAAAGCTTTTCCGAGAACGAATAAAGGAACTGGTAGAATGGAAGGCAAAACCAGGATATTAACCTACACACCGGAGAAACTTGAAATTATTTCACTCAAAACTCCAGAGAGAGGATGTGACTAAGAATACGCATATATCCAACCTGCAGAAGGGTACGAAACTCGA
Organism: Endomychus coccineus; assembly: GCA_958510875.1. NCBI lineage: Eukaryota > Metazoa > Arthropoda > Insecta > Coleoptera > Endomychidae > Endomychus > Endomychus coccineus. The sequence continues at coordinate 128,852,925 of OY294067.1, forward strand.
ATTTTAAAAACAATTTGACATCATAGATGTGACGGCACAGATGTGTTTACTCTGCGTCATTGACAATAATTTTGAAAGTAAACCTGATCATGTATACAAGTAATAGTTATGTATAAAGTCTCGGGAAATGGGTCACACTAGCACACATGTTCATTATTATCATCCTCACGTACGTTTCGGTCTCACGACCATCATCAGAAGACGTATTGTGTCTGAAAAGGGGTTTCTTGAAACATTTTAAGGAATCCCGTCTTGGACATACTTTTAAGACCCATTGTACGTAATACTGTAGCGCGTACCTACAATTTATTAAAATCTATCAACAATATAATAGGAAAAAATTAATTTTATGTAAAAGACTCATGACATTTTGATGAATTTATGAAAAATCAATCCGTAACCGTAGATCATCTATCAATTTCCTTGGACGTCGTTTCTTTATTCACAAATATACCAGTCGTTTTGGCATTAAGTAGCATCAAAAAACGTTGATGAGAGATTAAAAACCACACCTCTACATCAATCTGAATCTATAAATGCAGTGAAGTTTTGTTTTTTGAATCCACTTATTTTCAATACGGTGAGCAATATTTAGGGCGAATATTCGGTACAGAAATGGGATCTGCTATTTCAGCTACTATTGCTTACCTCGTTATGGAATGCCTAGAAGAATCTGTAATAAATTCATTGTATTTTCAAACCGTATTCTTATCGTTATCTTCCCTTCAATTCCGTTGCACCAACAAGTTATAAAAAAGTGTTATAAACAGCACTACAGATCGCGCGGTTAAATTGTGCCACCGTACCTTAAATTTGAAAATTGTTCGTTATACAATGGAAGTGAATGGCTACCCAAAAACAGTTTTCAGTCCCATCATTAAACGAAATAAACGAAATCTATAATGGAACGTCATATATGAATAACACAAACGGTAATACAGATAATTTTATAACATTACCATACATCCTAGAGCCCTCATAGAAAATTGAGAAATGTTCAGAAAAGTTTGATATAAATGTTGCGCATGAAACTACAAACTGTGATGAGAAACATTTTTCAAATCTAAAAGCTTCAATACCTTAAGATGAACAAAGTCACACAGTATACAAACTAGATTGCTTAGATTGCGATGTGACTTATACAGGAATCTCTAAACAATATTTACAAGAAAGAATGTATGGTCATAAGTATAGTACAAGAAACAAAAACTTTCAACGCCCTTGCTGAAAACTCCTTTGAAAGAAAAGATAAATTTTCAAGGATGGGTTTCCAAATGTTGGGAAGGTGATATCCTGAGTCACGATTCAGATTATTCGGATGTTTCAGGATTTCAATAGCACCAGACTTAGGATTCCAGTATTTTCGAAAAGGATTCGATGATTGGTGTCAAACTTGAGTTCCGCAAGAGCAGATCTACTGGTGTTACGAAGCCTTGTACAGTGCCCATGCTCTTTCACACGAGTAGTAACTGTACGACCTGTTTCACTAGTGTATACTTTACCGCAAGAACAGGGAATGCTTCTGAGTGAAGAGCAGAAAGGGGATCCTTGATAGGTTTGTAAAACTGGGATAGTGGAAAACTGAGTAGAAATATAACGTTTTTTAATGATTTTGAAAATTTAACCTGTTATATTCCCAATACATGAAGGATGGGCAGTGGATAAATCAAGCCAGGGGGCTTGTGGCTCGAATTGATTTGAAATTTCAGGCAAAGTGTATTTCTTTATGGCTTTTTGAATGTTATAGTGGGAGAATTCGTTTGATAATAAGACAGATGAAAAATGTTTTAATTCTGATTTTGAAGATTGGGGTTGAAATCAGTATAATCAGTTTCAGCTCGATCCTCAAGCCTGCCCTGAAGATGCCACCTGTAATGGTTGGTGAAACATCGGCATCAAGTGAAGCTATTGTGACGCGGAATTCATCCGGAAGCCTGGATCATTATTAATTAAAATTGATAGTAATTTTCGTTACAAGTCTGGTTAGTAGGTTACATTTGATATCACGGATGATCGACATAGGAACTGACTCCGGAATATTGAAACGAGTACAGTAATAACACCTAAGCAATTTCAAATAACTTGATAATAGTTTTGAGATATTATAGATAATGGTTTATCTGTCAAAATCTCGATTCTGTTGGTGATTGTTTCCTAATGATATGTTGCTAGGCAACACTTACCGGTTCTGATATTTTGATAGCTCATTTACCGGCTGGAAATGAGTCCAAGTAAGAAAAATTCACCGGTCAGCTACTTACAATAAGCCAAGGGAGGAAAATTCCTCTTTTTCTCCTGCGGATAGGGATGAAATGTGCACTTCACTATAGAGGAATGTATATAATTATTGCTTCTACCTTTTATGCCCATTTTCAAGAATGATATTTGTATTTTTTTGTTGTTGAAATATATCGTTTGAAATCCGTTAGTATATATCTTACAACATAGTGATTGACGTATTTCAACGGATTTTCTCTATTTTAATCAATGAAAAATGGAATATAAAGCTGAGGATAGCAGGACATTTTAGAATCTGCCAAGTCTGTATCCCAAAATTTTCTGCCAATTGAATATCGTGAAATATACGAGGAAGAGTACGAGTTTTTCGAACAATGGCTGGAGAAATTACCACTTCCTATTCACATCGCATATTTTAATCAAATATATTCAATTTATAGTTATATGTTCGTTGATAAAAATTATTGTACTCTTTATTGGAAAAATCGTGAATTCAATTTTTTTATTCAGGTTGTTCAAAGCTGAAACAATCTGATTTATAATTGGAAACTGTCTCGACCGAAAATCTGGAACACGGAATGAAGAAATTGAATTCTGGAATTACGATTTCATTGATCGCTGCATAAGCTCATTGATAATTCGATAATTTGAAGATTGAAGAAAACATTGATAAGGGCAATTTATGTTAGGCGATGTCAGCTAGGGGCAAGATAATGAGTAATGGATTCCAATCGATAGCAATCTCGTCTGAACCATGTAGCGTGAGTACGTATCTTAAACTGTTTGTAGCCGATCAAACAGAAAAATTTTATGCAAATATCAGTATATTATAGCAATTAAGTCAGAGTGGATGAGATTCATTTCAATATTACATATAAATACAAAAATGATTCCACTTTAAAGTTTGTCGCCCGCATATACCGACATATCTAATAATGCATTCATGAATGTTATCTCTTCCGTAAGTTCCCTAAGGTTCATAGATATTGCTCGTCTCGCCGCAGGTCAATTGAAATAAAACACATAACCTCATCAAAGGAAGATGATTGATGATGTTCATGTCATGATATAATGTAGACCGAAACTAACCAAACTTTGTTTTGGTACATACAAAATTTTAGATCCGCTATCTAATTAATACAATGTCGGAAACCTTTTATGGAATGAAATTCATTATTAAGAAAATAACATGTTCACACAGAGATATTTGGTCGCCTGTATCCAACATTAACACATAATTTACATACACTTGTGGATACAGTATTCCTTAATAACTGTATCATATATATGTTAGAATTTGACAAACCACTTTGAGATTTGAAATTACTTCCGTCATTTGTAAATCTATGAGATTATATCGAATCCAGAATTATTTAACAGAAACTCAAAATATCACTTCATGTAATAGGTGACTGAGTCCCACTCGACAAAATGACTATCAACTCTAGTGCTCCACATGGATCTGTCTTAGTGCCAACTTCGATTCTACTCCATCAACGATTTGTTGGAAGTGATATCCTCTCACGTCCACATCTCTGCAAATTATGACACTTCATACCACTTTCCCCTCGAGAGCCACTATATCATCCAATGAAGCCAGAGCTACAAGACTGATACAGGTCGTTCAATATAAATCAATAACGGTCAGGAATTTTGAAATTAGGATCTGATAATCTAGTAATGTTTAATGTAATCAAAGCTCAAGCTTGAATTTTCTCCGAGAAGAGGTACTTCCACAATTCCTAATATGATGATGTCAGGCAGGAGCAGGAGGAAGTTCTCAAATATTCAAGTTCGGTATCAACACCAACTGCCTCTCCTCATGAGACGATTATGTAAGGTACATTGCGAAAACTGCGTCATAGGATGAGCTCAAGTAGAACTTGTTCAGACAAACCTGAAGGACTGCAAAAGGTTCTGAAGTCGGAAAATGAAAGTGTGATTTGCACGTTACCTATAGAAGATATCAGATTGAAAAATTAGGGTGTATTCCGGAACTAAAATGTAGTTTTCGACATCATATAAAAGTAGTTTCGGTCTATAATTTTTCCGAAAAAAAAAATCATGGAAAAATTACTTCTGCTTATACAACGTGACTGAAGGGGAGTGTGATTTTTCTATTAGCGAACAATTGAAATGAAACATTCTCCATTACGTATGAATCAATTTGAATATTCAGTAGCGTTGAATTACATGGGCAAAGTTGAGAGATCAAACTTCGTGCACATCTATGCATGAAAACTGGTGAACAGAATTCGCAAGCCGGTCACCTGTTCACGTTACCTCACACGCCGCGATCTGTATAAAAGCCAGCCCATTCCATAGCTAGGAAGAAATCACTTTCCAGACAAGCATCGAGATTGAGCTGCAGTAATTTATTTTCCGAAACAACCCGAAGCCGTTGCCGTTGTGCAAATCCGAGAGATAGGAAGTGAGTATTAATTGCCGTATAAAATCCGTTCAAGTTATAGAATTAACACTCCACAGTAGCAATGGCTAAAAAAACCAATCCTGGTAGCTTGGAATATTTCCCGAGACTGATTTGTAGAATTGTGAATGAATTCACAGTAGGAATAGCTTAAAAATCCATCATGGTAGTTTGGACGTTTGCGATTCAGCTCCAGCGAATTGTTTTCTAGGGGCTAAGCTGTAATTTTTCCCGAGATTGATTTGAAGAATTGTGAATAAATTCACAGTAGGAATAGCCTAAAAATCAATCCTGGTAGCTTGGACGTTTGCGATTCAGCTCCTGCGAAATGTATTCAGGGACTACGTTTTGATACTTCCCGAGACCACCGTATAAAATTACTAATTCAGTCATAGCCGAAGATCACTGACAAATCAACCTGGTCCGGAATGCCCCGCTCCGTAATGAATTATGTCTGAAATACAGGCCAGAATAAACATAAGATCCACGCTCCGTCGAAGTTGAAGGTGCACTGAACAGTTAGGTTGTCGCGTTTCATTCCTAGATCTAGAGACGTGTTTTATTAAACACGCGATAACTAGGAGAAGCGATCTGTTAGGAATTATCTGCTACCACGGAATATCTGAATCCTAACATAGATGGGTAGTGTCCTCAAGATAATCACTTGCAGCTGACCGAAAATGGGTGAATATCTACCCTCGTTTTAATAAATACGCAATTATTAAGAAAGGCCTGTTAGGAACTATCTGGTTTCACGAAAAATCATAGTACCAACATAGATGAGTAGCATCCTTGAAGTAATTACTTGCAACCTACAGGAAAGAGATGAATACACACCCTCATTTTAATAAATAGGCGATTACTGAGAAAGGCGACCTCTTAGAAGTTTTCTGCTTCTACGAAAAATTGTAATACCAGAATGAATGAGGAACACTCCTGAAATGATCATCTGCCACGGACAATAAAGGGGTGAATAGCTACCCTCCTTTTATTAAATACGCGATAACTGCGAAGGAGGACCTGTTAAGTATTTTCCTCTTTCACGAAAAATTTTAATACCAAAATGAATGAATAGCATTCCTTAAGTAATTACTAGCAACCCACATGAAATGGATGAATAGCTACCCTTGGTTTATTAGATAAGCGATAACTAGGAACGGCGACCTTTGTCTGGTCCTACGAAAAATACTAATACCAACATAGATGAGCATCATGCCTCAAGTAATCGCTTGCAACCTACAGGAAAGATGTAAATAGCTACCCTCATGTTAGTAAATAAGCGATAACAGGGGAAGGCGACCTGTTCGAAACTTTCTGTTTTCAAGCAAAATCTTGATACCAACATGATTGAATAACACACCCAAAATAATCACTTGCTGCCCACAGAAAAGGGGTAAATTGCTACGCTCCTTCCATTAAATACGCGATAACTGCGAAAGGGAACCAGTTACAAAATTTCCGCTTACACGAAAAATCTTAATACCAATTTGAATGAATAGCACCCCTATAATAATTGATTGCAACTCGCAAAAAAGGGACAAATAGCTACCCTACTTTTATTAAATACGCAATAACTGCGAAGGATGACCTGTTAGAAACTTTGTGTTTCCACGTAAAATCTCAATACCAACATGAACGAATAGCACACCTGAAATAATCACTCGCCACCCACAGAAAAGGGGTAAGTGACTACCCTCGTTTTATTGAATACGCGATAACTGTTAGGAACTTTTGGTTTTCACTCAAAATCTCAATATCTACATGAATGAATAGCACACCTAAAATAATCACTTGCCACTCACAGAAAAGGAATAGCCTTCTATTAAATATCCGATAACTGCGAAGGGGGACCTGTTAGAAATTTTCCGCTAGCACGAAAAACCTTAATACCAAAATGAGTGAATAGAACTTCTGGAATAATTGATTGCAACTCACAGAAAAGGGGTGAATAGCTACCTGCCTTTTATTGAAAAAGCGATAGCTGCGGAAGGCGACCTGTTAGAAATTTCCCGCTTTCACGCCAAATGTTAGAACCAAAATGAATGAATAGCATTCCTTAAGTAATTATTAGCAGCCCACAAGGAAGGGATAAATACCCACCCTTGTTTTATTGAATAAGCGATAACTAAGAACGGCGACCTGTCTGGTCCCACGGAAAATACCAATATCAACATAGATGAGTAACATCACTCAAGTTATCACTTGTAATCTACAGGAAAGGGGTAAATCTACCCTAATGTTAATAAATAAGCGATAACTGGGGAAGGCAACCTGTAAGAAACTTTCTGTTTACACACAAAATCTTAATACCAACATGAATGAATAGAAGAACACCTATAATAATCACTTGCCACCCACAGGAAAGGGATAAATGGCTACCCTCGTTTTATTAAATACGCGATAATTGTGAAGAGCGACCTGTTAGGAATACTTCCGCTTTCACAAAAAATTTTGAAACCAAAACGATTGAGTAGCAATACTAAAATAATTACTTGCAACTGACAGGAAAGGGCTGAATAGCTATCCCCGCTTTAGTAAATGCGCGATAACTGGAAAAGGTCACCTATAAGTAACTTTCCTCTCATATGAAAAATCTTAATACCAACACGAATGAGTAGCTAATAACTTGTAACCCACAGAAAATAGGTAAGTAGAAACCCTTGTTTTAGTAAATATGGGATAATTGGGAATGGCGACCTGTTCATATTCCTATTCTTCATTTTCCAAGTTCATTACATTCAGATATAGTTGATTTGGGGATTCAAAGTTGAATTTAGGGAAGTACAGAGCCCTTCTTACTCATACTGAGAATAATATGATTGGAGACAACATATTTTCATTAAGCTGCTACATTCATTAGAAATTCATCAATTGAATATGGTTCGATTTGACAAATGTAACTGGAAAATAGCAGAGTTTCAAATGTTTTGAAATGATTCATAGATTTTATATATAAAAGCATTGGAGCATTATTCATAAGAATTCTCTTTTGGATAATGAATACGCCCAGAATCTGAGAGCTATGACCCCGAAAAATAATGCCATATCTCAATATAGAATACACAATTTCATAGTATGCAGCCTTAGTATCGAAAAGTACAGTTCGCGGAAGTTTCAATTGGATAAACAATAGCAGTAGAACATAAATAATTAACGTAGTAAGAGTAGTCATGTTTTCCATCCAAATGAATTCCCAATAGTTTAGTCACAGCATTGAAACGTATATTTATGTTGTTATAACGTATAAGCCCGCTGTAGGTTGAACAGTTGAGCCGACAGTTCTGGAAAGTAAGTCAGTCTTTTGTAAGCTCGGTGTTTTGTTTATCAAATCTTGATACACATCCCTGATGAGTAAAAATATTATCGTTTTTTTTACTACGCCTGCTGCTATATTTTTCTCCCCCTGCCGGAGACGCTAGGTACTACTTGCCTCGTTTGAGTTATAGTTAAAGTATAAAAGTCTGTTGGAGCCTCCCTTCTACTCTTTTTAAAATTCGAGTGCAATCTGATTTGTCGTTTATTTCGTTTATTTAATGTTATTGACGACGACATAATATGATGTTGTTACGTGTCGGCGACGAGCCGATGAGAGCAAGGCTGTGATTAGAGGAGATGGGTGACGTCAGCCAGCGCGAGAAACGATGGTAGGGGGGCTTCAACAGACCTTTATACTTTGACAATGGTTTGAGCGCGAGCCGCAGTACTCTCGGCTGAATTCAACCGCTCTAGAGACCTAGGTAAGAATACCATAGAGAAAGAATATATCCACTACAGTACAACATAATATACAAAATCTAAACATATTCACAACAATTTGACCATAGATAAGCTACCGACATCGTAAGATTGGCCTTTTAACAACTATATTGAGTGTAGAATAATAGAGAGCAAATGTAAGTCAATGGCTAAGATACACATTTTTATCATTGGCCGCTTGAACCCTCCCTTGGTGCAGAGTACTGTAACAACTCTTATTCATTATTGGTTCCTGGGTGAATTTCTCCGATACATCCACTTTCTAAAAAAAAAACCCACCCCAACATCCTTCTTAATTTTACCATTGAAGAATACTTCTCAAACAAATCATTTATTAGAACCATCAATGAAACCGTAGAATTTCGAATTTCAGGAAGTTCAGTTGAAACTGAACAATTGCTGGTTTCAATCGGTCATTCGGAATAATCATTTGTCAATCAATAGGGGCCTTGCCATCAGGCATTCGATTTGATAAGCTCTTCGAGATTCATACCTCGTGATACCATGTCTGTTGAGTTACTGGAAGTTCTAACATAATACCGATCATTAATACAGGTTGAAATCTGAATTTAGGTCACTTCATTCGCAACAAAGGATTTCCATCTCAGGGGCGATGTTCAAATCCATGAATAAGCAACGGTCGAATCTAACCAATAAAATAATTGACTAGGTTTAAGGTTAATCAATTCACGAACCTTTCTTACTAAGTTGGCAGAGCTGCTGCACACAATTCAAGCCGCGACAAAATTACAGCGGAGATACTCTGGATTCCTCACAAAGCAAATTATCAGCGTATACACCACTATTATTTACCGATCTGATATAAATACACGCACCTTAGGCACTTTCAGACGCATCGGGAAAACCGTGTGACTAGATCAAATCTGAATTCAAGCATAGAATACGACGGGACATGTTTGGCACGTTTAATTTCTTGAGGCTGTCACCAAATTTTGTATTGAGATTTAAAGGAATCGAATCGTCCCAAGCGAATTCATGTTGTCACAGCTTAACTACAATCAATATTTGAGCTGTGAGAGAAAGTATGATTATTTTCCTAATGCTGCTCAGAGTATTGTATTGAATATAGAAATATATATAATTCAGAATCTCATAAGATTCCTAGAGTTCTATTTTGATAATCATCGCACAGTTTAAAAGGCTTTTGCTCATTAATTTTTCAAGAACTTTTGTTTCATTTGAGAGCCATTGACGCAACTAAAAGCCCGCCGAAGGCAATATGAGATTTACTTCATATTAGATTTGTTGAATCCTTTTTATGAAATCAACACCCGTGATTAAGTTATCGACATAAGAATTGTTTTCAATAATGAAGCTGCCTAATGGATACTGCCGTTTATACTATACAGCCAGCTGCTTCAAACATCTTTTTGCTAAAAATTGGGTAGAAGCGGTTCTATACGTTACAGTATTAAGTTGGAAACAACCTGTGTCCTCGGTGAAATTGTTACCCAAAAATATTCTGTGAAGCCTACGATCATTCTCACTTACAATATTTGACGATGTATTTTGGCTATGTCGGCCATAATAACGTAAACGTGTATATGAAAATTTAAAATAATCGACCATGATCAACCGTTTGTGCATCGTTAATAGACAGCCCTAAGCTGGTTTTACACAAACCATCAAAATCACGCGAACTTTTGTCGTTAGACTAGATTGTTTGGTAAGAGCTCGATGATGTAGGTAATATGACCAACAAAATTACATTGAAAATGTGACATGTGATCTCATAGCAGATATTCTTTCATAAGCTTCGAATATTGCAGACGCAATTCAGAATGTTTTGAAAGTGTTTGCTACATATTAAAAAACCTGCAAGCTGCAATTCTAGATTCACCTAATTCTGCTGAATTATTCGTAATTGGAATGGAAATGATGAATACACCTCAAGAATTACGAGTGAAAATTTTTACAAAATGATTTTTAACTTCTTGTTCTTTGGAAAATTTGTTAAATGAAAAAATACACTCCCCAAGTTCCCAAATTTTGAGACTTCATGGAAAATAGAACCCAAGGTAACCCACCCCAGTTGAGTGTTCTGAAGTGTAAGAAGATTTTCACATAAATACACTCGAAGCAGTTTCCAAAATATAGCAGCTCTCACCAAGATATCAATTTTAGAAGATTTAATAAATGATGAATCTGCCACTCCTATGTTTTGGTGAATATTCATCAAAGATTGGTTGAACGAAAATGTTGGCCAATTTTCAGTTATAGAAGGTAAAATGAGACATGAACCGTTAACAGAAAATGTGTTGCTGCTTGATTGAATATTAACCTTCGTTTTATATTGTAGATTTGATACATTCTGACTAATGCAAAATACAGTGACATCAATCTAACCTTTTGTTAAACTCAAACACTGACATAGATTCTCGGTTATAAAGCTGGATTACGAGCCGCAATCTAGTACGTAACGGCAGCCCGAAATCTGTATAAGAGCGGTGGATAGCAAAATTTGGTTTGCACTGTCAGAATAACTTGTGAGAAAAAATGCAGGATCTGTTCTAAGCTCAGTATTCGCATAAGTTTGTATAGGTGTTGATGATATATTGTCAAAACTATTGAAACAACCCGGAGGACGCCATAACGTGCGATGCCTTTTGTTGCACTAAAAGCAATCCTTTGTGGAATAATTTTTTTCTCGAACAATTGAGACATAGATTTAATTTGTCAGCTTCAGTTGCTGTTGAATTTGCAGAAAGGCTTAGAAATATTTCACAATTATACAACAAATGTGACTCTTTGCAGTATAAACAGGATTACATCCTAAATTACACGACGAAAGGTTTCCATTTCTATACTTGAATTTATCCGGATGAAAATCCAAACTTAAAGTTTGCAATAGTTCACAACAATTCTTTAAGAATGTAGATTATTCGTCACAGGTAGGAGGACATTCTAACGCTTTTGAATGTTCTTTCCATTCTCGTTTCTTCATAGAGTCCAATTTACTACATACGAATTCATTTCATAATCAATCCCATTGCTTCACCGGCCTACCCAGGTTTTCTAGACAAATAATATGTTTTAAAACATTGTCAAGCAATTTGCGTAGCTTAGTATGAGATCCCCTGCTCAGCAATGAAAGCTCGAATGGAACCCTTACGTGATTGTGAATTGAAAGCTCCTTGTTTTCGAATCTTTTACGAAGCAACTATCAAACCAATGAGTAATTGGCCGCGGAAACTATTATTGACTTTATGCATTGTTTTGCATCTCTGGTTAGAGAGGTTTTAAGTATAATCATTTTTTGATATCATCTAGCCGAGTCACTGATCGTAATTTCCGTTAAACTATTCAATTCAATATTAGGCAACTGTATATGGGAATATCTTTGTGACTCATTGGAATATTGAACAGCTTGTTGAGAACTACTTTCATGCGAATATGCCTCATTAGAAATATCATTCGATGAATTGTTGCTAATTTACACCCTATATGATGATAATACTAAATCGAAATAAATAGTTCAAAGCTGTCGCGCTCAGAACTTTTTTCAGGATTAATAGATGAAGCTTTGATTTGAGTTTGAACGTTTAAATCATTCCAAATAAGCTCAACGGAACCAAAGTGGTCTAACTGGTAAGCAAAGCGATACTCTTTCAACAACAAATTCAGGGTATTAATACCAGAAAGGACTGAATGGGAACATACAAACCTGAGCGATATACTACAGGGAAAGATCTGGTATACTGACGGGTCTAAGACTGAAAAAGGTGCAAGTGCAGGAGTATACTCAAGAAATCCAAAGACTGGCTTGAGCTATTCATTTGGTGAACACACATCTCTCTTCCAAGCAGAGGTATATGCAATCCTACAATGTGTGAAGGGAAACAATCGGAGAGCCATCGATGATGAGCAGATCCACATATTGACTGACAGTCAGGCTGCACTTAAGGCAATGAGAAGTCAGGAAGTGACATCCCGTCTGGTATGGACATGCAAAAAAGAACTTGACATACTGGCAGACCGAAATCGCATTAAACTGATTTCGGTGCCGGAACATCAGAGAACGACAGGCAACGAAAAAGCCGACGAACTTGCAAAAAGAGGGTCCAGATCCAGAACAGACCACGGGAGTACCAAAACGTACAGCACGAAGGTCTGTAGAAGACTGGATCACGGAAAACCACAAAGAATACTGAGAAAAAATCCCAGGAAACGAACATGGGAAGAAATACATCAATACCCCGTGTAACAAAAGAACGACAGACCTACTAGCACTAAATAGGGAAAGAATAAGAGTCGTGATAGGGCTCATGACTGGCCATGCGCCAGTTAAAGAGCACCTGAACAAAATGTGACTGTACAATGGGGACCTGACATGCAGGCTTTTTGGTAAGGATACAGAAACAGTGACACACATACTGTGTAAATGCGAGGCGCTTGATCACAAACGACAGTCAATTTTTGGAAAGCCTAACGGCGAACCAGAATTATTCAGTTCCCACCCTGTAAAGGACTTGTACAAACTCGTACAATGTACAAAAATACTTGGGTGGATACCGTTAACAAACGAAACATAGGCGAGATATAATGGGCCAGCAGGCCTAAGTGTCAGCGGAGGCAATAGCCAGACAAGCCTACAAAGGGGGTGAAGTTTTTAGTGAGTATGCCTGGAATGGTGACTCTCACAGTAGACCTTAAGATTCGAAGGCTCATAATCCCGTGAAGGGTTTTCTTCACCTTTGCAACAACAACAACAACAAAAAACTGGTAAGCACCCTGGACTAGACATCCTGTAATGTGGATTCTTATTCCGCCTATCGTTCAATGTTTTACGTTTATCCAGCTTTATAATCACATGGTAAATTATCTAAGTTATCTTCATAATTCAAAAAATTTTATTCTATATCTCTCAATGTTCCTACACGAAATTGTGGCCAATTAGGCAAGGAAACTTTAAACTTCATGACGTTGTCACCCCCGAGTTCGGAGGGGACAACGTTTTCTCATGTATTCATCGCCTCTGGCCTCAGGAGGCCATCCAGGTACCTAGACTGAAATTTTTGCCAGAAGCCACAAAGTAGTTCTTATACTCAGTAAATAAATTTTCAGGTCCGGATTATACCGCGGGCGCTGGTGTTGCACAAGAATTATAGGGAAGGTGCGTTATCGCCCCCAATTATATAGATCTTATTTTCGCATCACGTACGTTACGCTGCCTCCTTCGCTGAATGGCAACGTCGGAGAAGAGGTAATAAGGATGTGTTCGTATCATTTCCATGGATATTTGAAGCCTGCGAAATAATGAAGTGAGTGCATCGTAATCTGATAACAATGTCATCAAGGACGAAGATTAAAAATGTGCAGCAAAGTACCAACAATCATTTCAGTTTCACAAGCTAACAAATTCAGAAGCTATATATAATACAACACTATTTAAGAATTATTTCCATGATAACATAGCCTCCGAATGTTCTCCATAATTCTCATTCGTTTACAAATTAGAAGGCATCTAAATATTCAACACATAGCTGCTATTTTGAAATAATTTAATTCTTAATGTGGAATATCCTTGATATTGTAACTTTGAGTGCTTTTCATTGGAAGTTGATATTATTCAAAGGTAGTATTATGTGATGTTGTCCCATCCGAGCGAGTCCTTACATTTCACCGACAGCTAGTTGCGCTTTTAATTGTAAAACTCGAGCATAACAGTGAACACTTCATTGCACAGTGCATAATCGAATTATGGTGTTGAAATGAGAAGATGTACTATGGCTCTTCATGAAAATAGTGTAAAATTTACAAGAAATAGGTTTCCCATATACAAAATTACAGTTTGGGTGCAGAAATGTAAGGAAGGTGGAAAGTGAACCCATATTGTTGCCACTTATCTATTTAGGCCAGTCAGGGGAGAATCAAAATTGGGGTTTTTGGTAGGGAAGACCGCAGCGAGATTCATAATGTGAAGAGTGCGCTTATTATTATGAAACTCTCAATAAAGTTTTTTCAAATCCGCGAACTTCATTGTTAAAATAATGATATATTAAAATTTTTTCTCATTTCCGCCATTATCAAGGCACGGTATTTTGTTAATCTAAGACATCTTATCCAATTTGAAGGTATTTATAGAACGGGTTTTCTAAAATCAAATACCTTTTATCTTCAACCTTTAATTCGTCATTAACAAATTGAGGTTTTAATTAACAATTTTTTTCTCAGAAGGTAATAATTATTTTTCAGATGATAGTATCTGGAAGATATTGGGTTCTCATCATAGTAGTTATCCTTCTTCTATTATTCGAATATATTGCATAGTAAGCTAGTAATTAGCAATTTAAGAAGAATGTTTATTGGTAAATAACTAGTTTTTGGAAAAGTTCTTTCACTCAAAACCGCTTGCAATGACTAGATATGGATAATATTTATCATTTCTGTATGGTACTGCCAAAAGTTATCTCTTCAAAGCATCTGCTCAATTGTTTATAGAAGGCTTTATAAACAAAAAGAATATCTCCGTAGTAAAATGTCGTATTAACATGCGGTCTTTGGAATTCAACATTTCGGCGCAAAATGGAAATGTCAAGTCTAAGAAGACCTAAATCAGACATTCGGAAGCTGAAATATCTTTATTTGCCTTTGCTGCTCCGGTTCTCTCACAATTGTTTATTTAAATATTTTTGGAGCAAACCATGGCTCAGGTTAAAAAGAATACGTTAATCTTACTACGAAAAAAGTTCTACGAAATCCGTTAAATGTTTTATTGTTTGCCTCACTTCAAAGAAAGGCCTGTTTATCATCGCCGAACAAACGATTTCGTTTATATTGGAACGCATGAGTGGTACAAGCAACATATCCAAAATTCGAGGGGCAGAAATAGTTTTTTCACTAAACGCCATTCATTAAAACGGTATGTGCAGGTACATTTTGAGTCTGTCGTAAGAAAGGAATAATAATATGAACAAATTTTAGCGAATCCCTATTCCGCACCTCGATTTCATGACCTCACAGTGGTACCCTTCCAACCGAAATTATACATGTCCACACTGAGTTTATATGCAATCCCCCCCACCGAAATTTCGTCATTGAAAAATATTGTTCGACACATGCAGTAACCTCTGATCAATATTCTTGACAGAAGGGTTGGAGTTGTCATTAGAACAGTTAATTTTGGAAAAACACGATTTTATTATAATCCTTCAAAATCAATAGAAACAGCGTTAATCTCGTTTTTCAAAAATCTATTATTCTAATGACAAATCTGACCCTCCTTTCAAGATTTGGTAGCAAGGGCTACTGCACCCTCCTACTGTATCTGACTAAATTTGGTTAGGCAGGGAGAAGTGGTGGTGTGCATGTGAACACACAATTCAAAAAGGTATCACTGTGAGTTGGTGGAAAACTGTTTCAAATGGAGTGTTCACAGATTATAAGGTTCACGTAATGAATAGCGACTTACTAACATCTGTTCGTAATATCACCTTCCTCACTGAGACAGATTCGAGGGAAATGTAACTGCACTCACCGTTTTTAATTGATGTAGCTCAGGAAAAAAAATCAAGCACTGCCGTTCGAATTTTGGATCTATCGCTAGCACCGCGGTTGCGTTCACGTACATACGAGTATACGCTATTTTTCTCCTAGTGGCGATTACCTGGTCTTTTTAAGTGACGCAAACATATAAAATATCCAACAAATTCAATAGAACTTTTTTTGTAGTTAGATTCTCGTATTCCCTTTAATTTGAGTCAAGGGTTGCTAAAAAAAAATTCAAAGAAAAAATTGGGATACGAATCCGGAACAACAAGTCAAAATCGGAATATTTCAGCTTCCGGCTATCGGATTTAGGTCTACTATTCTCAAGCATTTCGAATGCCGAAAACCGCATATTAATTCTATTTGATTTTAATGCCTTTTTTAAGGAATTAAGGAAGCACTTTGAATGAATAATGTTTGGGCAGGACCATATAGAAGTGATAAGTGTTATCCATACCCTGGAACCGCAGGAGGTTTTGAGTCAAAAAACCTTTTCAAGGGCTAGTTATTTGCTTAACTTGCAAAATATCCAAATAATAAAAAACACAAATAGTTTGATATATCCCAACATGTTTCAGCTACTATTAGTTTCTTAGAAAAGAAATTGTTAGTTAAAACCTCAGCTTGTTAACTACGAATGGAAGGTAGTGAGTGATCTTGAGAGACGTTTATTATAAATATCTTTGAATTACGACTCACCGTTCTTTGATAATAACAAGAATAGGAAACATTTTGCAAAAAATTACTATTTCAACATTGAAGTTCGCATATTTGTAAGGATTTATTCAATTTTATAATCAGCGCATTTTTCTACATTATAATCCAATATAATCTCGCTGCTGTCTTGCAAAAACTATTTCAAAAGTTACTCCGAGTGACCTATAATTATCTGAAGGAAGGACATTGAACTCGATCTCAAAAAGCGAGTTGCTTAGAATTACCTTACAAAACGACAAAACGCTGATGTGGTGTCTAATTTGAAATCAGTCTTCAAGAAAATCAGGAAAAAAATTCCAGGGTTGATCGTCTAAATTGAAGAACGTGGGGGTGCAGTCTTTTTCTTCCGTATCATCAAAAGACAATGAAAAATTGATAATCTGAATAACTTGAACAATCTTGGCTTCCGAATGGATTCCGCGTCACAATAGCACGACTTGATGCCGACGTTCCGCCATCACAGATGGTATCTTCAGGGCAGGCTTGAGGCTTGAACTGAAACTGAGTTGTGCTATTGTGATGCTGAATCCTTCCGGAAGCCAAGATTTTTCAAAGATTAGCCATCCGCGGAAGTCTACTATTCAAGAAATCTAAATAGCTTTGATCCTATTTTATAATGCTCTATCAACCTTAAGCCACATGTAATACTCGTCTTAATGTTGTTCAGCTGTGCAATTGTACAATAACGCATACTTTGCAATTATAAAGAACAGCGAAATTGGGAAACTCTTTGCCTAGTGAGGTCTTCCCAGATGACTTAGCCAAGAACTTTGAGACAAATTCCAATACCTACCTACCTCCTCCTATGTTACAGGTTTTCCTTTCGTGTAGTTAAAAGATATAAAAAAGAGGTCTACGGAATGTTGCTACTCATTACTCGTGATGCGATTCATCTTGAGTTTTCTCCAGTAAAGTTTTCCAAATTCAGGCACTTCGCAAAAACGATACATTCAAGAGCATTCCATGTTTACTGGGTATGTATATACGCTACCGAACGTACGTTAGAATTAATTATTAATAATTTACGTGCGGAAGAGTCGAAACGATACTTAACCGAACAGAAAACAGGCAGAACAGAAAAAAATGGATAAAAGAATTGAGGAAATGGCATCTTAATCTTTTTGGTATTAATTATTCTCAATAATTGTTTATTCTTTGCTTAAGTGATCTATTCATATTATTAAAGACTACTATTTATCAATAAAGTCAGTATTATACTCCGATGCATTACAACTTTATAAAAATAACTAGCTGTTGTCAGAGGGTGACGTCGGCAGAAGAAGCTATTACTCGTAAAAGGCGTCGACTCCGCCGATGCGAATGTTATATCTACCACAGTGGAGACAATACATATTTCGAATTAGTGGAAAGTGATGTATACTTTGTCATGTGGAAGTATATCTAATTACGAGTTTTATCAGATCAGACGCTTTGATTGACCCCTTGTCTATAATTTATACAAGAAAGGTATTTATCTTTGTAATTTGCCGTAGAGCTCATCGTATGCGGTAAACAGAGATGTAGAATAGTTCAGGCATTTAAGGATTTTTTTTTGTCAGAATTCCCGTGAGTTCTAATTTTTGTCTATTGTTATGTATTTTGACATGCTGAACACGATGGTGTAGTATAAATTAGGATAAACCCGGTGCTCGAAAAACTATGGCCATTTTTTGGAATCAGAAATGGCCTTTTTCCGATTTTTTGCGTTTTGGGACAAAACTATGGGTTGTATGGAGACATGTGTAAGCAAAAGTTGTTGGAAAAATTAATTTGCGATTATTGGCTCTGGTCCGAAGTCGATTCGAGGTTGTGGGATCAAGATAGGGCTCATTTAGTGTCCTTTTTAGCATATTGAAAAATGAAGTATACGTCAAAGAGTTCTTGTTTTTTTCCATATTCTGTTCTGGTGGGAAGATAGTACTCTTTTTCTCTTCTTTTGATTTCTGGTATTTTGACCTACCTAATTTTTTGGCGCCAAAATCGGCCATTTTGAAAAATCTGTATTTTACGAATTTCAGATGAAATACATACGTTATCGATCTAAAACTGAATTGTTCCGAAAGATTTTATTATTTTGCACCTAATATCAAAAATTCAAGCACTTTGGTTCAAAGACATAGCCTTGGCGCCATTTTGAGAATTTTGAACCCCTGAAAATTTTTTTGATGTTAGAAATTTTCAATGAAACCCAAAACCTACGTCCTATCAGAGGTTTTCATAACGAGTATTTTAAGTCCAAACAGATCGATTTGGGTCGAAGAAATGAAGCTATCCTAATAAATGTGTTTGGTTCTCCAGAGGGCCCAATTTTTGTCCTACCGGCAAAGTCCTGAAGCGAAATTACAGAGAAATACATCGGCTATTCATGTCTGGAACAGCGTACGGAGATTCGTTCACAATTTCGAATTATAACAAATTTCATCATAAAAAAATGCGCGGTATTTCATTCAGCGGCAATTAAGCGAGGGTCGGTCAAAGTTTTTTGAGCACAGGGTTAATCCAAATTTAAACTACATCATCGTGTTCAGTTCAAATACATAAGAATAGACACAAATTGGACCTCGCGGAAATTCGGACAAAAATCGTCGGTTTTCTTCCTTAAATACCTGGACTAGAAGAGTTGCTGCTAAATTTGATGACAAAGCTTAATTAGCATAAGTAAGATTTTACAAATCCATCAACAAATGATGAAGTACCTAGAATTTGCTGATAATTATTATGTTTATGCTCAATAATTCACTTTGTAAGGCATACTACACATGTGACAACTCTACACTCGATATGTCAAAAACGGTTGATATTCTCAAAAAGATAGGAAAGACATAAGTTGTAGGCTCTACAATTTTCACAATAACTTCGAAAGATTCGATGAATATGAAAAGAGGTATTTATAAAAACGATTTTCGCGATCTTTGACTATATCCAGATGCGTACACCTGATTTATGACTTTTGAGGTAGTGTTTAGAATGTCAAAAGAAGGGTCTATGCAAATGTCCAGCTCATGATTTTCCATTCCGTGATTCAGCCTATTTTTGGCTCTATTTGTTCGTACTTGTGACTAAGTTAAACGTTATAGGCCTACATTGTTCCTTCTCTTAATTACGAGTTTAAATCGAATTTTGCAGCAAATCATAGGAAGTACCTTCACTGTGTAAATTTATTGAGTCATATCACACAATCGAATTATTGAAAAATTAGGGTCATTAAAAGCCTTTGATGATAATTGATTTGGTTCGATTCAGCAGGAAAATAGCGTTCGATAATATTAGGCCGCTATGAAAAAATCCTAGTGTTTCTGAAAGCAATTAAATAAATAATATAGCGCTATCCTCACTTCAAAGTGAGATAATCAAAATTTCTGGTATCATTACATGAACAACACCCCTGGTGAAAGGTGAGACATATCAGTGAGCTGAATACATCGACTAAAGCAACCAGCAGTTATATCATAATTTGCTGTATGCTAATTAGAAAGCTTTCAATGGAACAATTATTAGTATAGCAGTATTGTTATCAAGTAAGGAGTATCTTGGAATGAATGGATGTAGATGACTGTGTCATACAGTTTCATGATATTATCAAACATTATCAATGAAACTATTAGACTCTTAAAAGTTCATTATGGCCATCTTCATGAAATGAATTACGAAAAGTATAAACAAATACATTTTCGAAAGAAAGCCAGGTAATGAGCAACTCGAAAGAACTAACTCAGCAACAGACTATAATTTGTTCTAAGAGTTAAGGAAAATTGTGAAAACCTGTTTGATGAACGACAAAAAAATACATGTCCACGATTTTAACCATGATTTTACAAATGAATTGGGAAAATATTGGAGTTATGTAAAACGATATAAGTTGTATGTATTTCAATAAAATATCATAAGACGCTTGTGACATATTCATCCTTTCAGAATATATACTGTAATAAATAATTGAACAATGACCCTATAAAAGCTACGCGCTTTGAAACATGTCTCAATTCACATTTTCTCTTACTGATATAATAAATATCATTTCTCATTCCAAGCTTAATTCCTGATGGAATATCAGGCAATTTTGAAAGAAATTGTAATTACTGCTTAGCCCATCATCTCTTCTTGATTAATAATAAGTATTCAAGTGTAGAAATTTCGCACAAGCATATTCAAAACTATTATATTCAGTTAATACCATCATGATATCTTGACGAGGTTTGCCCTGTAACTGGTTCTTCAAGAAAACAGCAGATCTGCCATGATGTCCAATATTTCTGCAAATGCTAGTAGCTAATTTGTATCCATATAGTTTATAGGATTGTATTTGGTCGTAAGCTGGTCAATGTTGTGTTAGACAGAGGAAATCCTTATCAATCGCTGAGTGTATAGACACTACTCCTCTATAATCGGCGAGATAGTTCGCGCGTCCATTATTTCAAGGCACCGCTCTGCCAAATAGCTCGAAAATGACATAAGGTAGGAATTTGGATTGAATTTTGATGCCAGTAAATTCAGAACATCATATTTAGTTTGAGTCAAAATTCCAAGTGAATTACTATTTATTATTATTATTATTCACCATTTAGCCGTTTCACGAGGACGTACCTTGTACCATATAAGCCGATTCAAGAGACAACTTTGTTTGTTAATGCTCACTCCGTCTTGATAATAGTATCATCAACCTTACATCAAAAATTTTTTCATTACCGAATTAACAAACCTGAGTTGACAGAATGAAATATCAATGTTCATCCCAATTCTCAACTACTTTCAGTCATTTCCATGACATCTTTTTTATACACAATGTTATGGTGGACAATGCTTCTAGGATGGTCACCTGTCTGTGTTCAGTCAACTGTGATCAAAATAGGTCATGAATATTTGTGTGGTGCCGTAGACCCAATCAATTATTAAGTATACGTATCGGAGTTGTTGAATTGTACGGAGGTATAAATTGTTTGCTTCTGTTCAATCAGTAAATCATGTATAAATTGCCCACTATGGGCTCCACCGGAACCAGAAAGTTATTTGAACTGGAAACGTTAGTGAGTGAAGTGATGATTTATAAAGATCTTCTAGAACAAGTAACTAGATACTCCTGTCAGAAAATAACTACTGTATTGGACACCACTGTCTTGGCTGGAATCGAAGGTTCAACATACACATTATGCGATCTAAATTCACAAAACACATCAAAGTTGAAGACAACTATTTCTGAGTTAACGACTAAATTAACGAAAGTGAAAAATGGGTATAACGCTTCTATTGCTAGTGAAACAGAAGTAATCAAAAACATGAACATTGCTATCAATAACAATGAAGACGGTGAGCTATGCTACGAACGTTGCGAAGATCAATGATTTAAATGCCAAGCCAACCCAGGACAGCCAGCGAACTGCAGACCCTGCTGCTAAAACAGCACCTAGCTGTTCGAACACCGAAAATACGAACACATCAGTGGCGTCGGCAGATGAAGCTGAGTTCCAAATAGTAAAACCAAAGAAATGAAATATTTTCAGTGGAAAAAATGGGAAACACGGCACCTACCTCGGCTTTCAAAGTGGGAGCTCCCTACAAATTGCTTGAAAATCTAAACGACATTGGCTATCTTACGACAAAATACAATTCAGTGAACTATATGGATACAAATTAGCTGATAGTATTTGTAGATATATTGGGCATCATGACAGATCTACTGTCTTCTTTGAGAACCAGTTACAGGTCTAACATCATCAAGATATCATGGCATTAACAGAATATATTAGTTTTGAATGTGCCTGTGTGAAATTGACAATAAACAAAGTGGAATACATCATTGTATCTATATATATAAAGACCGCCTGGTGGAAACTAATAATTTTATGACAAAAATGAATCAACGGTTTTCAAAATTTATTAATGGAGTGATAACTTTCATGATATGTGATTTTAACATAGACGTAAAATCAACATCAAATGAGAGAACACAATTTTAGCCCTGTTGCATTCGTATGATATGATTAATACTGCATGCGTATAACGCCTCTTTCTAAATCTTATATTGACAATTTCTTAATGAAAAAAGATCTTCATTTTCAAATACATATACTGAATTCTTTTATCTCAGATCACAGTGCATAATTCTTAAATACTCTTATCAAATCTAGAAAACATACGAATCCAATAACATAATAAGATGGTTTCTTGTAGGAATAAGAGTATCCGAATATTGCCTCATCTTATCGGCTCAATCTTGGAAATCTGTTTATGATAAGTCCAACGTCAATGACATGTGTGATATTTTTTCCAATGTGTTTTCTCATGCTTTTAAATTGCGTTTTCTCCTTTTGAAAAGAACTTAATTCAGAAAGTTATAGGTCATCAAAAACCAAACAGAATGACTTGATAGAATTTATTGATTTTGTTTTGAATAAGAAAATTAACGAAGAAATTTTACAGATTCGTCTGGTTTCAAGGCCATCAATTGCATGGAATGGTTATAGTCCAGGAGATAGATACATATTCTGGGCCTGAGATATAACATGTAGGCATATGTGTTATTTCATTCTAAGTGAGTTGGACGTTCCACCTCGCCCCATTTTGAGTTAGCCGCTCCAGAAAATATTCAATTTCGGAACGTGTTATAACACCTTGGTGTTGGGTGCGAGTTGAAAAGGGTCCCTTGATGATCAATATTCAATGAATAACAAAAAAAATTCTCATCCAGTTGGTAGCACTGGCAGCTTCAGTTATGACTCAAATTGGAAGTGGTATAACGCTTTCTGACCAGGCGAAAATTTTGTTTAGCAATGCTCATTACTCGAAAACCATACAAGAACATTTTATATGTGTCCAATTCCAAGAATTTTGGCCATGTTTTGGTCTTCTTGCCAAAAATAGGCCAAATCGTCCGAAATTGGGAAAAAAAATGTTGGCACCTCCATCAACTTGTAGTTTTTATGTAAAAGAAAAGCCTGTGTGAGTGCCAACATTTTATTCCATGCTCAACCCCTGAGGAGGAAAGATAATATGATAAATATTTTGATGATTCAAATGTGTGACCAAGATAATTTTTTGGTCCATTTTGAGCTTGAAATACCTAAGTTCTGGGGGTGAGTAAACATGATACAAAAATGTTGGCACTCACACAAGCTTTTCTTTTACATAAAAACTACAAGTTGATGGAAGTGACAACATTTTTTTTCCAATTGTAGACAATTTGGCCAATTTTTGGCAAAAGACCAAATTCTTGAAAACGGACGCATAGAAAATGTTGGGGTATGGTTTTCGGTTGAAGAACATTGGTAACAAAACTGTTCCGCCTGGTCAGAAAGTGTTATACCACGTTCCCATTTTGGTCATAACTAAAGCTGCCCTGGAACCCCTTCGACTAGCACCAAACACCAGACGTTCCAAAGTTCGATATTCCCTGGGGTGTCTAACTCAAAATGGGGTGGGGTGGGAAGATCAACTCACATAGGATGAAATACGTTATGCTTAATATTTGGATAACAACACTATATGTTTTAATGATCTATTGCATATCTTTCTTGATACTGTATCAGTCTGAGAATATCAACGCCAGAGACAATCATCAAACAAATCAATTCAGTAGGTTGGCAGCATTCGTTACAATAATATGATATAATACTGCGGCAAACGACATGGAATGAAGGCGCACACACGGGATGTTCAAATCGAGGTTCAAATCGTTCTACTCGGGAGTTAATACAGAAATTTGTTCTGCCCGTCAGAAAGTTCACTTGAGCAGTTGACATACTTGCATATCAGAAATTGAAGATTGCAAAATATTAAAAAAGTATTTCATAAAAGATTTTGATTGATAGACAAAAATGTTCACACAGAAGATATACTTCAACTGAATGATCACCGAGGAAGGTCATCAGTTCTTAGACTAAGATATTTTGCCTGGATACGAATAACATTCAATCTAACGTGCCGTTCCAGTACGAGTAAATTTAATGATCTTCTCAAATTCAATATTCAAAACGTCTTTAGGACCGATGATAAAATGGAAAATATTTCAGGAGACACTTACAACAAATACCTGAATATGTATAATCTGAAGCATATAATATCCAGTCTGAGCGACGATCGAAATATTACGTCGAATAAAGGAACAATTTGACTGAATACGAAGAATATTTTACGCACATAAAAATAAAAAGATGTCAGCAGTAAGCTGATCATATTGTATCTCAGTGCCACAACATTCTACCGGAAAGCACACTATTCCTTTCGAAATCTTTAATGTGACCGTGAACTGAACCTTTTAGAAGTGATCAAAATACATAAAAATTTCAAATCCTCGTGGTTATGATCTGATACGGCTGTTGGGAGATTGCAACTTCGCAGGTAGTAGTCAAGAGGTTCGTCCGATTGGTCAAATTAGGTGAGCTGCGTCTCAAAAATTTCTACCTAGTGGCTGTCCTTAATTAATTTGTCAGTTTAATTTCCCAATTTCCACAGTTTTCATTCTCTTAAGATTGATAAGAAGTGGAGCTGCTGGTATAGGCGCAAAACCTTATTTTATACTCGAACTGGATAATAATATGCAGGGGCATTTTCATGAAGTAGATATTAACAGTCGAATTGTCATTACATCATGAAAAGAAAATCTGTCGAAGATGTGTCCGAAGTAACAAAAATATCTACGATCAATGATTACTACGCCTAACATTGCTTATATTAGAAGGGAGCTGTACAATGCAAGACGAAAAATTTGACAATACTATGACATTTTGGAAGAGACCTTCTTACTTATTAGATAATAGTAGAAGTGACCAACTAGCTGTGTATTTTGCTGTGAATCAAATGTCCAGTTTTCGATAAAGATGATACAACGGACATTATATTTCATTAATTTTTCCGTTGCTGGGCAATAAATGGGCGTTGACAAAAAAATTATTTGATTTCTTGATGGAAATCTGTGAAAATTATCTCATCAGACTAGAAATTAGAAGGGGTGTTCACTAGCCATTAGCTAAAATAATTAGATGCCTGTTTCATATGAAGATGAAACTTCGGAAGGCAAAAACTGGTTAAAAAAGACATTTGATTCATTTATTTATAATTGCTATCAATACGTTGCATCAGAATTAGAATTTATTCAAAATAATTCTCATTATTCCATAGACGATGTGTGAGAGGTTTTTTCATTTCATTACGTTCTTATACGAAAGCTCCAAGAATTTCAAACTTACGTCTCATTGGAAGGCTTACGCAAAATTTCATAAGAAAACGGATTTCCGCAACAAAATAATCCAGCTACCATTATGTTCTTGAATATCAAAACCGGAACTGCTCTGTTTATGAATATAGTATGTACATATAAAAAGGTAGGTTGGCTTATGCACTACATTTTTATTACTCCCCTCCAAAACTCCAAAAGGAACGGGGGCCGAGTTCTCCGAGCTCAAAATAAAATACTTTGAACACATGGGTAAATACACCAGTATATTCCAAGCAAAAGTCAACGCAATTGCGAGATGAGCACAAGTCAATCCGAACAAAGAATACCGGAAGAAGAACATAGTCATCGTGCCCGATAGTCAAGACGTCATAAAAGCATTGAGCTCAAACATCTTTAGCTCACAAAACTGTACAGTGAAGAACAGAATCACCTTCCACTTAGGGTTCAGAAGACGAAAATTTGCCTAGTTGCCTCTGCAGAGAAACGGAGGAGACGTCGATATGTTTTCTTACTAACTGCGGAGCCACAAACCTCTGCAGGAGCAAACACTTCTGGAAATATGGCACGACCTTAGAGGACCAATGGAGGTGACAAGAATGTCATGTTGCTCATCGGCATAGTGTAAATAGTACCGAGATGAGGTACAATATTCCTTTGAGAACGCAGTAGGAACAACATCCCTAATAATGATGATAAAATAATTTGAAGCTATTCGAAACTGATATATTACACTTGGGAAAATGAGTTTGTTGTTGAATTATTCGGCAGACAAAATTTGATTCGAGAGAGCTACATTTCTCCGTCCGTCCAAATTTCTGGGATTGGATTTCCCAAGCCTCGAATTCAATCTCTCAACTCCCTCAATTCCAATCCTGACCCAAAAATTTTTTTTTGATGTGAACAATTCCTCTATGGTAATAAATTGCTTTGATTAATATAGCATAATCCTGAGAGCCTTATACTCTAGATTAATGAACTATAAACGAGTTCAAACTGAGGATACACTTCAATGCTATATAAACAAGGAACAATCAACCTTGACCACTATGGGATGAAGGTGATTATTTTTTTATAGTGACATCTCCAGATTGTTCGATGTGAATCTCTATTAACAGACCCCATATTATTCATAGAACCTTCAGTTTCATGAATTGATAGTAATTCGCTCCTTCTAGATGCAGATGAGAAATTTCATGTCTGCCATTCTTCTCGTTACTCATTAGCCCGCCTGCATTTTTTATGAATGGAAATCTCTTAAAGACTTCAACCGAGCTCTGCCGTTTGTAAGTGTGAGAATCTCCTCATAGGGCCTACACACCGAAACCACTCCTCATTGAAAGGTCATTTCGCTTCTCTACGGAACTACTTGGAGGTATTATTTACATCATAGTGGTGATTGTGTCTTCTACAAATCGTTTCAGTTTCCTTTTCTTCGGTCCTCTCCCCTTTCATCCGACTTGTTCTGTTTCATTATTTCCTCCGTCATGGCATTGACTAGTTTCTAATTCGACTCACAAGCTAGTATTCCGGAAATCAGTCTCTCAACAGTAAGCTGTGGGTCTATTACTGGCTTATTTGTTGTCGAGATTGTGCCCATATGACGCATCTGGACAAGGTGTGCTCAGTCGTATCCTGTTCTGCTTTGCATTATTCACATTCTGCTGACTCATATTTTCCTATTCGGTGCTTGTAATATTCAAAAACAATGCTCCGCCTGAATGGTTCACCGAAAGTGCACAAGTTTACAGTTGGTTCAGTTGGATTCCGTAACTTCAATTTTGGATCTGTCGATGTCCTAGGTCGCGCCCTCTATTTCATCAGTGGAAAATTACCTAGGCAATAGAAAAATTTATCAACTTGCATCATGAAACAAGTTACTACTTTAGGAACCTCTACTTTGAAATCCCCTTCACTCCACGCAACCATCAGACGGCACTATCACGGCAGAAGTAATCGCCCTCTTTTAACCACTTCCAGCCCGCCTAGATGATTGCACATGTATTCACTAGAGAAACGTGAGCCCTTGAATCGCTGAATATATTTTCTAAAACATGCTTTTAGAAAGTATCTATTCTAAGATTGAAGATTGGATTGTGACATATATCATTCTGACAGCCTGTGCCAGAATATGTATTGTAGATAGCGGCTGAATGTTTCTGGCTGGTCGAAAGGACTGATAGAATATACATTCTGACGCAGTATGTTAGAATGATGTTTTAATAATGAGAAATTCTAATGATGAATCAGTTATATGAACTTTAGCAAGTGTGAAACTTGTTGTAGGATATACTATTCTGATTGTAGGCTTCTCAAGAATTATTCATTATTCTTCGAATCTAATTCCAAGTCATGAGAAGTAGAAATTGGAAGGCATAATAATTGAAATTGACAATTATGAAACGAATCTACTCTGCATGTAACGTTTTATTATACAAAGTTGAGTTCACTCATCCCAAAACAATATTCTATAATAATATGCAAGAATTGAATTGGAGAACAGATTGAAGTCACGGAACGTATTGTACGTGCTGCTTATATAATTGTTAGCGGAATCCCCGAATCTCAATACGCAAATCATGAGAAGAATTATATTGGCAATGTTTTAAATATCATTTCTAACGACGCAGTCCCCACCTCTGTAAGTATACATGGAAAGGATCCTGGCGTATCTCGTCCTCGACTCATTAAAATTGCTTTTCGCTATCCTATCATTGCCAAGACAGTCATACGAAACGAAAATTGACTGCATGGATCAGCGTATGGTAACTTGATAATTTAAAACGACAAAATACATGCCGAGCTTGCGTACTTAAATAATTTAAGAGACTCGCTTAAGAAACGAATGGATGATGGCGAAGAAAATATTACAATAAAATGAAGGGAGTTCCCTGCATAATAGATACCATAAATTCAAAAAAGTAACTTGAACATCATTTGATTGGAAAGTAATTTACACAAACCTGGCTTCTCTAACGGCTGAATTATCCGATTTCCTTCCATTTATACAACATGATAACCCGTCTTGTATATTGGTTACCAAAACTTGGCTTAAATGACGAATATCAAACTCTTTAATACATATTCCCGGTTATAGTGTTTTTAGATCGGATTGTCTTGATCAACCGGGAGGTGGAGTATGTATTTACATAAAAGATTATATTCTAAATCAATTCTCTATTAACTATGACAGTATTCTTTGCACAAACATTGATAAGTACTGCTGTTATCCACTTCTCCTCTAAAGTTATCAAATTTTCATTGCATTGTGTATAGACCCGGATATTGTTCAATTGACATTGGTTATATACTGTTTTCCAAAATTAAGAAACTCTTCACAACTTTCAATAATCTGATTATACTTGGAGATTCCAACAATCCGGATATCCAGTGTCCCATAATATCAACAGCAGTTGAGAACAAAGCCATTAATTTCGTAAATTTCCTGGAAGACTCTGATCTCACACAGCTTATAGAGGAGCTAACAAGCTTTGGACAAAATAGGATACCATCTACAGTTCTCTCAACCAGCGGAAAATTGGATCATGGTGTTATATCTGTTAGTATTCAAGTTTCACACGAGCATAAACCAACTCAGCACAATCTCATAAGAACCACAAACTTCTCAAAAGTGAACAGTGACATACAGTGATATTCAGCACTTGATGATACCAACGTAAGCTATCAATGGACTTATTTCATAGATATTATTGACAACTCCGTGAAGAATATTTTTTCACACAGATTGTCTTCTCCAAATCCATTAAACCCTGGATTACGAGAAACTTTTCAGGAATGATGAAACACAAACGTCAACTTTGGAAAGTCTATGCAAGAACCAGAAATATTGATGACTTAACATACATAGGAAATAATATAATAGGCTGAAATCTAGTATTAATCTGGCCAGGCAAAATTATGAGGGAAATCTTGTGAGCATTCCCAACAATAAGAAGCTTCACAAATATGGATCATCTAAAGTGAGTGTCTCCGTACTTACAAACCTGCTTGACTCTGTCAACAACTGGAGGTCGTCACTAGATAAAAACGAATCAGTTGACATATGCTACATGAACTTTTCTAGAGCTTTAGACCGTGTTCCTATAACATTTTTACTTTACAAACTAGAACATCTTGGAATTCGGATCAATTTACTATCATGGATTTCGGCCTATCTGACCCATAGAAAATTTTCCGTGCATATTGACGACACACACTCTTACAAATATGACGATTACGATGATGTTCCCCAGGGTAAGACACTGGGTCCTTTGTTGTTTATTTTATATGTCTCTGATATTCGTAACAATGTTCAGTCGATGATCTCTTTTCATGTCGATTACACCAAGATTTGCGGAAACCCTATCCATAAATACAAATTTTTTCAAGAAGACTCAAACCAAATATCGATTTGGTGTAAATTATGGAAGATTCCTCTTAATATTCAAAAGTGTGTTGCACATGGAAAAGCATGATATTCAATTGAAGATGGTGACCGAGCATGTGATCTTGGACTGACCATCTCGGCAGATTTATCTTGAACCCAATACATGAACAAAGAAACAAACAAAGCAACAAATTATGCTTCCTGAGGCATTTCACTTAATTTCCCTTCATCACTCCTACAACTTTCATACCACGTGTACACCCATTCTTGAGTTCGCTGACCCGGTTTGGAGTATCGACTGGTTACGTGACTTTGGAGTCAGTACAACGCTATGCTACTCTTATTTGATTTGGCATCCACAGACCATATTACGAAGAAAGGCTTAGCATTCTGAACACAACAACCTTAATGGAACGTCGACTTCGGGGAGATCTGATCGTGGCTCATCGCATTTTAGATGGTTTATTCGAGTACAATTTAAATCACCTATTCAGTTTCAACCAGGATCATTTCAAGTTCAGTTCAAGAGGTCACAATTAGAAACTCAAAAAGGTACACTTCAAATCTAAGTCACGCCAGTGCTTCCTTGCTAACCGAATTTCATCTGAGTGGAATAATCTCCCTTATTAAAAATATCTACCTAAATTTTGTGATTTTACCTCTAGTGGCTAGTGGCTTGTTCCTGTTTCACAAAAACTAATTGTTAATCTCCATTGTGATCCGATTTATTGACAAATAATTGTTCCTATATGTATTACTTCACAACTTTGGACACTGTATTTTCAGTAATTGAGCCCAAATAGGTATTCTACCGCGGCTCATTACCGCTATTTAATAATGATAATAATTCATGAACAATCAACGATGTTTCAAAACGATAGTCACCGGTTTCCATGTTTCATGTTTCATATATTGCACATTCGATAAACAGCGCTTATTTAAACAGTGGTTTATCAATACAATATTGAGGAGCAGAATCAGTTTTTATCAACGCTATGTCCTATGCTGAATCACCGAACTGATTATTATGCGAAGAGCCTACAGATATTTCGGATGA
Source organism: Endomychus coccineus (assembly GCA_958510875.1). Lineage (NCBI taxonomy): Eukaryota > Metazoa > Arthropoda > Insecta > Coleoptera > Endomychidae > Endomychus > Endomychus coccineus. Next base: position 128,884,186 of record OY294067.1, read on the forward strand.
ACGACGCGGAAAAGCAAGCACATTTATAGGTAGGCAAAAATCAACAAAATGACAGTATGGACGAGAACGAATTATAGGGAGAACGATCCACTTACAGCAACAACTGATATACCCAACATTATTATTCATTGCATCAAGTACATATCATTAATTCATAAAATACAGTGTGGTAACCCTTTTATCTGCACCCCTCCCCAGTCGGAAGAAGAAATACGTTTACTGATTATCTTTTCACAATCGGCCACTGGAGATTTGAACATTCACCAGTGGCGGCTCCTCGAAGGAGGCTAAGGAGGCTCAGCCTCCTCACCAATTTATCTCAATGATCATTCTCCATTTTATTTCCTGTTTCTCTGATAATTCTTTAAATTTTACAATTAATTCCCCGTTCTCAGAAGTTATTTTCAATCTGGCAACAGTGGCCAGAGGCTGGATTCTCTATATATCTCAAACGCTAAATACGTGTGGTCACCACAGTTGCCGTTTTTCCAACCATTCAATTGCCAAGTGGGGTAAAACAGCGAATATGGCAACAGTCTAGGGAGGCTAGCTTCTCGTCTTCTCGTACCCACTCGTCGGTCGAATGAAATACGATGACTTGCTCCCGCCTCCCGCCTCCCGCCGCTAGAAAAATGCGACACGTGTTCGGTTAGTTGTTGTTTTTATTCCGCCAGGCACAGTAAGGTAAAGCTGTTAAGTTATCATTCATCTAATCGGAATCGGTGAACGTTAAAATGATGAGTGACTTAGTTGCTGAGTTCTTAGAAAATCCATTTGGTGGATTAACATATGATAGAAAAGTGTTCTTCAAAAACAAACGGCCTTTACAGGATTTGAAAGGATTAGTGATGGCAGGGCCAGGGAAGTATCGATCGTTTAATGCTGATAATTATGAAAAACATGTATGGTTAACGGGATCTGATGTACACAATAAATCATATTGCTGGTATTGCTTGCTATTCACATCAGATACAACTTCATGTTGGGGGCACTTGGGTTATAATGATTTGAAAAATTTAGCTCGTGGCCTAGATAGACATGAAAAATCGCAGGAACATATCACATTGAGTATTAAGTTTAAATTAACCGGTAAACAGAATATTGTTAATGCGATTGATTCTACACGAACACGCGAAATCGAAAATCATAATAATACAGTTGAAGAAATCCGCGAAGTTTAAAAAAAATCATTGATTTCTTATTGTATTTATCATTTCAAGATTTGGCCTTAGAGGGCATGATGAAACTGAAAATTCAGTTAATAAAGGTAATTTTAGGGAATTGTTAGATTTGTTTGGTAAATACGACAGTAAGCTTCGCGATTTTATGACTAACGCGTCAGTTTTTGCAGGCACCTCAAAAACAATACAAAACGAAATTCTTGATCTAATAAATTATGTCCTCCGAAATCACATATAGGATGAATTATTTAATGTCCCTTTTTCTTCGTGGCAGGTTGACGAAACAACTGATATAACGTGTAAATCACAATTATCAATAATTTTTAGATTTGTAAAAAATGGACAGCTAGTGGAAAGAGTTTTAGGGTTTTACGATGTTAGTTCGGGAAGAACAGCGATCAATTTATCTAATTTCCTTATGGAAACATTTCAACTATTTGACTTTGCGAATAAATTGATAGCTCAAACTTACGACGGCGCATCTGTAATGACGGGACATTTAAACGGTCTTCAAACAAAAATAAAATCAGTTTCGCCTCAGGCTATTTTCACCCATTGTTACGCTCACAACATGAATTTGGTTTTAAGTAATGCATGTAATTCCATTAAGGAAGTTAGAATTTTTTTTCAAACTTATCGTCACTTTCAAATTTTTTTAGCAAATCCTCCAAACGAACTGAAATTTTGAATAACATAGTAGGAAACAGAATTCCCTGTAATGCTCCAACTCGATGGAATTTTACATCACGTGCAGTGTTTACCATTCAAGAAAATAAAGACAAATTAATTGAAACATTTGATTTTATATTAAACAGTGATGACTTTTCGACAGATTAGGTTTCATTAAATGCTGCTGTTGGTTTAAAATCTTATTTAGAAAATGAAGAATTTTTGTTTTTTCTTGATACTTTTAAATTAATGTTTCAACAAACTGATCTTATTTTTCAAATTTTACAACATAAATTCACTGATATAATTTATTCAAGAGATCGTTTGAAACATCTCATTGATAAAATTTCAAGTTTCCGTAATACAGAATTTCATTTTAATATTTTATTTCAAACTTTTTCAACTGATGAGGCTCCTCCCGCGAAAAGGAGGAAAACACATAATTTACTAGACAAGAAACTACATTATAAGCAACTTTTTTATCAAATTTTAGATACTATTAAAGGTCAAATTGACATTCGATTTTCCGATTTACATGAATTGAAGTTTTTCGACTTGACGAATAGAAGATTTTTCGAATCTTTTTCAAAAGAGTTTCTCAATACACTTTTAGATAACTTAGTTCTCAAATATAAATTTTTTGATAAAATAACACTGCACAATGGATTATGCTTTATATACTCGGATAAAGATATTTTAGGCCAGTACGACAGTCACGCCGATATGATAAAATATATGATAGACAATGATTTGCAACAAGTTTTACCTCAGTTTTATAAACTACTTTGTTTGACAGTCACCATTCCTGTCACGTCGGCATTGGTGGAGAGATCATTTTCTACTCTCAAACGGATTAAAACTTACATGCGAAATACAATGGACCAAAATCGTTTATACAATGTTAGTTTGATATCTACTGAAAAAGATTTAGTAAAACACTCAAAACAAAATGATACATTTTATGATAATATTATTGATCATTTTTCGCAAACTAAAGACCGTAGAATTACGTTAATATATAAAAAAAGTTAATAAAATTAATAAAAAAAAAACAAAATATGAAAAATTCCAAAAAAAAGAAAAAATATCAAAAATCCAAAAAAAAATAAAAACAAACAACGAACAAAAAAATGTTTTGCCAAGAGAAACTCTACACCTCCACGTTGGTTCTTGCTGGGCAACAATTAATTTTGTCACTGAAATAGCTGGTACGGTCGCTGTGCAAAAGTTGAATTAATGGGCTGAGTAGAGTATATTTAAAAAAAAACGTTTTTTGTCCAGCCTCTTCTCTTAAAAAGTTCACGAGCCGCCACTGACATTCACCAATCGATATAACCAACAAATTGGTAAACATATAATAGTGAATGTTTCCCTTGTATCTTAAGTGCAATGTCCTAAAACTTGGCGAAATATCTCAACTACTAGTTGCGAACTCTGATTCTAATACTCTTTCAGATTATGAGGTACTATCGTGTACTCAGTTGTTATTGAAACATGGAGGAATAAATACTAGTAGTAGTAGTTATGAATAAATTATCAAGATTCTAGACGCTCTCGCTCTTATACATCAGTAGCCACCATTGGCCCTGTGTGTGAGAAAAACAAAACTGCTATCAATACCTCTTGAATTAAGATGGTGTAGATCTTCTACAGATAGCAGAAGAACAGATTTCCGAAGTTCTCCGCAGATCTCAACCAAATATAAGAATTCAAGTTGAGCCAATCAGTTGGTAGAAACATATAATAAGAAAAATAAAAATATTCAATGCAACTATCGGATTCAGGTTCATGTATTTGAGGATGCATAGAAATTTCGTTTATGTTTTCCGATACTACCAATTACATATTTCAGCGCGAATTCAACGTTCCATAAAGAATGTAAGATTGTAGAGTTCTTTGACTCTGAACTTATGTCTGTACTGTTTTAGGAGTAATAAATACATCAAATCTGAACCATAGAAAAGGGAATTAAGCTAAGACACAGTATCCATGGTGTTACAAATCGGTCATGAAGTTTCCTCTGGTTATGCCATCAAATCATCCGGAGTACCTACCATTGACTGATGTAGATAATATCTCTCATTACAGTCTATATAATACAATATGTTATGAACACAGTAACAAATGAAGAATATTCTTGGAAAATACGTTAATGCAAAGTGGCGAACAAAACTTGCCTTCGTACTAAAAAGTTCTCATTATTCATACACCATTCATAACCAGAAATAAAAATGCACTTCAATTGAACCAAATTCGATCAATAATGAAGTAAAGCGTGTGCCGAATATCACGGGTGGCTGAAATATTTGAATCGTTAATGTCATTTCGGAACTCTTATCATCTCCAGGTTATAACAAGTATGCAGGGGAAGTATACGAACATGATTACTAATGTACTAGCGTGAATGAATTCAAAGTTACAATAATAAATTGTACATCAGGATATAGGGTTCTCGCTCATGTCTCCCCGTCTAGTGCTCACCAGCATATATAGAGCATAGATCATAATACCTTGAAAATCTGATTTAAATTATTGAAGATCCCACCCAGAAATTTCAGACAAACGGCTAATATGTAGTGATAGTTTCGCTCTTCCCATTGGTGTTCAGGAGGAAAAACTGATTACCGTGTTGAAATCCCTGTTGAATCAATTCAGACTTTTCTTCAATTTACTCATTTTAACGAAACATATGTGTGACGTCAGTGGCATATTATATAAACTCAAACACTCAACAAATACCTTCAGGCGGACTCATTAAAGGTATTAAAAGATGAGACTTCCAATAGGAACGCATCCATGTGTATGACATTATTAGGTTTGGTGATGCGAATCTATGATTATGCTAATATTGATAGCAGTACCCTTTTCCACAAATCGTTGATTGATATCTTGAATAGTAGAGTTCCGTCAACAGCTAATCTTGAAAATTCCCGACTTCCGGAGGGATTCCGCCTAACAGTTTCGCAAACCGTTAGAGTTGGAATCTCCAGGCAAGCTTGAGGCTTGATTTGAAACCCATTCTACGGGTTTCTATAGCGGTATTTATTCTGTGAAACCCACAGACTATATGGTTAACTCCCTTTACCGCTGGTTGACTTCACTGATCACACAACGGCAGTGCTGTTGTTGGAGTGTTGTGATTGGTCTGAATTTTTTTTTATCTGGTATTTCTAGGAAATATTCATTTTGAACTTTTCAGAATTGATCTGTTTTTGAGATGGTGTCTCCTTGTGCGTATGTGCATATTTGCGGGCATATGTAACCCACTGTGGAGACAATTGCGCCGTTCCTATAGGTCGTACGAATTGGAATTTTGCGAATCGCTTCAAAATAGTGAAAATAGAAACTGTTCCATTTTGGGGCATGGTAGCCACCCTTGCTAGTGGTAGTCTTGACATCAATCTTCAATTTTCCTAATGAAGGTAAATTATTGTATAGAACCATCATGACAATTGGGTTTTTCTGGTTATAAATATGTCACAATCATATATTTAGCCCCCAGAAGTGTCCGAAATTCTTATTTTCTAATTTGAATGATGCCATACAAGTGGAATTCCTTCTGTCAGAATGAGTCAATGCAAGAACGACCGCAAGTGATAAAATGACATTCAGTGTTCAGTAAACTCGCTCTGCATACTTGTATTTGTGTCTTGATGTAAGCGTAAAGTGTAAGCCAGAGTATGACTAAGACAACCTAAATAGGTCCTAAAACAAAAAACAGAACGGTATCGTGGATGAATACAACGCTGTAGCCTTTCCAATAATAATTACATACTATGTGGTTTGTCAGTCAGCGTTCCCTACAGTATCATGAACGTAAGTCGTTAATTTGATTGTTTGTCAGTAATTTTGACAGCTCACCTGGACAAAATATAACGTAATACCGTTTTGATCATAGTCAAAGTATACAGGTCTGCCGGAGCCTCCCTTCCATCGTTTCTCGCGCTAGGTGACGTCACCTAGCTCCTCCAATCACATCGCCGGCACGTAACAACATCATATTATATCGTCGTCAATAACGACCAATCAGCTTGCACTTGAATTTTGAAAAGAGTAGAAGGGAGGATCCGGCAGACCTGTATACTTTGACTATGGTTTTGATGAGATAGCAATAAGGAATATAGTTTACGACATCTACGAACTTCGGAACTTGTAAGTATGTACAGAGTGGTCCAAATTGGACACTTTTGATAGGAAACACCAATTTCTAGAGAAGATAGAGAAAATCTAGCCTACATGCTACGAGGTCGATTTTTGAGAGAAAATGAATGATGGAAACATTCTTGAGACACTTTTTCGAAAGTGCCAAGCCAATTATTGTACTCAAATATTTCGTTCAAATACGTCGTTATAATGTGTGCGTTATGACACGGTGCCCCATCTTGTTGAAAGTATACGTGTCCAATTTGTTGTAATGGCAAAGCATCCATTATAGGTTCAACAAATTCCCGCAATATTTCCACATATCGGGCTGCTGTAAGGTTACCCTCATAGATATGGGGACCGATAAACCTTCCTCTAAAAATACCGCCCCAAACATTAAAACTGTATCGGCCTTGATTTTGTGTCTCCACTGTAATATATGGATTTTCCAAAGTCCAATTGTAGGAGTTCTATCTATTAAAAATACCAGCGCTGCTAACGCATGCTTCATCAGTTCATATGATGCTCTGTCCAAAGTTTAAGTTTTCAGCACATTTTCCTAAACCATTGGCAGAATTCGAGCCGGAATTGTAGGTCATTTGGTAGTAACTTGTGAACTTTTCTTACTCTATACGGTTTGAATTTATTTTTTCTTAGAATTTGCATTGCTATGGTCTTTGGAATACCTGTATTCAACTGCATTTTGCGTAGTGGAATATTGGGTTGATTTTGTATTTCCCCCAAAACCGTTATTTCTTCTAACTCTCTATCTCTATTCCTGGCTTCGTAAACTCTTGTCCTTGGTTTTGGGAAAGAACGGTAATTAACTAGGTTTTGCTGCAATCTAGTGAACATATCCCGAAACGGTTGTCTCCTTTCATGGTATCGGTCAAAGTAAAGATTGCTGGCAGTCTGTGCATCTTCATGTGATTCCCAATAACACTTTAGCATATCATATTTTTCGTAATTTACATACATTTTGAATTATCAGGAAGATAAAAATATTGTCGCATGTTCAAAACTCAATTCAAAGAAGCACACTAAACTTGTAAAGCAAACTGCATTCATTAATAATTATTTGACAGTACGCATAGACTGTAGTTGCTAAGGTATTTTGTTTCGTATTCAGGCTTGGCAACCCAGATTTTGATTATTCATCTAAAATAAGTCGAAAACAGCCACAAAATAAATGTTTTGAAAGAGAAGTAGCAAATTTTATATATATTTGAAAAGAGAATTTCATTTCAAACACGAATATGTAGAAATATACAGAATGGTTCATAAGAAAAAATACAAGCTTATGTCATAACTTCAGAACCATGTTTTTCAATTAAAAACAAGGAACACCATTAGATTCCTTTCAAAAAAGTGTCTCCAGAATGTTTTCACAGAAACCAGAAATATTCATAAATAAACAAGTTACGGAGGTAGGTCAGAAATGCATAAAATTGAAAAACACCTTGTATCTTTTGAATAAGTCAAGATATCAGAGTGCGGTTTTCGGCATTCATTTTCTCTCAAAAATCGACCTCGTAACATGCAGGCTAGTTTTTCTCTATCTTCTCTAGAAATTGGTGTTTCCTATCAAAAGTGTCCAATTTGGACCACTCGGTACATATCCAATTCATAAAAAGCTGCATTGAGTAGTTTGGTGTAACATTGGTTTCCAAAGCAGGAAGTCGATCCATGTAGAGATCTCATGAGATTATCAAATGTATCTACAAAGACCATTCGATTCCTGAAGGAATATAAACAAAAATGGATAAAACAGCATAACATCAAATTTTAACAAGTAAGTAACATCATCTTTCGGTGCTATTCATATATGCCTGCATGTTTTCTAGAAATGAATCCAAGAAGACGTAATTGATCTATGAATATGCTCCATATCACTATGTTTCAGTGCAATAAAAATATAAAAAGGATCAAAACTAGCACATCGGAAGAGCAGGAAAATCTATCAATCTTTTCTCAAATATGTCGAAGGACGCTTCAAGCACCGTCACATCTCAATTTGGAATAACTGTGTTCGACATGTTGAAAAGAGATATCAAAGTGGTATGAACAAGAAATCAAGTTTGAATTGAAAGAATGATGTTGTCAATCCTAATAAACTCTCAAAGACAAGAAGTATAATATAACGTTTTCCCAAATCTTTAGCGTTGCTCCAGCCAGTAAATATATATCACATACATACATTCAACCCATGGAAGTGTCCGAAGCAAGAAATTGTATAAACGAAAAGAGATAGCAAAAGCAGTACGTAATCCATTCGTTTAATCATACGATAATACGATAAAGGTCGTCCTCTACTTTGTCATCGTGAAGAAGTCTTTTCGATACGCAAAGTAGTATCGGAAAGGAGCTCTCTTCGCCACTTTTTTTTTCTGTTCAAAGTTGGTGATACTGAGTCATTGCCATCTCGACTGTCATTCATTCAGATTTCTTACGTACACGATTTCATTTGATGAGTATTGTTCACGTAAACTAAAGAAACTGGTAAAAGTAAAATAGTGATAGTTGTCTACTTGGGTTAAAATTTACATATTCTCAGATCGAATGTGAAAGGACAATAACATACGCATGTGCCACATTCCGAAGAAAATTAAGATAGATTATTGATAAGAATGTCAAACGCATAACTGAACAAGAACTATAATTTCCACCGTGAATAAATAATAATACATTAAATAACATTATTTTTGTTGAATTGTGGAGTTGTTGTAAACATGGATTGTGACTGTGCTAGTTTCATGAGCACTCACTTTCAGTTCAGGAATATGGGTCAAAATATGTTGTTTGCTATGTTGCCTGTTAACGATAATGTCTTGTGTATGCTGCTCAGTATACTGTAATGTGGTTGTGACTGTATTATTCATACGTAGAGTGTAGGTATTACTTGGTGTTACCTAATGCTCAAAGTTGGTGCATTTGAAAGTTAAATTCTCCAAAGCAGAAGTAAAAGAAGTACTCGGTAATACTTTAGTTACTGAAGAGGCACTGCATAGCGTATTGCCACTTCGGTTTTTCTTTCTAAGGATGTTTGGATGAATATAGCCTTCAGCCAGTGCGGATGACTCCCATTCTCCATGTCTATTAATGGTTATTAGATCACTTTCCTTATTTGACAGGTGCAAGATGCTGGAACACCAGAAACAATAACCTGTAGTAGTTCGTAGCCTTCTCAGTACCTTTTTAATAATGCTTGCAATTACATTTACCGAGAAATAACATTATTTTTATAAATATTTATGTATGCTTCCAATCAGGAATACAACGACCATAAAGTAGGAGTCTTTTTCACCTTGCTTTCACTATCTAAATGAGCAATTGGAAAATTTTCTGATATAACTTCGACATTCTTTACTCTGCACCAGCTTTTGAGAATCTGATGCTCCTTTTCATACACTTTCTTAGACTTTTTCGGCAATCAATTTGCGGTTTCTCGTAGCTTTGAGTGAGTGCAATTTCCGTAATTCTCTTCCAAAATCATCCACATTAGGTGTTTTAATGCGAACTCTTGACATTACAAAATTTAAGTTACAGATACGGCGTGCACATGCAATTGTTGATTGTGGCATATAGTGATAATTACTTGAACATGTAACATAGTAAAGCAATGAGGGCATATAATCACGTCTTATAAAACTTATACCTTAACATACGATTATAGTCCAGTCAATGAGCCGGAAAATATGAAAAAGTTGGGAAACAGCTCGTATTCGAAAAATTTTTGATGCAATGGGTTCTGTGAACCCTCAAGATCATTCGTTACCACTAAAATCACACCACGAGAGCAATGGGCACTTTTAGGGGGTGTTTTCCCCCCAAAAGATGAATCAAATTCACAGAATGGTCCAGAGTGAAGGAATCGGCTCGAAAATATATATCAGGGGTTTATAGGGTCGCTGATCACTAATATGACATCTAAAAAGTCACCACATGCACCCACATGGTCATAGAGGTCATCTTCAGGAATTCAACAAAATTTTCCATCTTAAAGTCTCCAAATGTCTCACTCGGGGGTCTTTGGGGTTTCTGAGCACGAATATGATGTCTAGAAATTCCTCACATGAACCTGGGGCACAGAACGACGACGTCGTTAAGGTCATCTCCAGGAATTCGACGAAATTTTCCATCTCAAAGTCTCTAAATGTCTCACTCGTGGGTTTTTGGGGTTGCTGAGCACAAATATGATATCTAGAAATTCTTCACATGAACCTGGGGTACAGGACGACGACGTCGTGAAGGTCATCTCCAGGAATTCGAAAAAATTTTCCATCTTAAAGTCTCTAAATGTCTCACTCGTGGGTTTTTGGGGTTGCTGAGCACGAATATGATGTCTAGCAATTCCTCACATGCACCTGGGGCACAGGACGACCACGCCGTGAAGGTTATCTCCAGGAATTCGACAAAATTTCACATCCTAGAGTCTCCAAATTCGTCATTCGGAGGTTTTCGGGGTCGCTGAGCACGAATATGATATAGAAATTCTTCACATGCACTTGATATGAGTAATTTTTCTTTTTATCTATAGCAAAATATATATGGAAAGTGTTATAGTGGATCTTTTTTTTTCCCCATACGCAATTCAATAAGATAACTGTTTTCGTGTAGAAAATTACAAATTTTTTTTGATATAATCATATAGATATATTTTATATATTTATATATATATATATATATATATATATATATATATATATATATATATATATATATATATATATATATATATATATATATATATATATATATATATATATATATATATATATATATATATATTCTTTTATTGATATTCTTGAACCATTTGTAATATTTGTATGCTTTCTTGGTATACTGGTTCGTATATATACTGAAAATAAAATGAAATAAAAATTCTTTTTGACGTTTCGACAATGTTTATTGTCTTTTTCAAAATGTGAATTAGTGTTTCCATGTAATTTAGAAAAGAATAGATGATTTCGATTAATGAAATGCGTCTGCAGCCGACTTGTGTTTTAAGATCCAATCAAAACTGCAGAAAACATTGGATCGGTTGTGTGTGAAAGAGTAATGTATGGCTAATTACAATTTGAAATGGATTGAATTTGATTAAATACAAGACATTCTAAGATTGTACAATTATAAATATCTATGATTATTGTATGAATTAGTTATTCTATGATAAACACTCTATCCACATCTATTATAATCAACTATTCAAGTTTAAGATAATTCTATGGAATTTAACCTCGAAATTGTTACTCATAGTGTCATAGTTAAACAATACGTTATCAATTCTAGGTTGAATTTTGAATAGACATTTACAAATGTCAGATATTAAGAGGTTTCAATACTTTCAATTGAAATGTTTCCTTGAATTGAAGATAAGCATTATCTAAGTACTCACTATTGAGAATGATGTGATTATCATTGATTTTTGAAAATTTTGGTATTATTCTTAAACTTTATAGTTGTAATAAGTATATTTTCCTATTTTCCCTTCTGATTGGCGAAAGTATTCATCATCTTTGAGAACGTTTTCAATAAATGGACGGTGTAGAATCCATAATTTTCTTCAATCTTCTTATAAAAAGCCATGATTCTTATGATGTATGTATATTGATGTTGAGAGTAGTGTATTCTTGGAAAATAAAAAACCTATTTCACCAAGCGAAATTATTCTTTCATTGATATTCTTGAACCATTTGTAATATTTGTATGCTTTCTTGGTATATTGATTCGTATATATACTGAAAATAAAATGAAATAAAAATTCTTTTTGACGTTTCGACAATGTTTATTGTTGCTTTCAAAATGTGAATTAGTGTTTCCATGTAATTTAGAAAAGAATAGATGATTTCGATTAATGAAATGCGTCTGCAGCCGACTTGTGTTTTAAGATCCAATTAAAACTGCAAAAAACATTGGATCGGTTGTGTGTGAAAGAGTAATGTATGGCTAATTACAATTTGAAATGGATTGAATTTGATTAAATACAAGACATTCTAAGATTGTACAATTATAAATATCTATGATTATTGTATGAATTAGTTATTCTATGATGAACACTCTATCCACATCTATTATAAGAAGATTGAAGAAAATTATGGATTCTACAACGTCCATTTATTGAAAACGTTCTCAAATATGATGAATACTTTCGCCAATCAGAAGGGAAAATAGGAAAATATACTTATCACAACTATAAAGTTTAAGAATAATACCAACATTTTCAAAAATCAATGATATATAATAATTCTCAATAGTGAGTACTTAGATAATGCTTATCTTCAATTCAAGGAAACATTTCAATTGAAAGTATTGAAACCTCTTAATATCTGACATTTGTAAATGTCTATTCAAAATTCAACCTAAAAAAGATAACGTATTGTTTAACTATGACACTATGAGTAACAATTTCGAGGTTAAATTCCATAGAATTATCTTAAACTTGAATAGTTGATTATAATAGATGTGGATAGAGTGTTTATCATAGAATAACTAATTCATACAATAATCATAGATATTTATAATTGTACAATCTTAGAATGTCTTGTATTTAATCAAATTCAATCCATTTCAAATTGTAATCAGCCATACATTACTCTTTCACACAACCGATCCAATGTTTTCTGCAGTTTCAATTGGATCTTAAAACACAAGTCGGCTGCAGACGCATTTCATTAATCGAAATCATCTATTCTTTTCTAAATTACATGGAAACACTAATTCACATTTTGAAAAAGACAATAACTTAAGAGATATAGAAGTAAATTTTCTGAATTATGAAGGTAACTTAGATAATTTAACATAGGATTATAAAGATGAATAAACGTAAAAGATTGAACCATAGGCGGGATTCGAACCCACATTTCTGGATTTCTAGTCCAGGGTGTTTACCAATTACACCACTTCGGTCCTGTTAGATTTTTATATTTTTGTAAATATAAACCTCTGAAAGGATAGTAGATCATTGATGAATACAATGCGATTCGATGCCCTACCATAGATCAACTATTCACGCACATTCATCTGAAGTTCAGTCGTTTTTTTGAAGTAAGGATTGTAGGTTAGTACTGCTATGGTTGGCAGTTACTTGACAGTTCTTATTCAAATGACAGCATCCCGGTTCTTATATATTTCAATAGAACTGACTGAGAATTGTTCTGGTTAATTATAAACAAGTTTAAAGTTTCTTTGCCTAATTGGCCACTATCGTGTATGTAACTTAAGAGATATAGAATTAAATTTTCTGAATTATGAAGGTAACTTAGATAATTTAACATAGGATTATAAAGATGAATAAACGTAAAAGATTGAACCATAGGCGGGATTCGAACCCACATTTCTGGATTTCTAGTCCAGGGTGTTTACCAATTACACCACTTCGGTCCTGTTAGATTTTTATATTTTTGTAAATATAAACCTCTGAAAGGATAGTAGATCATTGATGAATACAATGCGATTCGATGCCCTACCATAGATCAACTATTCACGCACATTCATCTGAAGTTCAGTCGTTTTTTGAAGTAAGGATTGTAGGTTAGTACTGCTATGGTTGGCAGTTACTTGACAGTTCTTATTCAAATGACAGCATCCCGGTTCTTATATATTTCAATAGAACTGACTGAGAATTGTTCTGGTTAATTATAAACAAGTTTAAAGTTTCTTTGCCTAATTGGCCACTATCGTGTATATAACTTAAGAGATATAGAATTAAATTTTCTGAATTATGAAGGTAACTTAGATAATTTAACATAGGATTATATTATGTAATTGGTAAACACCCTGGACTAGAAATCCAGAAATGTGGGTTCGAATCCCGCCTATGGTTCAATCTTTTACGTTTATTCATCTTTATAATCCTATGTTAAATTATCTAAGTTACCTTCATAATTCAGAAAATTTAATTCTATATCTCTTAAGTTACATACACGATAGTGGCCAATTAGGCAAAGAAACTTTAAACTTGTTTATAATTAACCAGAACAATTCTCAGTCAGTTCTATTGAAATATATAAGAACCGGGATGCTGTCATTTGAATAAGAACTGTCAAGTAACTGCCAACCATAGCAGTACTAACCTACAATCCTTACTTCAAAAAACGACTGAACTTCAGATGAATGTGCGTGAATAGTTGATCTATGGTAGGGCATCGAATCGCATTGTATTCATCAATGATCTACTATCCTTTCAGAGGTTTATATTTACAAAAATATAAAAATCTAACAGGACCGAAGTGGTGTAATTGGTAAACACCCTGGACTAGAAATCCAGAAATGTGGGTTCGAATCCCGCCTATGGTTCAATCTTTTACGTTTATTCATCTTTATAATCCTATGTTAAATTATCTAAGTTACCTTCATAATTCAGAAAATTTAATTCTATATCTCTTAAGTTACATACACGATAGTGGCCAATTAGGCAAAGAAACTTTAAACTTGTTTATAATTAACCAGAACAATTCTCAGTCAGTTCTATTGAAATATATAAGAACCGGGATGCTGTCATTTGAATAAGAACTGTCAAGTAACTGCCAACCATAGCAGTACTAACCTACAATCCTTACTTCAAAAAACGACTGAACTTCAGATGAATTTGCGTGAATAGTTGATCTATGGTAGGGCATCGAATCGCATTGTATTCATCAATGATCTACTATCCTTTCAGAGGTTTATATTTACAAAAATATAAAAATCTAACAGGACCGAAGTGGTGTAATTGGTAAACACCCTGGACTAGAAATCCAGAAATGTGGGTTCGAATCCCGCCTATGGTTCAATCTTTTACGTTTATTCATCTTTATAATCCTATGTTAAATTATCTAAGTTACCTTCATAATTCAGAAAATTTAATTCTATATCTCTTAAGTTACATACACGATAGTGGCCAATTAGGCAAAGAAACTTTAAACTTGTTTATATATATATGTATATAATTATATATATGTTTCTTCTTATATATATATATATATATATATATAGTTTTATTATATAAGCATGCATCTTATATATCGAATTATTATAGAAGATCATATACTTATTTGAGAAATAATTTTAGTACAATTTTATTTTCTAATATGTATTCAATTTTTTTCCAAATATCCCGCATTTGCTCAGCGCCTCCACCTAGTACTGGTATCCTCCACCTACTTCCCTATCTTCATTGCGCACACTCTCATCCTTCATCCCTGTGATCGGGCATTGTTTATATACACGTTAGTCCCACCTGTTCGAGCGGCGTCTCTTTTGTGTTATAATAATTTTTTAAGAATAATCTTATGAAATAATAAGAAGAATGAATATATTAATAGTGATATCAATAATTGTTTATCTGTATTATTAGTAATTGTACATTCGATTCGTTAGTGGATGTAAAAACTATTTCAATTAATGTGTTGTTGTGTCATATAATCAAAAAACCGTAAATACATTTTCTGAAACAATTTTTATTAAAGGTAAGTTTCATATATAAATGTCATTTTCTGTATTCATTTCCATTCAAATAATTTTAAATCTAATAATGAGAATGAAATTCGTATGAAACGTCTGAAAAATACTTAACTAAAAATTTTTGTTCTCCAAGAATATGATGTCTAAAAATTCCTCGACATCATATTCGTGCTCAGCGACCCCGAAAACCCCCGAGTGACAAGTTTGGAGTTTCTAGGATGTAAAATTTTGTTGAATTCCTGGAGATGGCCTCTATGACCAGGTTATGTGCCCCAGATGCATGTGAGGAATTCCTAGACATCATATTCGTAATCATCGACCCCGAAAACTCCCGAAGATGGAGAATTTTGTCGAATTCCTGGAGATTACCTTCACGACGTCGTCGTCCTGTGCCCCATCAGGTGCATTTGAGGAATTTCTAGACATCATATTCGTGCTCAGCAACCCCAAAAACCCCCGAGTGAGTCATTTGGAGACTCTAAGATGGAAAATTTGGTTGAATTCCTGGAGATGACCTACACGACGTCGTCGTCCCGTGCCTCAGGTGCATGTGAGAAATTTCTAGACATCATATTCGTGCTCAGCAACCTCAGAAACCCCCGAGTGAGACATTTGGAGACTTTAAGTTGGACAACTTTGTCGAATTCCTGGAGATGACCTTCACGACGTCGTCGTCCTGTGCCTCAGGTGCATGTGAGGAATTTCTAGACATCATATTCGTGCTCAGCAACCCCAAAAACCCCCGAATGAGACATTTGGAGACTTCAAGATTTAAAATTTTGTTGAATTCCTGGAGATGACCTATGACCATGTGATTGCATGTGGTGACATTTTAGATGTCATATTCATGATCAGCGACCCCAAAAATCTCCTAGTAGATATTTTCGAGCCGATTCCTTCATTCTGGACCATTTTGTGAATTTGATTCATTTTTGGGGGGAAAGCACCCCCCAAAAGTGCCCATTGCCCTCGGGGTTTGATTTTAGTAGTAACGAATGATCTTGAGGGTTCACAGAACCCATTGCATCGAAAGTTTTTCAAATCCGAGCTGTTTCCCAACTTTTCCATATTACACAGTATTTCCCAGCTTATTTACTGGACTAATATATCGACCCTTTCAAAACACATATGTTTTTATTTTGAATAAACTTTCAATGTTATAACGTAGATCATAGAATATATGTGAAGAAGCCATCGCCTCAATACCCATGCCTGGAGACAGAATACATGCAATCCACAATAGACGCATCGAAAGAGGCGCATAACGCCTGAATAAGATCAAAGCTCATCGAATGCCCAATTGGCTCTTTTCCGTCTTGGATTTTCGCCAAGGCGATTGGAAATAATTTCATATTCAGCTTATTCCCTCCTCTAACCAAAGATGGAAGCACACTGACTACAACACCTAGAATAAACAGGGGAAGGAACCATCTCATAATGCTGCGATCGATAGCCTTATGACTGAAATTGTCTTCCTTCAGAGCACAATCAGGCGCATTCCGCTTGATCTCAATACCAAAAAGGATATGAGTGCCGGACGAAATCACGCCTATTGTTCTCAAGTAATGTGCTTCAGCATTTACACGATTTTTCTACAGGCTGCTCACCCTTTCATATAAACTTGATATGATTCCTTCCAGCTTGAAGATAGCTAGAGCACAACCTATTCCAAAAGAAAACAAGATCCTTCTTGATAATTATATGCTCCTTGCTGTCTTATCTGTAAAATCTGGAATAACAGAGCTATCAACATCGAATTCATCCAATGATAAGAGAGCTCCAATATCGTGAATTACTGGCAATATGGCTTTCGTCTGCAGAGATTAACAGGACACTTACTAGCCTCTGTAGCACATATATGACGGAAATCTATCGAAACGTATGTGGAATCTCTAGCTGTAGCATTGAATACCTTCAAAGCATTAGACGGAGTATCTGTGTCTATTACTAGACCTTCCCGGGAATTCGAAACGAATTTTCTTTTATAAAATGAAAGCAAGCTATTTAGCTGTTACTGAAAATTCCGGATAAACTTATCCTAAACCAACTTCTCATACATGTACAACTGAGTAATAATATGTCCGACAACGGACTCAATATCTCCTGGCATGTAAGTCAGCACCGGCTCTTGGTCTATTGCGTACGAGTGCCTTAGATGGTAATACAGCACCCGTAGGGCCGCATTATGGCGATGGGTGTACGCCGAGGCCGCTTTTGCCGGACATGCCGACAGAAGGTGGAAAAGCGTCTCAGGCGCCTTTCGACAGGCCCTGCAGCTGACATCAGGGACCAGCACACCCATCACATTGCGGCGATAGACCAAGGTGTTAATTACGCCATCTTGGCAAGCTGCGGTAAATCCCTGTCTCGGATGTAAGCCCGGCTGACCTTAGGTAGCCGAAGGTCAGCCTAGTTGACAAGCCGAGCGTTTCGATGTTTCGATAGAAAACACCGTGTATCGGCTTGTCAACATGCCGCCTGAGCGTAAGATCTTGCTCCGTGGCATTTATCTGGGCTTTCAGGCGAGAAGGTAGGAGCTCGAGGTTGCCCTCTAGTCGGCCTTCTCGACTGATCTGAAATTCGAGACCAAGTTCTTCTGCAGCTTTTTGTGCTGCCTTAACGATAAATGCCCCCACTCCGGCCAATTCTTTACTTTTAACAAAACACAGGAGGGGGTCCGAGCTCCTAAGAACTTTACAAGCTATACTCAGAACCACACTTCGATGCAGACCCTCCAGACTGAGGAGTCCCCTACCTCCCCGATGACGTGGGAGATAAATGCGGGAAACGGACGATCTAGGATGCAAACTGTGATGGATATGCATCATTTTCCGGGTGTCTTTATCGAGTCTATGCAGCTCATCGACCGTCCATTTCACCACTCCAAAGGAGTGGAGCAGGACTGGAACGGCAAGCATATTTGTTGGAGACGCCTTGTTCACACTCGAAAGTTCGGAAGACCAAATCTTTCGAACAAGGTTTCTGTATTTGCCGCGGAGAGCCACCTTTACCTGGGAAGCGTCATAATTAGGACGCTGTTCAATTCCCTGGTATCGATAGGTCTCTCCAGCATCGAGGTGTTAAAAGATGCTTCCGTCGGCAAGCTGCATATTCTCGTACACTTCCGGAGATCGTCCTCTCCTCAAATGAAACACTGCGCATTTGTCCAATCCCAACTCCATGCCTACGGCTCTTGTATATTCCTGAACCACATTGAGAGGTTGATGGAGGTTCTTCTCCCCAGAGGCATACAGTTTCAAATCATCCACGTAAAATAAATGGGTGATCTGATGCCTCCGGTCGTTCGATGGTCCAGAGTAATATCCACGAGTCCGTCTTAAAGCAATGGAGAGTGGCAGCAGTGAGATATTGAACAATATATATATATATATATATATAGCAGTGAGATATTGAACAATATATATATATATATATATACAATATCTCACTGCTGCCACTCTCCATTGCTTTAAGACGGACTCGTGGATATTACTCTGGACCACCGAACGACCGGAGGCATCAGATCACCCATTTATTTTACGTGGATGATTTGAAACTGTATGCCTCTGGGGAGAAGAACCTCCATCAACCTCTCAATGTGGTTCAGGAATATACAAGAGCCGTAGGCATGGAGTTGGGATTGGACAAATGCGCAGTGTTTCATTTGAGGAGAGGACGATCTCCGGAAGTGTACGAGAATATGCAGCTTGCCGACGGAAGCATCTTTCAACACCTCGATGCTGGAGAGACCTATCGATACCAGGGAATTGAACAGCGTCCTAATTATGACGCTTCCCAGGTAAAGGTGGCTCTCCGCGGCAAATACAGAAACCTTGTTCGAAAGATTTGGTCTTCCGAACTTTCGAGTGTGAACAAGGTGTCTCCAACAAATATGCTTGCCGTTCCAGTCCTGCTCCACTCCTTTGGAGTGGTGAAATGGACGGTCGATGAGCTGCATAGACTCGACAAAGACACCCGGAAAATGATGCATATCCATCACAGTTTGCATCCTAGATCGTCCGTTTCCCGCATTTATCTCCCACGTCATCGGGGAGGTAGGGGACTCCTCAGTCTGGAGGGTCTGCATCGAAGTGTGGTTCTGAGTATAGCTTGTAAAGTTCTTAGGAGCTCGGACCCCCTCCTGTGCCTTGTTAAAAGTAACGAATTGGCCGGAGTGGGGGCATTTATCGTTAAGGCAGCACAAAAAGCTGCAGAAGAACTTGGTCTCGAATTTCAGATCAGTCGAGAAGGCCGACTAGAGGGCAACCTCGAGCTCCTACCTTCTCGCCTGAAAGCCCAGATAAATGCCACGGAGCAAGATCTTACGCTCAGGCGGCATGTTGACAAGCCGATACACGGTGTTTTCTATCGAAACATCGAAACGCTCGGCTTGTCAACTAGGCTGACCTTCGGCTACCTAAGGTCAGCCGGGCTTACATCCGAAACAGGGATTTACCGCAGCTTGCCAAGATGGCGTAATTAACACCTTGGTCTATCGCCGCAATGTGATGGGTGTGCAGGTCCCTGATGTCAGCTGCAGGGCCTGTCGAAAGGCGCCTGAGACGCTTTTCCACCTTCTGTCGGCATGTCCGGCAAAAGCGGCCTCGGCGTACACCCATTGCCATAATGCGGCCCTACGGGTGCTGTATTACCATCTAAGGCACTCGTACGCAATAGAGCAAGAGCCGGTGCTGACTTACATGCCAGGAGATATTGAGTCCGTTGTCGGACATATTATTACTCAGTTGTACATGTATGAGAAGTTGGTTTAGGATAAGTTTATCCGGAATTTTCAGTAACAGCTAAATAGCTTGCTTTCATTTTATAAAAGAAAATTCGTTTCGAATTCCCGGGAAGGTCTAGTAATAGACACAGATACTCCGTCTAATGCTTTGAAGGTATTCAATGCTACAGCTAGAGATTCCACATACGTTTCGATAGATTTCCGTCATATATGTGCTACAGAGGCTAGTAAGTGTCCTGTTAATCTCTGCAGACGAAAGCCATATTGCCAGTAATTCACGATATTGGAGCTCTCTTATCATTGGATGAATTCGATGTTGATAGCTCTGTTATTCCAGATTTTACAGATAAGACAGCAAGGAGTATATAATTATCAAGAAGGATCTTGTTTTCTTTTGGAATAGGTTGTGCTCTAGCTATCTTCAAGCTGGAAGGAATCATATCAAGTTTATATGAAAGGGTGAGCAGCCTGTAGAAAAATCGTGTAAATGCTGAAGCACATTACTTGAGAACAATAGGCGTGATTTCGTCCGGCACTCATATCCTTTTTGGTATTGAGATCAAGCGGAATGCGCCTGATTGTGCTCTGAAGGAAGACAATTTCAGTCATAAGGCTATCGATCGCAGCATTATGAGATGGTTCCTTCCCCTGTTTATTCTAGGTGTTGTAGTCAGTGTGCTTCCATCTTTGGTTAGAGGAGGGAATAAGCTGAATATGAAATTATTTCCAATCGCCTTGGCGAAAATCCAAGACGGAAAAGAGCCAATTGGGCATTCGATGAGCTTTGATCTTATTTAGGCGTTATGCGCCTCTTTCGATGCGTCTATTGTGTGATTGCATGTATTCTGTCTCCAGGCATGGGTATTGAGGCGATGGCTTCTTCACATATATTCTATGATCTACGTTATAACATTGAAAGTTTATTCAAAATAAAAACATATGTGTTTTGAAAGGGTCGATATATTAGTCCAGTAAATAAGCTGGGAAATACTGTGTAATATGGAAAAGTTGGGAAACAGCTCGGATTTGAAAAACTTTCGATGCAATGGGTTCTGTGAATCCTCAAGATCATTCGTTACTACTAAAATCAAACCCCGAGGGCAATGGGCACTTTTGGGGGGTGTTTTCCCCCCAAAAATGAATCAAATTCACAAAATGGTCCAGAATGAAGGAATCGGCTCGAAAATATCTACTAGGAGATTTTTGGGGTCGCTGATCATGAATATGACATCTAAAATGTCACCACATGCAATCACATGGTCATAGGTCATCTCCAGGAATTCAACAAAATTTTAAATCTTGAAGTCTCCAAATGTCTCATTCGGGGGTTTTTGGGGTTGCTGAGCACGAATATGATGTCTAGAAATTCCTCACATGCATATATATATATATATATATATATATATATATATATATATATATATATATATATATATATATATATATATATATATATATATATTTATATATATATATGCTTATGCAGGGTTGAGCAGATCTCGGTTTGCTCACTGGTGAGTAGCGCCACCACATATCCGAGCGTAGAGGGGACAACCTCGATAAAAAGTCGAGGTTAAATCGGCTCGGTAACCTCACTCAATACCGATGCCGTCCCGATGCTGGGCTAACAACCCAGCAGAGGGTACATCTTTTGTTACGAGCAGCAGAAGATTGGCCTCCCACATCAGCTCCTCGTCGGATGAGGAGCAGGGACAGGTGGGTGGGGCCCAAGAGGACGGTCCCAACGTTGACGACCACCGCAATGTACATGGACGCTCTCAGTGGACTAATGAACTTCGGGATGACTTGCTGGACTGCTTCGAGCGCAGCGAGCCAGCCCGTAGGGGATACATGTCACGGCTGCATGCACTTTGGTGCATCATGCATCCTCTATGCCGTGACTTTTCCGCACAAACCTTGCGGAATCAACTATTCTACCTGCGGAGAACTGGCTATACAAGAACGAATCTCCGGCAGGCTGCAGCACCAGAACCGGATCTAGCCGCACCAGCACTACCTGTGGAGCGCCGCAACAGATCTGGTAGAGCAAGCCTGCTCCAGAACACCGAAGTTGATCTTAGAACTAAGAGAACCCGAATCAACATCAGAGTCTCCGTACGACCACACGAGCTGGTAGAATTGGACACGTTGATTAACGACGAGCTTCCGGAATTCGCCGACCTCTGGAAAATCAACGAGGCCGCGTATATTGCCGCAAAGCGACTCGTTCCGGAAGTGCGGAGTGAGAGACCGCACGACCAGATCGAGAAAAACCGAACGGCGCCTTCACAAAGTCGAGGACAAAATTCAGTCGGCGAGGCAGCAAGCGTCTCGGATCCAGTGTGTGATGGATTCTATTTCTAGCGGCAGGGCTTTCACGCCAAAAATTAGGCGTATAGCCGCTCAACTGCGCCGCCATCATCACACACTAAAACGTACAGTGTTGCAGACCATCAAGCAACATTGTGCGGATAGGATTCGAGTCCTGGGCGTGGTAAGGAGAAAAGGTCTAATTGTAAAACAAACGTCACTTGTAAATAGTGAAAACGACTTACTAACTTGAGGTTGCTGGCATAAAACTAACAGCGTACAAAATCATCAATATCTTATAAAACAACATACAAAAATATTAGAAGTGATTTAAAAATTCCAGTAACATTAAAGATAAACATTTCTGTCTGCCATTGGAAACAATGAAAACTGACAGAAGCAAAGTCATAAATCAATTGACAAGTCTATTCAGCCAATTGGAGAAGACCACTTGTTAGATACCAAGGTCTCACACTTGATTTACGTTGGTAGATTTGAAACTAGAACAGGGTCGCCTTCGCCCTTTTTGTCGAAATTAAGTAAATAATTGTACACTTAAATTAGCAATATCAGAACGTTTGTTCATACAATTCGGTTGATTGTTAATAAAAACCATTCCGAGGAAATTTCTTTTAGAAAAATTATTTTCCCTAGCCAAAATAGTTGGATTATTAAAATTGCCAAAATGTTTGAGATCTATAGTGTGCTCTGCAATTGCACAACTATTTTTTTTTCTTACAATCACTTTTATGTGAAGTAACGCGCAATTCAAACAAGGAATACTGTAAATTACATTAGAACACTCTAGTGTTGTTAGAGGAACCTTGGTTTTTGTGAAGAGGCTTGACACTGTTTTTAATTTTTTTTTAGCAATTCGAAGATTTTCTAATTTGAAAATGTTGGTAAGTTTAGGTGTGAGATCTTCAATGTAAGGTAGAGTCCTGTACAAAAAAGTAATTTGTTGAGGTGGCAATTCTTCGTTAGTATTGTTTGTAACATTATTGTTTACATTTGGAGTAATATTTGTTGGGACTTGATTATTGTTTAAATTTTGTTTTTGATCAGAATTGAACAACAATTTATTAATTAATTTTAATGGATATGAATTTTCTTTCAAAATGGCTCTTAATTCCTTCATACATTCCAACCGGTATGTAGGATGTGATAAATGAATCACTCAGCTTTTTAAAGCGATGATCAGATTTATTTTCATATTGAGAGGATGGTATGAGCGGTAACTGATGAATCTGTTACTACATATAGGTTTTCTGTACCACTTTGTACGGAGAATGTTGTCATTACCTCTACAAACTCTCATATCTAAAAAAGGGATACTCTGATTATCTTCCTCTTCTGAGGTGAACTGTAGGTGTATATTGTAACTATTAAAATAATATAGAGCCTCATTAACTCTGCCTGCTGGTACAGCGAGAATTAAGTCATCAACATACCGCTTTACGAAAGGAATATTAAAAGGAATGAATGATACCACATCTTTCACCAAATCATCAAGTACAAAATTAACTAGTATGGGTGAATTGGTTGATCCCATGGGGGTACCAAAAATCTGTTTGTAATAAGCATTGTCAAAAATAAGAAAATTGGATTCAAAAATAAACTCCAAAATGTCAACAAAAGCACTCCAAGTTAAATCACAATGATTTGAAATTATGTTCCATTTATTGGATGAACTCTGTCTGACTACTTCAAAAGGTAAATTGGAAAATAAAGATACCACATCAAAACTCACAACAATGTAATTTTCAGGTAGTTCGTAATTGTTTATGAAGTTACTGAAAGAGAATGAATCCTTGATATAGTAATCATTGTTTGTATCATACGAATTAGTCAAAATTTCAGTCAGAAATTGTGCTGTTCGGGGCATTTATCGAAGACACAATAGGTCTCAAAGCCAGAGTGGGTTTGTGAATTTTAGGAAGAGCATAAAAACGTGGAGCGATCGCATTATAAATATTCAAACTTTTAGCTGTCATTGTATCAATTAATTTATCCTTGAGTAATTTTGGAACCAACTTGTTTGCTGCCTGCTTTATATTGGCCATTCCCATTGACTGCAACCTCAAGGAAAACATCTTTTAGTTGTTTCCAAAAATTTTCAGTTTTTAACTTCTTCAGTCAAGAGACTACTCTCCTCATATATATATATATACATATATATATATATATATATATATATATATATATATATATATATATATATATATATATATATATATATATATATATATCATCTATCCTTTTCTAAATTACATGGAAACACTAATTCAATTAACAATTTTGATAAAGGCAATAAACATTGTCGAAACGTCAAAAACAGAAATTTTATTTCATTATCAGTATATATACGAACCAATATACCAAGAAAACATACAAATATATATATATATATATATATATATATATGCCAATAGTTCATCGAGAAATAAAGGTAGTTTGTATGATAAACTATGGTCGAATTTGGTTCCCTTTTTGATATAGTACAGGGTTTAAAGAAAATTAATTATTTCAAATAATTTGTTATAAATTAATAATGAAAGAAGGTAGCCTTCTGAAATTTCGCACAGATCTTTTCATTTGTATTCTTCATTGAATAGTGGTTGTAGTTATTTTCTTTACAGCTCAGAGACGTGCGAACGGGTTTCTT
This sequence comes from Endomychus coccineus, assembly GCA_958510875.1. Classification (NCBI taxonomy): domain Eukaryota; kingdom Metazoa; phylum Arthropoda; class Insecta; order Coleoptera; family Endomychidae; genus Endomychus; species Endomychus coccineus. The sequence goes on from OY294067.1 coordinate 128,909,339, forward strand.
CAAAAATACATTATTCAATAAAATGTTCGCCACTGTTTTTTTCAGATCATCAACTGCAGAGAGGATTTGTCATTCAATTTGGAACCTTTTTCGTATCTGATAATTTTTCGATAACTCAACACAAAAAAGAAAAACTTAAAAAAGAATCATGTGACCAATTTCTGAATTTGTGAATGAAAAACTTATCCACCGAGTTCAAAATGGATTTATTTTGCTTAAAGGAAGAACAATATCAAGCATACTTCAAACATCAACTAGACAAGATTCACAATTAGAGTAAGTCATGTAAGAACTGTTTGAAATGGGAACCATTCTGCTGGATGCACAATCGACAGCGTCTTTTGATGGAATGGTTTAAATTTAGTAAAATATTATTAGTAATATTTGCATAAGCATTCTGAATTCTGAGGAGTAGTTCCTTTTGGATAGGCACAGGGGGCGCACAGACGGTATCTTCAAGATCACTCCATGAATAAAAATTTTATGAAGTTAAATCTAGGGATCGCGTAGCCCAAGCAACGTCACCCCCACGACCAATTCCTACAAAATGTCTATCAAGCCACTGACGAACATTTCGGCCAAAATGATCTGGGCATCCATCAAGTTGGAACCAATCTTGCCTTCGCATAGCAAGAGGAATTTCATCCCACATATTGAGACTCTCTGTCTTCGAAAACTCTAAGAAGTTTGGGGAATTAAGGCGGTCCGGTAGTATGCAAGGGCCAAAGAGATTACCATTGTGAATCTCGATCCAAACATTAATACTAAACTCGTTTTGAAAATTATGTGGCCTGGTTTCGTGGGGGTTCTCATGTGCCCACCCATGTTGATTGTGGAAGTAACCTATTCCTATTTGAGTAAAACATGACTCGTCTGTCCATAAAATATTGTGAAATTCTCATCATTTTGATCAGAGTCGGAAAGCCATTGACAAAATCTCATTATGCGATTTTCATCCCCTGGATGCAATCCCTGAACTTAATACTCGTAAAATAGTTGTTTTTGGAATTGTAAGAGTTCTCGAAACTCTTCTCTGACTTGTTCTACGATCTCTGTTAAATTCAAGCAAGATGCGACTGTTTCTTATTACCTCGTTGGCGATACGATGATTGGAATTTATAGGTGTAAATTTCAATCATTGAGTAACAAATTGACGGTGCACATTGAAAAATATATTATGTTATGGTTGTCGTCTGTTTGGAAATCGCAAGCGATATTGTTGAGCTGCATCAGCCCAGTTTCAATCGCAAAATCCGTAAACGTAATGTATGTCAGCGTATTCTTGATTAGAAAAACGAAAAGGCATTTTAATATTTAAATTTACGTGCACAATTTTTATAATTCAAACGTAACTTATATTCTTATAACACAGATCACTCATGGATTGACAGTAACAACTTAAGCCAAAATGCAAATTGCAAAATGTCAAAGGCTGATTTAGAAGTAAAATGTATGTAGTTGTTTGGATTTGTTTATCTACTACGTTTATTTAATATTTATTTTTTTAACAACCGAAATTAATAATAAAAATAAAAAGCCTCAAACATGTGTGAAAAGGAGAATTATCGCGCTTTTAAAGAAATCAGAATTTTTTTAATACGAAAAACTTTATTAGTGAGAATGTTTTTTAAAGTTTTTTTGTTTCAAGTTGAGTTATCCAAAAATTGTAAGATACGAAGGAAGTTCTGAATTGAATGGCAAATCCTTTCTGTAGCTGATGTTCTCAAAAAAACAGTGGCGTACGTTTAATTGAATAATGTATTTTTGAGGAGGCCCGTTTGCACGCCTCTGTATTGTAAATGAAATAATTCAATGAAGAATACAAAGAAAAAGATATGTGCAAAACTTCAGGAGGCTACTTTTCTTCATTATCAATTTATAACAAATTATTTTAAATAATTAATTTTCTTCACATATAAAGGAAACAAAATTCGACCATAGTGTATTATACAAACTACCTTTATTTTCCGATTAACTATTGTCTGGTGAAATCCTGATGATATAAACTGGACCATCCTGTATATGCACAGACGCTTAATTTTTGAGATACTGGGTTGAATTTAAAGAAAAAACTCTTAATTTTGTTCGTATCTCCGAAGATAATTGAGAGGTCTGAATGAAATTTGGTACCGTGGGTGCGTAGATAAGTTACCACATTTGCACATAATTTGAGACTGGTATTATTCTCAGTGGCGTAGATATAGGTATTTATTAACAAAAAATAGATCCGAAAAGTGTTATCACCGTGTAAAGACCACTCTTTAGGAACAAACTTCGATACAAAATATAAATCTAAACAAATAAGGTTTCATGATATTTCATCGTACATGGCACCGTTACACGGCAAATTCAATTTTTGTGATTAATTACCGCCACCATGAAAATCGGATAAAAATTGGAAAAAGGTTTTCGTTGAAGTTAGATCTATGGTACGATGTTGCGAACTATGTATTCGAGAAAATGGGAATCTTTTTGAATAATTCCTTCGAAATTTATATCCAAAAGTTACAAAATTTGTCTTGTTAACTCTTGTTTGGCGGACTTACTATAATTTAAAGTACATTTTATTTATCTGGCTTAAAAAATTTTAGAAATAAAAATTCCTTATTCGGCCTTTCTTTGAAATGAATCACTGTAGAGATTGAGAAAGACAGCTTATTTTATTTCTGTCCCTCAACGACGCTGTTTGAATGAAGGTTCCTACTTTTACAATTTTCACCCGATTTTCATGTAGGTGGTAATCAATCACAAAAATTAAATTTGCCGTGAAACGGTGGCTGGTACAAAGAAATATCAGGAGACCTTATTTGTTTCGATTTAAATTCTGCATCGAAATGTGTTCCTAAAAATCAGCCTTTACAGGGTGATAATACTTTTCGGGTCATTCTATTCATATTAAATACCTATATCTACGACACTGGAAGTGATACCGGTCTCAAATTATGTGCTAATTTAGAAACCTATCTACGCATCCATGGTATCAAATTTCATTGACATACCAATCATCTTCGGAGATATAAGCAAAATTAAGAAATTTTTTATGAAATTCAATTCTCAAAAATTAAGCGTCTGTGCATATACATATATTATTAACTTTTTTTCAAAATCAAATTAGAACCAGCAAGAGTGCATCAATAATTAGGTTTTATCTGACAGGGGAATGAAGTTGTCAGTTTTAATTTGGTATATGCACTTGCTCTATGAAATATCCGTGAGCAAACTTGAATGTGTGCATCATCTGCTTAAATATTTTACCGTCAAAGGTATTCTAGCTACCGGATGTTCATATCCATATCTTTCAGATAGATTTTCTCGCTATGGTTATGTAAACGTCGTCAAGTTTATATTGCTCTGGAAACTTTTCCATAATCTCATTTTATTGTTTTGAAATTTTATCTCACCTGAATTTACATCTTTTATCTGAACATATCAGCTCTACACATACATTTTATATACCTACATGTATAGCAAACGTGTTATTATATGAGGAGCGGAGATATATAAGGGTCCAAGTGACATGAAGTTGAAATAGATTTTCCTTCGGTTTTATGGGGTATGTAGCAAGGCTAGCCTGTATAGCGGGCCAAGTAACAAGCATCTTGGATAGTTGCTCCAACCATTGTTCAAGAATGCGCGCGCTAAGGGCGGCGATGGTATTCTGATATAACGGACTACGTGTGGGTACTCACTGTACTTTTCATCTCGAACGTGTCACCGTGTCAGTATTGTATGTTGCTTTTTCCGAATTGACTAATTACCCATTCTTCTTAATACATTCGAAGATGAATGACAATAATTCAGATAATGGACAAAAAGGATCTTGGCAAAGTGAACAAGAAACGCTGTGAACTACAGGAGAGAGCAATGAAACGAGACGAAACAAATGTGTAAAAGGCTAAAAATCTTCCAGTTGAGAATGTAAGCTATATTATAGATTTCTGTCTCAATGATGTTTGTATCTTTACTAAGTTTCATTAATAACATAACTTAAGACTTAAGCCCCTCGTAATTGTGATAAGGTTATGTAGATCTGAGGTCATGTTGAGAATGATATTGTTGCACCTTCCTACTAGGTTGAATAAATAGAGAGCTGATCGAAAAAGTTTTTTTAGGTTCTCTGCAAGTGTAATTATAGCTGCAAAAAGTTAGAGCATAAACAGAATTTGAAGATTTCCATTGATTTTTACAGAATAGTAGATTCAAAGTACAAAATACTCACATCATGGAACTCATAACTGTTCATCATATAAACCGTTGCCGTGAAAATTTAGATGCAAACTCAAGTCGTAAGAAAACGTCTATAGCATTCAGTATCTCAAACGGAAGTGGAAATGTTATAAGAATGTGTAAGACGACTTTTCAAAAGACATGTTTGGTATCACTAACAGATACATTGAAATACTCGTTGCATATCTGAAGCCGGGTGACGTGAGTTACACTGAGAAAAGGAGCAACAAAGGTTAAGTAAAAAAATACACCGATAAATATGATCAACAGATTGTTGACCATGTGAACTGCTTCCCCAGAGGAGAACATCACTATTCAAAGGCTAAGACTAATAAAGAATAAGAATAAAGCAGTGATTCAAACAATAGTAGCTTACATCGGTCTTTTATTAAAAAATATACAGAAAATAAAGAATGCCGAAAATATTTTGGTAAGATATTTAAACTCAAATTCCCGGAACTATCTTTTCGTAAACCACGCAGTGACACATGCGATACTTGTGATTTGCTCCATGCCTCGATGGAGAGCCATCCAATAGACTTGAATGTGGAGGTCGCTTAGAGTTACACCATCGTAAAGCTGAGAAGACAAGAAAAAGAGATAGACAATGATCACAAAAAGTCGCACATGCCCAGTAGTGATGTTTGTACGCTTAGTATGACCCTTCATCAAGTTTTTAGTGTTCCTGCTCCAACACTCTGTAAGATCTGCTACTCAAGACAACTGAGTGTTTATAACTCTGGTATATACATCGGAGACAACAATGGCGTTTTCACTTTTATGTGGGATCAAGGACAAACTGTTGGGGTGGAAATGAAATTACATCCGCTGTATTGAAAGCCGAACGTCCCTGCAAAATAACAGCATAACGTAAATTGATAGTGTGGAGTGATAATTTGGTTGAACAAAATAAAACAGGATGTCACTGTACTTATGGCTTTACCTGATCGCAGAACTACCTCGTTTCAGGTCACTCGCTCATGAGTTGCGATCGCGATTTCACACAAATAGAGAAAAATAAGAGGAAGTCGCATTGCGAAGTACCTTTAGAGTTATTCAGGACCATTGTTCCTGCACGGCTTATGTGCATATGTAGCAAAATTATTGTTGGATAATGATTTTTATGATTTCGATGAAGCATCTATAAGAACTCTCAATAAGCAACATGTCCAAACGTTGTTTCCAACAATTGCATCAACCTGTTTCTCTCTCATTTCTCTGACTTCAATGGATGGTATGGGGGTTCTCGATGAGAAAGTAGTGTGAAGTGTACCTACCATCATCTGCATATCTGTGGACGGAACATGTGGCTACTTCCAGCAGATCGTTTATATGGAGCAGAAGCAAAGTTGATGTCAAGACAGGTCCCTTTGAAACATCAGCGTTGATAGCCATTATGTCGGAGGATACTGCGTCAACCACCACATGAAGCGATGTTTCTGAGAGAAAACTCGATAGTAAGCGACAAAGTTGAGGGGGCAAACCATATGGCGGAAGTTTCCCAGGAAGGCTTTGGAGTCAGACTCGGTCAAATGCTTTCGAGATCTACAATGCTACAGCTAGAGATTCCCTATATTCGATAGATTTCTGCCATACATGTGTTACGTACACGTCTCCTGCTGATCTCTACTGACGGAAGCTATATTGCAGGTCATTCTCGATTTTGGAGCTCTCTACGTAAAAGGACTGCTCGTGAATAAACTTTTGTCAAACAATGAGATTTACTCAAATAGTTTTATTGCTCGCATTAACGCGGTATCATCTATCGTTGAAAGAACTCATACATTTCACCTACAGATTTTTTAGCTTCTATTTCACCATCGTATCGATCGTTTGAATTCAGCGTATTGCAGTTAATATTGCACATAATATCATGTCGATTGAAAGAAAACGTTTTTGTAGCTTTGTTATATATTTCCACTCTTCGTATTATCTTGATGAAATAGTAAATCACTGAACCCCTGTTCACTACAGATTCTCCGTAAACTACTCCGCCGTCATCAGAGAATGAACCTAATTGAAATTGCTAGCTACTAATATTTATATATACAGAAGATTAAAGGAGAAAGGCGAGGGTCTTTATCTTAATATTACTCAAGAGGATGATCCTATGACCCGCTTTCCTCGCCTGATCGCGTTAAATATTTATTGTTGAGGGTAGTAATTTCTCACACTTAATGGATCTGAATCTAATTATTTCACTTGGTTCTATCGGGCCCCATATTAGAGTATAGTAGAGTAGAGAACTTCTGCTGGGGTCTCATAACAAAGCTGTCACGATGCTCCCTAAAAACGGTTTTGACTCAGGATACCGTCAGGGGGGAATATAACCAGATGTCGAGTTTGACAGGGCAAAATGATTTGCATTGAATTACAGGCTTCAATTGTAACTATGTGCACCAGATGTTTCAACTTCGCTTATACAATGATATACCAGAGGTTTCAATTCCTTGCAAGAAAGCGCGACTATTCCCACTATCGACTTTATTAAAAATACAATGATAACATCAGAGAATGTCAATAACAAATCTAATTAACAAATGATTCAGAGGGAATGCAAGGAAAAAACAACAATCTTTACTGAAATCGGTCATAGCGAACCATTTATCTGTTAAGGAAGCAAGCATAGTGTTAGGGTCTATTCAAGCAGTACCTTCTATTGAGCGCGAATCAAAGCGGTATGAAGCAATGATGGTGAAAATGGGTGTACACGGTTTTCGCTTGGCTGTCAACACTACCCCCACCCCCCTGACCCGTTCGCACGTTATCTGTAATTATTCTGTGTTCAAACATCTACATAACTTAACCACTTCAATTTATCTTGCTCCGTACTGAGTAAGTACAAGGAATCCTCACGATAATATCATGATATCGTAGACAGAGATTCCTTGTAGGGATATTCTCTCTATCGTCACTCAATTACATCACCATAATTCACATATTCGGCGAATCTTCCCGAATATATTAGAAGAGGGTACGGTTTTCTCACACGAAATATGACTTTAATCTAACATATCGATTAATTTGCATGTCAAATGAAACATTTCTGCATTACCAGAAATGTGAACCAGATAATCTCGGTGATTGATTACGACGATTACGAATTACATAAATACCTTACAATAATATAATTTTCCGGAATTATTCAATATGTACGTCTTGAAATGATATTATGAAATATCTATCCTGACTTTACTAACAAATTTTCCTGTTCCTTATTTGATAATCTACTATAATTATTTATAATTTATTAGCTTCGTTACAATCTATGTATGAATACCAGCTACGTAACTGTAAGCACGTTGAATTTGTAGATGATTGATGGTAGGTATACTTAGGTCATTATATAAAATGTCTTTGTTGCGGTACATAAATGTATGACTTCCAGATTACTTGAAAATTCACTGGAACTCGGTTTTAAAGTGATAATGGGTATTTACGGAAAGACATTCAAACATTTTGAGTAACAACTTCTGATCATGGAAGTGAAAAAATAAAATTTCCATGTTGGCGAATGCGTCTATGAATACACATATTATTGAGATTTCGAAAATAATTTCAAGGTCAATAGGGGTCTTTCTTTCCTTTAAAAACTACATTTCAATGTAACCCGTATTTTGAGTATATACGGAACGAGGAAATTTAACGTTATGAAAATACATGCAAATTTGAGTCTATTTGGTTTCACATGTATGATTCATATTCATATTCTTATTCAACAATCTTTATTTCAAACAACCAGAAGTTACAATTTAGATATTAATTCTAAAACATAACGACATGGTTGAAACACGTCGCACAAATAACCATATATCAACAATACATCAAAAGGAAAACATAAGATATTACACTCCCTTAATTACCAGAAAATTATATATAAATTCTCGAGAAACAGGTCACATTAACAATAATTATGCTTTATATTGTCTTGTCTTTACGTATGTTTCAGTCTCACGACCATCATCAGAAGACTCATTATGGCTAAAGCTTGATTACTTAAAACTAATTGTATTACACAAAGCGTCCTCATCGAACAATTTCAATTAAAATGCCCACGTCGCCAAAACGAACAGAAACACGAATGAAAGAAATTGTGAACCTCAATGCTATAGTATAATTATCAAAAATCCACTGCTAAGCAGAATTTTTAATGAATGCATACTCATGTCAACACAGTAAGTGATCGACTAGAGACGAGAAGACGAGACAAATAAATTTAAGTATTCACTCTCAAACCAGATGTTAGATTCACAAGCTAATAGGAAGAAGTTTGTCAGTTATGGAAATAAAGTTGACATTCTACCTAATACACTTTTAACATTATAAAGAGGCATGTAGGAATTTGCAAGAAATTTTATTTAATTAAGTTTGTATTAATATGACTTATATCTTGGGAATCTGTCCTACGGTTTACAGATTTGGAGTCACGTTTTATGTGAATCATCTCCAAAATAGATCTTTTATAATAATTGGTTTCCTTAGTTAGAATATTAACATTATTGTAATCGAATTGATGGTTATAATCAAAGCAATGTTTAGCAAGGGCGGTGGAATTTTCTAAGTTTTTGTCTCTTGTGCTATACTTATGGCCGTACATTCTTTTTTGTAAATATTGTTTAGAGATTCCAGTATGAGTCCCATCGCAATCTAAACAATTTAATTTGTATACTGTATGGGGTTGCTTACCTTTAGGTTTAAAGGTTCTAGATTTGAGAAATATTTTCCGACTCAGTTAGTAGGTTTATGCGCGACCTTTATATCATACTTTTTCAAACATTTCTTAATTTTCTCTGAGGTCTCCGGAATGTAAGCTGTTGTTATAAAATTGTTTGTATTACCTTCTATGTTATTTATATATGGAGATCCATTATAGATTTTATTTATTCTTTCTTCAATGATAGGATTGAAAAAAGTTTTTGGGTAGCCATTCATTTACAGTGCATTACGAACAATTTTTAAATTTTTGGGACGGTCCTCTGCGTGGGACAATTTAACAGCCCGATCTGTGAGGCTGTTTATAACACTTTTTCTATAACATGTTGGTGCAACGGAATTGAAATGAAGATAACGTTGAGACCAAACTTCTTCAGTAAACCACGAAGTTTTTATTTTTCCATCTGCATCATGCCTAATGTTCATATCTAGGGAATTTATGTTATTGTTTAATTCTATTCCACAAGTAAATTGAAGTTTGCAGTGGAAATTGTTAAATTTCTTAATCACGTACTGAATTTTATCATTGGGGACACACATAAGGCAATCATCTACATACCGTTTGAAAAATACGGGTTGAAAATCTAATTTATAACAGATTCCTCTAGGCATTCCATAACAAGGTTAGCAATAGTAGCTGAAATAGGAGAACCCATTGCAGTTCCGAAAATTTGTCCAAAATATTGCTCACCATATTGAAAATAGGTGCATTCTAAGCAAAACTGTATTGCATTGACAAACTCAGATTGATTCAGAGGTGTGTGGTTTTTATTTTTATTCGCTGCTCAACGTTTTTTGATGCTACTCAATGCCAAAGCGACTGGTATATTTGTAAATAATTATATATAATAATTATTTACAAATATACCAGTCGCTTTGTCATTGAGTAGCATCAAAAAAGTTAGGCAGAGATTAAAAACCACGCACCTCTGAATCTAATGCAGTACAGTTTTGCTATGGACAAATTTCCGGCACAGCAATGGGTTCTCTTATATCAGCTACTATTGCTCACCTTGTTATGGAATGCCTAGAGGAATCTGTTATAAATTCATTACATTTTCAACCCGTATTTCTCAAACGGTATGTAGATGATTGCTTTATGTGTGTCCCCAATGATAAAATTCAGTACGTGATTAATAAATTTAACAATTTCCACTTCAATTTACTTGTGAAACTGAAGTAAACAAAAACATAAATTTCCTAGATATGAAGATTATGCATGATGCAGGTGGAAAAATAAAAACTTCGTGGTTAACTAAAGAAGTTTGGTCCCAACGTTATCTTCATTTCAAATATATCTTTAAAATTATGTTACGAAGAAGTTACGGAAAATCGAAATTTATCTAGTAACTTATTGAACGTTACTTGCCATCCGGCAAGCCAAGAGTCATCTTCTAGGGGACATAATAAAAAAAAACTATTTGATGGGTTGCATTTCAGAACAATAGAAACCGAAGGAAAAGACGCATTGTTTTCTTCTGTGCAACCTGACGACATTACAGATAATAACGAAAAGTTTCAATGTGCTATTTCAATTCGATAGTTAATGAAAGAGGTGAAAGTAATGAAGGGTTACGTCTGTTTTCGGGCTGTTTGATTATAAAAATACATTGGCAGGTCAGTGTTTTGATGGGGCTAGTCTAATGGCAGGTGCTTGAAACGGTCTACAAAAAAATCAAGGATGATGCACTGACGGCTTTGTTTACAAATTGTAGAGCACATCGACTGAATTTAGTTCTGCAGAACGGTTATGAGGCTCGTATTTATTTCGCCAGTGCCACATCAACTGCTATTATTCTCAGCCAAAGGAACTTGTATGCTAGATTCCATAGTACGAAAAAGAATACCGTCTTCTTTGGATACTAGATGAGCATCGTGTTCTAAACTAACAGATCTTCTGGAATCTCAATACGGTGACTTAAAAATTATTTACCAGAGGATTATTAAGGATCGATCCTCAGCGGCAATAAACGTTGAAACAGGCTATTTGAAATTATCGAAAAACTTGGAATTCTCTTTTTTAACTGCGGCGTACAGAACATTTGTCCGCATAACAGATGTCTTATTTGATATTTTGCAAAATAAATCTATAGATATGGCTTATGGCAAGTCCTAAATATTTCCAGCTAGGGATCGTATTTTTGGCATTGTGGAACTGAAAATTTTTTTTGGACCAAAAGCCAAAAGAATTAAGTTATCTGACGCTGTAAAGGGTGGTGAAAAGGCAGTTCTACTAATTTTATTCTATGAAATATTGGACAATATTAATAAACAAATAGAAATAAAACTTGAAGATATGTCACAAATATTTTTTTGGCCTGCCATTTTCGAAAAACTCAAATAGTATAGTAAAAATTTTCCAAAATATTTAATAACTGACCTAATCAATTTTATCACAATATTTTCAACAAACCTAAATTAATCTATGAATTACAGGTTATCTATCACGACAATAAATTTTGGAGATGGAACGTTCACTCAATAATAAAATCTTTCAAAGACTATAATCATGGAGAAAAATTGTTTGTTTTGATCGCTACATTACCAGTAACAAGTACCTTGGTTGAGAGATTTTTTTTGTATTGAATAGGTACCTACTGGAGATCAGTCTCTCAGATTTTTTACGTATTATTCAGGTACAAAATACTACAAACTGAACTGAAAAAACAGCTAAAAAATAACATAAAAAACTCCTATGATGAATTACATGGTATCATTGGACCTACTTCTGACACCATGTTGTCTGATGAGATTAAAAATAAAGAAATGATCATGTCTAACTGTAGTTTTGCCTTAAATTTTATCGAAGACCTTTTTCAATCCATGAGCTGCCAACTAATTCGTTGTTGCAAACGAGGTCATGGATGAGGTATACATTCTGTGGAAAATATAGTAAACTCGTATTTGGCGAGATTGTGCCGTATTCGTATGCGCTGTCCTGCATCCGCCACGTCCTTGAAAATGTCCCTAATTGAACAAATTTGACTTGATCGTCCGAATATTTGTAAACTTTTATTAATTCTTCTCCATGTTTACTTATATTCCAAACCCAAATGTTCACAGAAAAACTTGAGGAATCATTGATTTTCCTGCTTTATTGGAAATATTTCGAATTAAAGGCTATATAGCTCAAAAAGAGAGACTACATTATGCATAATGATTCATCTTTCTCTACTATTTGCGCCACAGATCACCGTAGCCATTGTTGACAAGGGCGGGTTTATACTCTGAAAGGGTCGCTATAAAAAAGGTGTCCATAGGGAGGGGTACTCTTCCCATTCTATGGATTGGTCTTGAATGAGCTACTACTAAGCTTAGATCGTTCTGCTATGGAGGCGGTAGGTTATGCAGATGACATCGCAATACTCTCCAGAGGAGCCTACGAGGGTACCTTGCAGGAGCGTATTCAATAAACCTTGATAATGAGAGGAGTGTGAAGAGAATAGCATTTCCATCCAGTCGAAGAAACTACCATTAACATCTTCTTCAAAAAGTACAAAATCGAGCCTCTGAAAAAAATGGTAGTCGGAAGCTAGTTGACTTTTCCGAGAAGGTGAGATATCTGAGAGTCACCCTGGACAAAAAACTACTCTGGTAGGAGTAACTGAAGACTATGTGCTAAAATGCTATGATAATATTTTGGCAGTATAAGAGCGTTATTGCAGGAAGGGGGGTTTGAGACTAAGCAGCTGCAGTTATCGTATAGTGAGAGAGGACCGAACTCTTTACAGACCAGAAATATCACATCCACGGGGAAGAGTACACCGACTGTAGCATTGAGTGCCTTGCTAGGCGTGCTATCCCTATCGATGAGGAATCTCGCAATGATGGTGGTCTACAGACTTGGCTGCAATATCTTCTTATGAGATGGAGTGCAGACCAATTCAGTCTATTCAAGAGACAGCCTGAAAGTCTGCGATTGAAAATGCAGGACATAATCAAAGATCTGTGGTTCGCAGAGCAGCATTTCATGGTCATCCTCCCGTTGAGGGAGGGATGGATAGATGGACGCACGTCCTCGAGACTTCTCAAGGATACCAAGGAGATCCCGAACAGGCTAGCCGGAGAAAAGGAGCTCAATATGACCTGGAATCCTTGTCCGTCAAGTTGGAAAGGGAATGAGAGAGCGGACAAAATGGCCAGAGACGGGGCCAGATTTGATGGTCATCAAGACTTTCTTGCTGATATTCCCTACGATGAGATTATACAGATCTTGCGAAACTATCCCACAGATCAATATTCCTGAAGAAGCATTGAGGGCTGTTGAACTGCCGAATCGCTGCTTGGCAATAGGGTAGGCCTGAAGAAAAGCGAGATACTATCGCTGCGTAAGCAAAGTATCAGGATAATATCAGAGATCTTTACAGGTCACAGAAATCTCATAAAATTTGAACATAAAGTAGGGGAAAGCACCACTCCTTTCTGTATGAGATGCAAGAGAAACAAACTGGAGTCGTCAACTCACTTTTTATGTGAATGTCCTGCATTCATTCGAGCCAGGTTTACCCGGCTAGGTTCGGGGATCATCACAGCCGATGACATAGAGGATCTAAGCATAAAACAAATATTGTAATTCTTTCAAGCAGCGGGGTATCCAAATATCACCTGAAAAACATAGCAGGGGATAGTATACGGTCTCTGGCTAAGTGCACGGAGCCTTCTATCACGTCAGCTACCATCTCAACCAATACCAATGGCATAATTATGAAATTATGAGATTAATATTATGATAGTCGTATTACATTTTTTTCCTAACGATATAGAAAAGCTATCAATGTTCGTTAACAAACTATTAGCATGTATTTGTATTGATTTCATTGTTAGTCTCTTTGGAGCGAACTACTCTCATTAAGCTAATGTTTTGATTCATTGAATAATTAGATTAGGCTCATTGTCATTAGGGTACGCTGTTATCATTATGCAGTGCATTCAATAATCCTTTCATGTTCCACATAACATTCTACCGACGTGCTCATCATTCAAACGTACCAATCTGATTATAGATAGTTTTATTGGTAATACGATAACATGAATTTCAAAATAATACATGTGTGTTCAGTATATTCATCACATTCGGCAATGCAAATCTCCTTCAAAAAAATTGAGAAAGCGGGAAAGCGTCTCAGGCTTCTTTCGACAGGCCCTGCAGCTGACATCAAGTAGGGGGGGTACAGGACCCATCACGTTGCGGGGATAGACTAAGGTGTTGATTACGCCATCTTGGCAAGCTGCGGTGAATCCTTTAGTCTCGAGTGTAAGCCCGGCTGACCTTAGGTTGCCTAAAATCAGCCTGGTTGACAACCCGAGCATTTCGAAGTTTCGATAGAAAAATCCGTGTATCGGCTTGTCAAGTTTTCCGCAGCTTTCTATGCTGCCTTAACTATAAACGCCCCCACTCCGGCCAACTCGTGACTTTTGACAAGGCACAGGAGGGGGTCCGAACTCCTAAGAACTTCACAAACTATACTCAGAACCACACTTCGATGCAGAACCTCCAGACTGAGTATTCCCCTACCTCCCTGGTGGCGTGGGAGATGAATGCGGGAAACGGACGACCTTAGATGCAAACACTGATGGATATGTATCATTTTTCGGATGTCTTCATCGAGTCCATTTCACCACTGCCAAAAGAGTGGAGCAGGACTGGAACGGCAAGCATATTTGCTGCAGACGCCTTGTTCCCACTCGAAACTCCGGAAAACAAAATCTTTCGAACAAGGTTTATGTTCTTGCCGCGGACAGCCATCTTTACCTGAGAAGTGTCATAATTAGGACTCTGTCCAATTCCCAGGTATCGATAGGCCTCTCCAGCATCAGGGTGTACGAAGATGGTCCCGTCGGCAAGCTGCATATTCTTGTGCATTTCCAGAGATCGTCCTCTCCTCAAATGAAACACTGCGCAGTTGTTCAATCCCAAATCCATGCCTACGGCTCGTGTATAATCCTGAACCAATTTGAGATCTTGATGGAGGTTTTTTTCCCAGAGGCAAGCATATATTTCCAAATCATCCATGTAAAATAAAGTGAACTGATGCCTCCGGTCGTTCGGTTGTCCAGAGTAATATCCCCGATTCCGTCTTAAATCAATGGAGAGCGGCAGCAGTAAGATGTTGAACAAGAGTGGACTGGAAGTGTCTCCTTGGAAAACACCCCACTCGAATGTTTCGAATTGTGTCAAGACTCGTCGTGTGCCTGATGTGATGTCAAGACGAATCTTCCAGAGTGGCAACAGATGTTCTATGCATCTCACTAGTGGGGTTGGTACCGCAAGGCATTTGAGCAAGTATAATAATAGTTAAAGTGATGTTGGATTGAATTCCTTGCGGTAGTCAATCCAGGACATGGAAATGTTGCGCTATGTAGTCCTGAGTGATAGATCTATCTATCACCAGGTTCTCCAGGCAACCCGCCATGTCTTTCTTTGCCCCACGTTGCTCGCTGATGTCATTAATTACCGGATCGATCGATCTCAACAAATTTACAGAGAAATACAAACTAATAAATAAACAGAGAAAAACAACTAATAAATAAAGTATTTACCGTATTGTACAATGACGGAAATTCGAAAAAAGGTAGATCCGGTATAATACACTGCAAATTAAGAAACAATTTGTGCATTAGTCTAATAATTACTATTTATTATTCTGTAATGAGGCTGTTATTAGTTAGGAACTCTTAGTTAAGTCATAGATGGTATTTAGACACTTGCTGTGCCAACAGGTCCTAGAAATATATGAACTGAACAAAGGTTACAATTAAGCATATGCAGTGACTAAGCATATGCATCGATCGTCGACCTGATGGTCAACGGACATTGACCAGCTGACGCTGCACCGATCGAACATTAGGTAAATGTATGAATATATGTAAAGAGTAGTTGAATTCGAACGATGATACTAAGAACATCTAAATAGATGCCTTAGAACAAGAACACCGACCTTTTATTATTATATGGCGATCCTACCAGAGGCACTTTTGACAATGCCAACTGCGAACGGAAAATGGTGAAATTGTCAAAAATCGGAAACTCCAGAATTGGAATCATAATGTGCGGTTCGAGGTTTGATAATCGAGAGAACATCGAGATTCTTGCAGCAGGAACTGGATCAAACAATGCCAATCAGGAAAACACATCTTCATTTTCAAGAAACGAATGGATGACGGTGTCAATTTTGGCTATAATTTTGTTGGTAATCGTGTTCTGTATCTATAACAAATGGCAACAAAAGTGGCGTGCATCGGTTAATCGAGAAATCGAGATGCAGGAATTGCGGAAGTCGAGATCATTACTGGACAATGATCGAAAATGAAATAACGAGATGACGACATTCCCTAAGCCCATCGTCGACGGATCCACCTCGTCAGCCACAGCAGCGTTCAACAACCACCAAAACAATGCAGTGATTTGAGTGATGTACAAAAAGTTGAGTGATGAGTTAAGTGTCGCGTGCATAAAAATCAAAAACATGAAAACAAACCTACTAAAGACAATCAAGAGAAAAGGAATGACATTGGAGTAGTAAAACGTGAGTTTATAGATGTTAATTCAATTGAAAATAAATGTAACGAGTTGTACACTCAATTTGAAAAAGATGTAATAGTTCATGGTATCAAAAAAGACCCAGAAAGGTTGATAATCAATATATTTCATGATATAAATTCAATAATAAGTGAGTGTAAAGAAATATTAAGAATTAGGAAAGAAACTATCGGAATGTCTAATGTTAAGAGCGATCAAACAAGTAATATTATAGATAAATCACAAAAATTAGATAATATGGCAGATTTTGACTTCAAAATAGCAGCTACTGTGCTTCCAAAAACCACGAATCAGGAATCAGTTAAAAGTTTAATTAGGGGTATGAATTTATACGAGCCCAGTCTTAACCAAGCCGGTAAGAGACATGTAGTTAATTATGTTTTGAACAGTTGTTTGTCAACCAGGGACAGCGCCCGAATGAAAAGAAATTACAACACATTGGCAGAACTGATCCGTGATTTGGAAAGTAAATTTTTAACAAAACAAAGTGCGAATGTTATCTCTACAAAACTTTTCGCGATGAAGCAAGGCAATTTCTCTTTGAACGACTTTGGCGAAAAAATTTGTACATTGATGTCTGAGTTCACAATTGCCCAAGCAGAAGGTGACGCAGCCAAATTGGAAATATTCATGGAAGCAAACGAAAAGACAGCAATAAATGTTTTTGCAAACGGAATTCGTGGCCCAGAGTTGAGGGTGACCATGAAAAGCAAGAATTTACACACGATAACGGAAGCGATTAGTTCGGCTAATGAAGAAAACGCCCTGATTCTGTCCAATCAGAGATCGAATCTTGTAGTCATGTATGCTGACAGAGCGCAAAGTAATGTTAAGAGTAGATATTTCAATAATAATTCTAGAGGTAGATTTAGTTCAAATAGGGGTCACCAAAATAAGACATATAGGGGAAAACCTCAAACAAACTTTAATAGGAATAGAAATTTCATAACTAACAATACTTATCAAAATAATAACAGGGGAAACAGATTCAGTCGCGGAACGGGAAACGGAAGCCGCAGAGTGTATGTTGCGAGTGAACAACAATAAGCGGAAAACGGTGACGAATTTTTTCGTGACCAGCGAAATTAGGGAAATTATTTTGAGTGTTAATGGCCTAAATTTTGTTAGGTTAAGGTACGGCAATACAGATGTTGACCTATTAGTTGATACAGGAGCATCCATTAGCATATTTTTTAAGGACAGTTTAGTTGAAGGCTTACAAAATATTAATAATGATGACAAAATTAAAATCTCAGGTATTTCAGGAATTGTCGAATCTGAGGGATCCGCATTTTTCACGTTACACTCAAATCAAGGTTCAATAAACCAAAAGTTCATAATAATGAAATCATTTGATTTCATTTTGGGATCAGATTTCTTTCAACATTATAAAGCATCAATAAATTATGAAAGTTCTAAATTATCATTGTACAGTTTAAATCAAAACAATTATAAAATAAATTTGTAAATGCATTCGAAGCATAAAGATTCAATAATAATTCCAGCACGTTACGAAATTATAAAACAATTCAAAACAAACAAAGTCAATAGTTCAATAGTTTGTAATGAAGAAATTGGAGAAGGAATATTCGTAGCCGGATCAATCGCGCGCAGATCCAGTGAAGGAGAAATCCCCATTCAATTTTTGAATACAACTGATAAAGAAATAGAAATAAAAAATTATGTCCCGAAATTATTAGATGCCGAAAATTAAGAAATCATTTCGTTTTCAAAAAATGATATCAGAACAGTAGAACGAATAGACAACATATTAAGTAAAGTTGATTTATCTCATTTGAAAAAGGAAGAAAAATATGCTATTCAACGAATTTGTGCAAAATATGCTGATGTCTTTCATTTAGACAATGATCCTTTAACTACGACAAACATTTATAAACATAAATTACAACTTGAAGATAAAGTGACACCTACGTATTGTAAACCTCATAGATTACCATATGCTCAAAAATCACAAATAGATAAAGAAATAAATAAGATGCTAGACGATGAAATAATTGAACCTACAAGGTCACCTTGGTCAGCACCTTTATTAATAGTACCGAAGAAAGCTAATGGAAACGAAGAAAAGCTACGGCGTGTGGTCATTGATTTTAGATTACTAAACAAAAAGATTAGGGATGATAAATTTCCACTTCCAAATATCAACGAAATATTAGATATATTTCTCGCATTTAGATCTTTCTCAAGGTTATTATCAAATCGAATTAGATAAAAATAGTCGTCAATATACTACAGCATTTAGAACTAATAAAGGGCAATATCAAATGACAAGGTTGCCAATGCGGATCAAAATAGCCCCGAGTGTTTTTTCGAGAGCCATGACAATTGCAATGTCTGGTCTCAATTGTGAAAGTTGTTTTTTTTATTTAGACGATTTAATAGTTTTCGAAAATTGTCTTGAAAAGCATAACATAAATTTGATAAAAGTAATGTCAAGACTAATAAAAGTGAATCTCAAACTAAACCCAAGCAAATGTGAATTTTTGAAAAAAGAAATTCTATATCTGGGTCATTTATTTTAACCGGAAGGTATTTCTCCTGACCCAGAAAAAATCAAAACAATTATACAATACCCTGTTCCATCTGATGCAAACTCGACAAAACGATTTGTAGCTTTTGCAAATTATTATAGATCATTTATTCAAAATTTTGCTCAAATCACAAATCCGTTAAATGAATTATCAAGAAAAAACACGCCTTTCGTCTGGACAGAAGAATATCAAAAAGCATTTGAGACATTGAAGCAAAAATTAATTAACCCCTCCGTTTTAGATTATCCAGATTTATCAGAATCAAACACTTTCATTTTGAATACTGACGCTTCGTGTACAGCTTTAGGGGCGGCCCTTTTTAATAAAAACGATAAACCAGTAGCGTATGCAAGTCGGGCATTAAATCCAGCTGTATCACGGTGTTGTACAATAGAAAAAGAATTATTGGGTATAGTTTGGGCAGTAAAATATTTTCGACCTTATTTGTATGGAAAGAAATTTATAATTCAAACAGATCATCGTCCCTTAGTATCTTTGTTTAACATGACTGATCCATCTAGCCGATTAACAAAATTTAGATTGATATTAGAAAAATATGATTTTAAGATAGAATATATTAAAGGGAAAACAAATGTAACCGCTGAAGCTTTATCAAGAATTACAATTACATCTGATGAACTCAAAAAAGCACAAAATCATACAACCGCAGTATTGAATGTAATAACAAGAGCCCGTAGAAAACAATTAGATCAGGAAAAAGAAAAATCAAAAATAGTAAGCGGTAAGGATAGGATTGGCCATCCAGGAATTGTTGAATTACTTGAAAAATCAAAGAACGCCACAGAATTAAAAATTGTTAACAATGAATTATTTGAAGAATTTAAAAATAAAGAAGGAATGAAAATGTTAGAGAGAAATATCTTGATGAACACTAGTGTAGAAAAAATATTTATGAGATCGAGTGATGCATCTTTAGCGTGTGAGCTTCGGTCATCGTTAAAGGTCCTCCAAAAATTGTGCACAAAAGAAAAAATTAATGAGTTAGTTCTCATAAAAAATGAAGAAAATATTATAAACCTTGCAAGGGAAATAAAGAAACATTCCGATATATTAGGCGATATCAATATTACAATACTACGAGGCAGAAGAACAATATACAATCCTGAATTACAAAAATTATTATCAAATGATTACCGAGAATATCTAGAATGTATAATACAATCAAGCAACATTATTTTTGGAAAGGTCTTTATAAAGATGTGAAAAAGTTTGTCAGTGAATGTGACGAATGTCAACGCTATAAAAATTCTGTACCGAATATTCAACCCCTTTCCATAACAACAACAGCATCAGCAGCATTTGAAAAAATTAGTTTAGATTCAATGGGTCCGATATCAGCCGATATTGAAAATAAGAAATACGTCTTAACAATACAATGCGACCTGTCAAAATACGTTCAAGCCTACTCGCTGGAGAATAAAGAGGCCGAAACCGTAGCCAGAGCGCTGGTCAATAGCTTCATCTTGCGATATGGAATTCCCAATACGGTCCTGCACAACCAAGGTAAAGAATTCATGTCAGCAGTTTTCACGGAATCGTGTAAAATTCTTGGCATCAAGCAATTACATTCAACTGCGTACCACCATAAAACATTAGGAGCCATGGAAAATTCACACAAGAATCTGGGAGCTTTTCTTAGAATGCAAACTGCAAAATATACAGAAGCATGGAGCAATTGGGTACCCTTCTGGTGTTTTAGCTATAACACAAGCGTGCATACGGAAACAAAGTAAACCCTCTTTGAGTTGGTATTTGGTAGAGTAGCATCACTACCTTCAAATTTGGGAAAAATTGATCCATTGCATTCATTTGATGATTATCCTAAAGAACTCAAATTTAGGTTGCAACAAGCTAGCGCTGAAGCGGAACAAAATCTGCTGAAATCAAAAATGAAAGCACCAATAAAATGGACGAGATATTTAAAGGACCTTATCAAGTTGCTAAGAGATGAATCTCCAAATTTAGTTATTAGAAATAAAATAAAAAATTAATAGTGCATAAAAACAGAGTGAAGAAATATCTGACAAAAACCAGTGGAAGTGATAGCAATTGAGCAATTAACCATATTTTCAGAAGTACAAAAAAATTTTTTTTTTCTTGCACCCTCGGAGGTGTTATGAGGCTGTTATTAGGTAGGAACTCTTATTTAAATCATAGATGGTATTTAGACACTTGCTGTGCCAACAGGTCCTATGAACTATATGAACTAAACAAAGGTTACAATTAAACAACTATCAGTGACTAAGCATATGCATCAATCGTCGACCTGATGGTCAACGGACATTGACCAGCTGACGCTGCACCGATCGAACATTAGGTAAATGTATGAATATATGTAAAGAGTAGTTGAATTCGAACGATGATACTAAGAACATCTAAATAAATGCCTTAGGCCAAGTACACCGATCTTTTATTATTATAATTCGAAGAATTATTCTAAGAGCGCTTTGAACGACAAAGGAAACTATCACCTATAGGTCTAACTGATCATTTAGGATATTATTATGGGAGTTTTTGACACCTTCATAAGTCTTTGTTGATTCTGATGTATTTGATTTAAAACCTTTGGTTTGATTACGTAAATAGGTTACCTGAATTGGGAAGAGTGTGACCTGTTTGTAAAGGTTAAGTCTGAAAGAAAGAACGAAAACGTACTTGTATCTGAGTTTAAAATTACGACAAGTTCTACGTATATAAAAATTATTACAGGCTGGGCAAATTAGCTTATAAGCTTCATATTTACTATATTTATAGGTTTGAAACTGATTTTGAGATTGTGGCGTGATAGAATATTAGCAACATTAGCAACCAAAATACGCCAGTAAGATGAATTTTGTTGAGATGTATCAACGTGTTTTATGTACAGGTAAATATTGTGGGAAGTAATTGTTGTTTGCTTAATGTTAGTTGATCTACCGAAAAACCATTAATGATAGCTATTCGTTTATTTATTGTGTCCAATTCGAAAGTGAGGTATTTTTTTACAATGGTATTGAAAATGCTCTATGAATCCTCAAACAATATTCTGAACGATCAGTTAGACCTATACCAAAGTGATATTTACCTTTGTCTTTCAAAGTGCTCTTAGAATAATTCTTAGAATATTAAATAATAATCATCCTAATGCACAAATTGTTCCTTAATTTACACTGTATTCCCGTGTACTAACAGTTTAGGAAAATGATTCCCTACTCTAAATTGTAAAAATTCCCTCAACCCTATTGTACTATAGTTCCTATTTATACCATAGACATATACATCGACATGTATATGTCGATGATTTATACTTGAACCGTTTATTGTTTACTCCAAGCTTTTGTATCTGTTTGATAATGGCACTTCGGTGTTGGAACTATAGTAACGTTTATGTTATTATTATAAGTTGTTTGAAAACAAAGGAATTGTTTCATTGAATCATAATGATCAATTATCATAGAATAACGGCTTCTGCCATCGATTTTTCCAATTAGGAATATTTTATATCATGAGTTGGTGTGTTTTGCATTATATAATAGTTTGTAAAATTTGTATTTATGTTTGCAAAACTTGTATAATAGTGTAATTAAAGTGTTTCATAATAGATAAATCAACAGTAGCTACATTTAGGTGAGAATTGATTTCTCAAAATAGATTTGCTTAAATTTGTTGA
This sequence comes from Endomychus coccineus, assembly GCA_958510875.1. Classification (NCBI taxonomy): domain Eukaryota; kingdom Metazoa; phylum Arthropoda; class Insecta; order Coleoptera; family Endomychidae; genus Endomychus; species Endomychus coccineus. The sequence continues at coordinate 128,932,041 of OY294067.1, forward strand.
AAATTATATGTAAGTATATTCGATGCATTATCTTTACATTGTTTAAGAGCTACATGTAGGAAGATGCTCTTTAACCGTTATTTGTCTCATTGATTATACTTTATTCTATTATAATGATCAAGATAGTCACTCGTGCCCTAAAGAAATGTCAATTGTCAATGCCAGAAAATTTTTTCTTAAGTCGTTTAAATTATAAATGAATCTCCAAGCAGTGAACAAGTTTGTTTTACAAAGCGAAAGCCGACGAAGGAGCGTGGAGACAGTAGGTTTCATTCCTAGATTCTACACGCTAACGCTAGATGTAGACAGGCCTGCGTAAACCAAGTTTCATTTCAATAAAACTAGTTAGCGCCACGTAGAGGCTAGTAGATTTGTATGCTCCGTTTGAAGGAAATATTCAAACCTTTTACAAAGATATCCACATTGAATCTCTTAATTTTGATCGGAGTGTTAGTAATATTTTGCAGACTTTATATACGTTATTTGCCAATATTTGATTTGATGTAATTGGAAATAACCCTTTGATATATTTCATAAACCCATGATGATGATTATAATTATCGGGCTCGAATTACTACATGAATGTTGTGAAAGAGGTATTCAAATACAGTTATAAATGGTAAATTTCAATCACTAATTTCTTCGGTTAATTGAGTATAGAAGCTTAGAAAGAATAGTAAGACCAAGAGACAAAAATTCTTGCCGCTAACACTAGTTGAATGATTTTCGATTAAACTCCCGCTGACCTTGAAAGATTAAGAATTACGTGAAACAAAGTTTTTCATAAGGAATAGCCAAGAACGACTTCATTGGATGAATGAATTGTATGTTAAGGTTCACCAAATAATCAAAATCAAATGAGATTGGGTGATAATTTTTTTAATTTCTGGAAACATAATATCATTATTATTGGAGTTGCATGGTTAATGAAATTATCCATATTGAATGATAATTGGTGATTATTTCTGAAATTTTCTATTTTAGCATCAGTAAAAGAACATAATATATGACAAATTCAATGGAATCAAAGAATGACATGGATACATATATATATATATATATATAGAGGAAGGGTAGTCGTTGCTGACTAGATAGGAATAAAACTAATAATAGTAGGATTGCGTAGCAAGTAAAAGAGAACTCTTTAAAGGTTATCCAAGCTTTCGGAAATATTTATTTCCATCCTCAGGGAAACTACAATAAATTTACAGTTGCAAGATAAAATTGTTATAAAATAACCTATATGACTTACAACTTTGATGAGGTTGATTACAGAGATGTTAACATTCTGATGGAAGACGTTCACAGCGATGAGGATGATGAGTAATAAATTATATTTGTGATTCATTTGAATTGAAGATTAGTATACTTTATAAGATTAATATATTCCAATTACGACAGATATTACAACAACCACGCGGTTTTAGAAGTGACAACAGAATAATCAATCTAACCATAGAATTGACACGTCACACTGAAATATGTATCAAGAACAATGCAATTAATTAAGAAGGATGTCATCATCTATGATTTGATTGGATATTCTATTATTCCTGTCAACGTTATTCTTTGATAAATTATGTCTAAGGTCAATAAATAAGAGTAAATTTCACTCAAATGGTTAATGTCTGTTTTTTTATTTATGCAATTCTTTTCTTCAAAAATGTGTGCCATTTCTAAAAAGGATCTTTTATTTGAGAGTGTCTCACTAGCTAAAACCTTCACTGATTCAAAATTCATACAATGGTCAAAATTATTAACATGTTCAGCCAAAGCACATCTTTCAGGATGTAATCTACAATCGCTTTTATGAGAAGTGATTCTGGCACTTAAGGTTCGTGCGGTTTGTCCAACATACTTCTTATCACAGTTAAGGCAAGGAATACTATAAACAACATTCGTTTGTGACGTTAGAGGAGTTTTATCTTTTAATTTACTATGTAAGGTTTTTATCGTTGAAACTGTTCTATTTGCTATTTTAAAATTTGAGAGATTATGAAAAATTCTGGATAATTTAGGAGTGATCTCTTTAATATAGGGTAAAGATGTGAATGTTAATATGCTCTGGTTCAATATTAACTGCACTGCCATCAATGACATTGTGTGAAGAGTTCACCACTGTTAACAATTCAGGGACGGACGAAGTATTAAACAAAATATTCTTTACCATACTTGAAGGGTATGCGTTATCTATGAAGAGGTTCAAAAGGATATTTAAATTTTTATTATGAAAACTGATGTCAGAAATTCTTAACACTCTATTTTTCATTTGTTTGACTAAATTCACTTTCATAGATTGTTTATGATACGACATATAGTTTATGTATCTACCTGAACTACAAGGTTTTCTGTACCAATCTATTAAAATTCTATTATCACTTGTTCTTATGAATTTTGTATCTAGAAATTGTACTGACTGTGCACAATCTTCAGTTTCGATGGTGAATTGTATATGAGGGTCAAAGCTATTAAGGGTGTCAAGGATTTCATCAATACAATTGTTAGGTTAGATGTAGATGACATCATTATTTCTCTACCTAACAATTGTATTGATGAAATCCTTGACACCCTTAATAGCTTTGACCCTCATATACAATTCACCATCGAAACTGAAGATTGTGCACAGTCAGTACCATTTCTAGATACAAAATTCATAAGAACAAGTGATAATAGAATTTTAATAGATTGGTACAGAAAACCTTGTAGTTCAGGTAGATACATAAACTATATGTCGTATCATAAACAATCTATGAAAGTAAATTTAGTCAAACAAATGAAAAATAGAGTGTTAAGAATTTCTGACATCAGTTTTCATAATAAAAATTTAAATATCCTTTTGAACCTCTTCATAGATAACGCATACCCTTCAAGTATGGTAAAGAATATTTTGTTTAATACTTCGTCCGTCCCTGAATTGTTAACAGTGGTGAACTCTTCACACAATGTCATTGATGGCAGTGCAGTTAATATTGAACCAGAGCATATTACATTCACATCTTTACCCTATATTAAAGAGATCACTCCTAAATTATCCAGAATTTTTCATAATCTCTCAAATTTTAAAATAGCAAATAGAACAGTTCTAACGATAAAAACCTTACATAGTAAATTAAAAGATAAAACTCCTCTAACGTCACAAACGAATGTTGTTTATAGTATTCCTTGCCTTAACTGTGATAAGAAGTATGTTGAACAAACCGCACGAACCTTAAGTGCCAGAATCACTTCTCATAAAAGCGATTGTAGATTACATCCTGAAAGATGTGCTTTGGCTGAACATGTTAATAATTTTGACCATTGTATGAATTTTGAATCAGTGAAGGTTTTAGCTAGTGAGACACTCTCAAATAAAAGATCCTTTTTAGAAATGGCACACATTTTTGAAGAAAAGAATTGCATAAATAAAAAAACAGACATTAACCATTTGAGTGAAATTTACTCTTATTTATTGACCTTAGACATAAATTTATCAAAGAATAACGTTGACAGGAATAATAGAATATCCAATCAAATCATAGATGATGACATCCTTCTTAATTAATTGCATTGTTCTTGATACATATTTCAGTGTGACGTGTCAATTCTATGGTTAGATTGATTATTCTGTTGTCACTTCTAAAACCGCGTGGTTGTTGTAATATCTGTCGTAATTGGAATATATTAATCTTATAAAGTATACTAATCTTCAATTCAAATGAATCACAAATATAATTTATTACTCATCATCCTCATCGCTGTGAACGTCTTCCATCAGAATTTTAACATCTCTGTAATCAACCTCATCAAAGTTGTAAGTCATATAGGTTATTTTATAACAATTTTATCTTTGCAACTGTAAATTTATTGTAGTTTCCCTGAGGATGGAAATAAATATTTCCGAAAGCTTGGATAACCTTTAAAGAGTTCTCTTTTACTTGCTACGCAATCCTACTATTATTAGTTTTATTTATATATATATATATATATATATATATGTTTCTTCTTAGGTTCTCGCGGACGTAATGTGTAGAACTGGATTCTCGGGTATTGATCGCCTAGATTTTCCAGACTCTACGGTCGAATCACCTGAAGATGGCAAATGCGACTTTGCCGAAACGTCGTGAAATTGGTCCTTTTGAGGACCGAAACCACACAACGCGGATCAATACCCGAGAATCCAGTTCTACATATATATATATATATATATATATATATATATATATATATATATATATAACTAGCTATACGTTAAGACATCCACATCCAAGAGTGTGTATGTGTTTAAATCGTTCCTGAAAAACTATCTTATAACTACAGAAATCATTATCCGATTATATCGAGACTAAACAAGTATATTGAATGATGCACACATAACAACATAGTGAGGGATCTAGCTGAAAAGTCATATTGGTCAATGAGTAATGAGAAATTATAACAGTGTAAATGCAAAGTTATAACAGTGTAAATGCAAAGTGACACATAAAAGAATTTCAATCAATTGGCAAGAACAGATGGCAAGGTTAGTAAACTTTTTCTAAGGTACCAGAAAAATAAACAGGAAAAACAGCTGCAGTGATATTAACAATCAATCATATAATATGAATTACTCTGAAAAAATAATCTCAAATGTAGACATATTCAATGAACTAAAGAAAATTCAACAACAAATACAAAATTCAGAAACAAATTTATTATCAAGAATTGAAGAGTCATCTAAGAAAATACAACTTCTTGAAGAAGAAAATATTGTTTTAGAAGAAAAATTATCAATACACGAACGACTTAAAATCAAAAATAATATTGTCATTTTTGGAACAGAAAATATAAAGAATGAAAATTTGATTGATGATACCATAAATAAATTACGTGAACAAATTGGTGTAGATTTAGAAATAAACGATATAAATAATATCTATAGATTCGGAAAAGATCCAACAAGGAAAGTGATTAAACTAGAATTGGTCTCATTTTTGAAGAAAGCAGAAATATTAAAAAATGCTCATAAAGAGTGAGATAAAAATAGCAAGCGAATTAACCAAACAAGAAAGAGAAGACTATAAAATATTGAGAGTACACCTATTATCAGCAAAAAAGTCACGTGAACGCATATATTAAAAACAATTGTTTATATGTAAATGGTAAACGACATACTATAGAAGAATTGGAAAAGAATGGCAGTGGTTATGTAGTCAGTCCAAATAGTGCCCCATCTTCACCTTTAAAAACAGTTGAAGATAAAGTGTTCGAACAGTTTATTACTTGTATATATGATAATCAGAAAAATTAATTGAATAGCAATCATAATAAGCAAACAGATAGAAGAATAACGAGATCAATAGATAAAAAAAATGGATAATTGTGTTGCTAAAAATAAATCATTGTAAGTGGTAAAATAGAGAAATATATCTCTGAATTGAATAGTAATTAAGATAATTTAATATAATATGCTAATATAAAACTAGAATCAATATCGCTACTCATTCATTAATAACAACAAAAATGGATCCTTATGTAAATGATTTTCAAGTAGTTACTATCAAAAATGATGTACTTTCAAATACTTGTGAAGCAAATGAAGTGTTGAAAATAAATAATGAACATAACAATTTTAAACTGTTACATTTGAACATCAGAAGTTTATCAAAAAATTTTTAGAAACTAGAAATACTATTAAGTGAATTTGAAACAAAATTTGATATAATAGTTTTGTCAGAAACTAGAATTCTAAAAAATACAAGTATGTATAATATAGAAGGGGATAATATCATCTATAATAACGCCTCATATAATCAAAATGATGGCACTGTTATATATGTAAGCGAAGGTGTATTGAAACTCAATTTCACCATACAAAAAATAGCAGAAGCCACAGTTACAAACCTGAAATTTAAATTACAAAATAAATTCTTTAATATATATGAAATATACAAATGTTGTCCCATAGACATTGAAGAATTTACACTTCAGCTACAAAAATATTTACAAACACAAAATTTAAAAAATGATATCTGAGCTGAAAATTTGAAAGGGAACAATCAGAAGCAGAGGATTGTAAATAAATATCTAAATGTTATGGCAGAATTTGGATTCCAACAGTTCATCTCATCTCCAACAAGAAAAGAACACGGTGCAACTTCATGTATTGATCACTTATTCCTAAGAGCAAGCGATTATATAAAAGATATGTCAATTCCAATTATTATAGAAAGGAAAATTACAGATCATTTCCCGATACTCATCCAAATTACATTTGGGCTACTAAATATAGAGGAAAAAAAAGCAACTACATATATCAAACAAATCAACCAACAAAAATTGAAAAGAGAATTCGGAGAAATTAATTGAAATGATTTTTTTAAATGTAATTCTAGTGAAGAGGCGGCAAATAACTTTAGTAATATAGCACTACATATAATCAACAGATGTGCCCAAATAATTGAGAAAAAAAATAACATAACTAAAAAAAGAAAACCATGGATAACAAATGGCATCATTAAATCTATTGTGAGAAGAGATAAACTATTCAAATTAACCCTCCAACAACCGAATAATATTATTTTAAGAAATCAATTCACAGAATATAGAAATTCACTCAACTCTATTATCAAGAAAACTAAAACTGCATATTTCAAAAATCAAATTGAAAAAAATAAAAATTGTATAAAGAATCTATGGAACGCAGTGAATGAAATATGTGGTGAAAACGGAAAGAAAAACTATGCAATAAATTCAATGCATGACTCAAATAATGAGTTAATAACTGACAAACAAAAATTATATTTTCAACAATGCCCACTCAGAAATGGGATCTAATATGGCAGAAAGAATAAAAACACCCCAAAATTATCAAGAAATTAAACAAATCATTCCACATACATTCTATCTGTTACCTGTTGACAATATAGAAATAAAAAATGTAATACAAAATCTTAAGAATAATAAGGCTACGGGACCTGACAGTATAAAAGCTGAAACTTTAAAAATTATAAGTGACTATATAGCAGAGCCTTTATGTTTCATAATAAATAAAGCGTTCGAAACAGGCAAATGCCCTTCGGCGTTCAAATCATGTCTCATCAAACCTATATATAAAAAGGGTGATAAAACCTTTGTTGTGAACTACCGCCCAATTTCATTAATATCCTGTTTCACAAAAATATTTGAAACATGCTTGAAGACACGTTTAAATAAATTAAAAAAAAAATATAATGTCATGCATAAAAGTCAATTTGGATTTACAGAAGGAGAATCAAGTCAAGACGCTATTACCGAATTGACTACCAAGTTATACTCATCCTCAGATAATGGAAAACCGTCAATATGCGTGTTTATAGATTTAAAAAAAGCTTTCGACACGGTCAGCCACAACAAACTACAAAATTGCCTCGAAGACAGTGGTATAAGCGGAATACCCTTACAATTATTAATAAATTATTTGAATGGTGGACAACAAAGGGTAATTTTGAATGGAATACACAGTGAAATACGCACTTCTCATTATGGTGTACCGCAAGGGACTATATTGGGGCCACTATTATTTCTAATATACCTGAATAATTTATTCTTACAGAGAACGATAGGTCAAATTATTAGTTTCGCAGATGACACTGTTATTTATTATGAAGCTGATGACTGGCAGAATCTGCCATTTGTATCGTACAAAAATTCCCTACCCCAATATACTACATTAGACATTGAAACATCAAATGCATTTCAAATAAAAAAAAACTAGTCTCATAAAATATCTGGGGATTGAAATTGACAGTCATATCCGTTGGGATCGACACGTAAATTATGTAATAAAAAAAATAAGGATGTTAATACCTATATTCAAAAATCTAAGTTATATCCTAAATAAAGAAAAGCTTATTACTCTGTATAAGTCATTGGTGAAACCTCATCTCAAATATGGGTTAATTGGATGGAGAGGTGTACTAAACATATACTTAGATCATCTAAGTGTTACACAGAAATGGATATTGAAAATAATGAAAAAAAAAAAACTGTATTCTACGGAATTATTATTTAAAGAATCTAATGTATTAGATTTGAGACAACTTTAGTTGTACTAACCTACAATCCTTACTTCAAAAAACGACTGAACTTCAGATGAATGTGCGTGAATAGTTGATCTATGGTAGGGCATCGAATCGCATTGTGTTCATCAATGATCTACTATCCTTTCAGAGGTTTATATTTACAAAAATATAAAAATCTAACAGGACCGAAGTGGTGTAATTGGTAAAAACCCTGGACTAGAAACCAAGAAATGTGGGTTCGAATCCCGCCTATGGTTCAGTCTTTTACGTTTATTCATCTTTATAATCCTATGTTAAATTATCTAAGTTAACTTCATAATTCAGAAAATTTAATTCTATATCTCTTAAGTTACATACACGATAGTGGCCAATTAGGCGAAGAAACTTTAAACTTGTTTATAATTAACCAGAACAATTCTCAGTCAGTTCTATTGAAATATATAAGAACCGGGATGCTGTCATTTGAATAAGAACTGTCAAGTAACTGCCAACCATAGCAGTACTAACCTACAATCCTTACTTCAAAAAACGACTGAACTTCAGATGAATGTGCGTGAATAGTTGATCTATGGTATCGCATTGTGTTCATCAATGATCTACTATCCTTTCAGAGGTTTATATTTACAAAAATATAAAAATCTAACAGGACCGAAGTGGTGTAATTGGTAAACACCCTGGACTAGAAATCCAGAAATGTGGGTTCGAATCCCGCCTATGGTTCAGTCTTTTACGTTTATTCATCTTTATAATCCTATGTTAAATTATCTAAGTTAACTTCATAATTCAGAAAATTTAATTCTATATCTCTTAAGTTATATATATATATATATATATATATATATATATATATATATATATATATATATATATATATATATATATATATATATATATATATATGTTTCTTCTTAGGTTCTCGCGGACGTAATGTGTAGAACTGGATTCTCGGGTATTGATCCGCGTTGTGTGGTTTCGGTCCTCAAAAGGACCAATTTCACGACGTTTCGGCAAAGTCGCATTTGCCATCTTCAGGTGATTCGACCGTAGAGTCTGGAAAATCTAGGCGAAGTTCGCCTAGATTTTCCAGACTCTACGGTCGAATCACCTGAAGATGGCAAATGCGACTTTGCCGAAACGTCGTGAAATTGGTCCTTTTGAGGACCGAAACCACACAACGCGGATCAATACCCGAGAATCCAGTTCTACATATATATATATATGCATATACACATATATATATATATATATATATATATATATATATATATATATATATATATATATATATATATATATATATATATATATATATATATATATATATATATATATATATATATTCTTTTGTTGATATTCTTGAACCATTTGTAATATTTGTATGTTTTCTTGGTATATTGGTTCGTATATATACTGATAATGAAATAAAAATTCTGTTTTGACGTTTCGACAATGTTTATTGCCTTTATCAAAATTGTCTATTGAATTAGTGTTTCCATGTAATTTAGAAAAGAATAGATGATTTCGATTAATGAAATGCGTCTGCAGCCGACTTGTGTTTTAAGATCCAATTAAAACTGCAGAAAACATTGGATCGGTTGTGTGTGAAAGAGTAATGTATGGCTAACTACAATTTGAAATAGATTGAATTTGATTAAATACAAGACATTCCAATATTGTACAATTATAAATATCTATGAATTATTGTATGAATTAGTTATTCTATGATAAGCATTTCAGATCTATCATAACTATTCAAGTTTAAGATAATTCTATGGAATTTAACCTCAAAATTGTTACTCTATAGTGTCATAGTTAAATAATACTTCATCTTTTCTAGGTAAATAATACAATCATCAACATATCTTTTGAAGAAGGCTATATTATAATTTAGTTGAGATACTACTTTTTCTTCAAGGAATTCCATTACTATGATACTTGATATTGGAGAGCCCATTGCACAACCATCTAATTGTTTATAACAATCATCTTTATATTGTAAAAAATTAGCGGTGAATGTATATTCTATAGCTGTTAAGAACTCATTCATAGGTAAATTTGTATATAGTTTTATTTCATCCCATTTATTTTGAATTATTTGTTTAGCTAATTCTAAAGGGATATTTGTATATAAAGATGTGACATCTAGTGATACTATGATATAGTTTTTAGGTATCGTAATTTTGTTAATGAATTCCTTGAAATCCCAAGAATCTTTGATGTAAAACTCATTTTTGTAAGCTATGTTTTTTAGTATGTTGGATAAGTATTTAGCCATTTCATAAAAAGTTGATTGAATGCTGCATACTACAGGTCGCATCGGTATATTAGGTTTATGAATTTTGGGTAAACCATATATTTTTGGAGGATGAGCATTATGTATCGTTAATTGTCTATGAATGTATTTTGAAATATATTTCTTTTCAAACCATTTTTTTACTAAGTTATTATTTTTAGTCTGGTAAATATTAGTTGGGTTGTTATTTAGTTTCTTATATACTTCAGGATCATTCAAAATTGTAGACATTTTATCCTCATATTCATTTGTGTCCATGATAACAGTTTTATTACCTTTATCTGCTTTTAAGATAGTGATTTGTGGGTTAGATTTGATGAATTGTTTGGTTTCTTTGAAATTTTTGATTGATTTGTTATTTTTATTATTAAATTCATTATTTTTAACTGTTTGTTTGAAATTAGTTATTGTGTTTATACATTTTGATCTTATCTCATTTGCTATTTGAGTAGGTTTCTTAGCAATTTCAGTTTCAAGTGAAGAAATTATGTTATTGATAGGAATTTGTCTTTCGTTATATAGAGTATTACTAAATTTCTCACCGAGAGCTAAAGTGTCTATTACATTTTTTGGAACATTTGTTTGAGATAAATTCATTAGCCAATTATTATCAACTATGAGATCTCTTTTGTTATTGTTATTTAATTTATTTATTTTCTCAATATTTCTATGCTTAATTTTATTAAAGTTTTTTTCAAATTTTTGAGTTTCTAATTCTAAATACATATTGTAGATTTGGGTAGGTAGGATATTTTTTATTGTAGATTTGGTTCTGCTTAAGTTATTTTCAGTTTGTTTTACATTTTTACAAGTGTCAGATATTAAGAGGTTTAATACTTTCAATTGAAACGTTTCTTTGAATTGAAGATAAGTATTATCTAAGTACTCACTATTGAAAATGATGTGATTATCATTGATTTTTAAAAATTTTGGTATTATTCTTAAACTTTTTAGTCGTAATAAGTATATTTTCCTATTTTTTTGATTGGCGAAGGTATTCATCATTTTTGAGAACGTTTTCAATAATTGGACGGTGTAGAATCCATAATCTTCTTCAATTTCCTTATAAAAAGCCATGATTATTAAGATGTATGTATATTGATGTTGAGAGTAGTGTATTCTTGAAAAATAAAAAACCTATTTCTCCAGGCCAAATTATTCTTTTGTTGATATTCTTGAACCATTTGTAATATTTGTATGTTTTCTTGGTATATTGGTTCGTATATATACTGATAATGAAATAAGAATTCTGTTTTGACGTTTCGACAATGTTTATTGCCTTTATCAAAATTGTCTATTGAATTAGTGTTTCCATGTAATTTAGAAAAGAATAGATGATTTCGATTAATGAAATGCGTCTGCAGCCGACTTGTGTTTTAAAATCCAATTAAAACTGCAGAAAACATTGGATCGGTTGTGTGTGAAAGAGTAATGTATGGCTAACTACAATTTGAAATAGATTGAATTTGATTAAATGCAAGACATTCCAATATTGTACAATTATAAATATCTATGAATTATTGTATGAATTAGTTATTCTATGATAAGCATTTCAGATCTATCATAACTATTCAAGTTTAAGATAATTCTATGGAATTTAACCTCAAAATTGTTACTCTATAGTTTTAATTGGATCTTAAAACACAAGTCGGCTGCAGACGCATTTCATTAATCGAAATCATCTATTCTTTTCTAAATTACATGGAAACACTAATTCAATAGACAATTTTGATAAAGGCAATAAACATTGTCGAAACGTCAAAACAGAATTTTTATTTCATTATCAGTATATATACGAACCAATATACCAAGAAAACATACAAATATATATATATATATATATATATATATATATATATATATATATGTTTCTTCTTAGGTTCTCGCGGACGTAATGTGTAGAACTGGATTCTCGGGTATTGATCCGCGTTGTGTGGTTTCGGTCCTCAGAAGGACCAATTTCACGACGTTTCGGCAAAGTCGCATTTGCCATCTTCAGGTGATTCGACCGTAGAGTCTGGAAAATCTAGGCGAACTGACGCTTACTTGGAGGGACAGGTATTTATATCCCCCGTTATGTTTGACCTTTGGACTTTCGAACTATTTCACGCTTGGTTGATTTCTACGTGTTTGGCTCCGAGTGACACGTTTGGATGACGTCATTGCGATGCTGGAATCAGCCGGAAAGTTTCCGTGACCTGTTGCACGTGCACTGGATATCACGTTCTCTCTTGGTCGGAAGATAAAACCAAAACCAAGAGAGAACGTGATATCCAGTGCACGTGCAACAGGTCACGGAAACTTTCCGGCTGATTCCAGCATCGCAATGACGTCATCCAAACGTGTCACTCGGAGCCAAACACGTAGAAATCAACCAAGCGTGAAATAGTTCGAAAGTCCAAAGGTCAAACATAACGGGGGATATAAATACCTGTCCCTCCAAGTAAGCGTCAGTTCGCCTAGATTTTCCAGACTCTACGGTCGAATCACCTGAAGATGGCAAATGCGACTTTGCCGAAACGTCGTGAAATTGGTCCTTCTGAGGACCGAAACCACACAACGCGGATCAATACCCGAGAATCCAGTTCTACATATATATATATATATATATATATATATATATATATATATATATATATATATATATATATATATATATATATATATATATATATATACATATATATATATCTATATATATACTCAAAAGTCCTGGATCTGAATGTTTATTAGAATAATCGGACATAAATGAAAATGAGTGAGTAGTTTTTTCAATTTTCGATAGTCAAGTGAAAGAGTACCTTATATATAACCGGAACAATTCATATATAATTGAATCAAAGAATGACATGGATATATACTCTGAGATGTTCTGGAACTGCTTGCTTATTCGAATAATCGAAAATAAATGAAAACGAGTGGTATCTCTCCCAATTTTCGATAGCCATGTGGAAGAGTACCTTATATATGACCGAAAAAACCTATAAACAATAGAATCAAAGGATAACATGGACGTATATACTGAAATATTCTGGAACTGCATTATTCATTCGAATAATCGAAAGTAAATGAAAATGAGTGAATATTTTTTCCAATTTTCGAAAGCCATGTGAAAGAGTACCTTATATGACCGAAACAACCTGTATACAATAGAATCGAAGAATGACATGGATATAATAATCGAAAATGAATGAAAACGGGTGATAATTTTTTCCAATTTTCGATAGCTATATGAAAGAGTATCTTATATATGACCGAAACAACCTATATACAATAGAATCAAAGAATGACATGGATATATATACTGTAAGGTCCTGGAACTGCACGTTTATTCGAATAATCGAAAATAAGTGAAAATGAGTGAATATTTTTCAACGTATGCTTTCTTGGTATTTTGGTTCGTAGATAGACTGAAAATTCTCTTTGGCGTTTCGATAATTGTTTATTATCTTTATCAAAATTGTGAATTAGTGTTTCCATGTAATATAAAAAAGAATAGATGAATTCGATCAATGAAATGCTTCTGCAGCCGACTTGTTTTTTTAAGATCCAATTAAAACTGCAGAAAACATTGGATCGGTTGTGTGTGAAAGAGTAATGTATGACTAATTATCAATCTGAAATGGTGTTCAATCTGACCTCCAGCTTCATTAATGCAAATACCAATTCGGAGTGAGAAATTTAAATGCACCCTTTACAGCACGTCGTTTTCTCATTTTGCGTTCACAGCATTTTGTATTCTGTTCCACAGTTGTTCGGAATTATCAATTTGTACCTTGTACACTTGTGTTTTCAACGCTCTCCAGATGAAGAAGTCGTAAGAATTCAAGTCTGGAGACCACGGAGGCCATTGAATAGATGCTTCTAGTCCTCTATCAATCCATCTACCAACAAATTGTTCATCAAGATATTTTCTTACAGCACGTGCGAAATGAGGTGGAGCACCGTCGTGCATGAAGAACATGTTTCGGCGCAAATTGAGGGGCAAGTCTTCCAATAATTCTGACAGAATTTCTTGGAGGATACTGAGGTTACTAGTGCCATCCAAATGATCAGACAATCGGAACGGTTCAACCATAAAGTTGCCATTGATTCCGAGACATTAATTTCAGGTTCTCGCTGATAATGTCTAACTTTAATAGCATGTGGATTTTCATCTGCATAAATATGTACATTATGTAGGTTCGTCATCGTACGACGTGTAAAACAATACTAGTGTGAAATATATTGTCGACTACTTTGCGCTCCCGAATAATTTGTGGAAAATTTAAACGTGATCCATGGTCAAGTGGCAATAGCTCTTCCAACGCCTGGATGTGGAATGGACGAATTGACTGATCGCCAAAAATTCGACTAAGTGCTGGTCTCAGGAATGTTATCGATCATTTGGAGAACAGCATCTTCCGCAATGGGTGTTGGAGCTTGTCGAGATAGTCCAGCGTGAATTCTGACTTGATCTTAACGTCCCTGTTTCTCAGAGACGTCTTTCAATTCGGACAAAAGTCTTGAGATCTGAAATTCTTCGGTTTGGATACCTCTCTTGATAGACGCGGACACATTCGAGGCAGTTACCTCAACCGCTCATTAGGAGAGAAATCCATATTTAGTAGCTGCCAAATAAAAGCAACAATAACAGCAATAGTTATTGGATAATAACAGTACTTGAGGGAAAAACAATACAAAAGCAACTAAAAGTGAACAAATTATTGAAACATTGAAACGGTTTCCACGTTACTGGTATAAAGAATGCTGTAATGATTAGATCAACGATTTCTGTTCGGTTTGTAGAATAACTTATTTCGTAATAATTATCAGAGTCATCTACCCGTTCAATAGGGAATCGAAAATTGAAATTCGTGTTCCTCGTCTCGTCGCACGGCGCGCGATTCGCGAGTAAAGTGTGGTAACGAAAACGGATATTTAAGGAAGCCGTTACGATGTGAAATGTTGAACAGGTGAATTGAGATTCAATTATTGATCTGCCATCGAAATATTAATGATATCAGGGACTATTTAATACGATTTGATATCTTAATCAGAATTCAGGATATGTACAGTTCCTGAATTTCGATATATTTCAGTGAAAATAATTCTCAACAAACCTCTCAGCATTCATGGCGAATCACTTTGTTATCTAGGATAATTCTGAGATAATCTTTTGCATCACTAGGTATTTTTCTTAATCATCGTACAAAAAAAACTTGACGAGTGGTGGACTGATTGGTATTATTATATTTTTGAGTTCGTGTTTAACCCAGCAATTTGCACGTGTTCGTGTTGCGTGAATTTGAAATTCACCATTTTTGACCTGGTACACTAAGTACACAGGGTTATGTCTGATTATACTAATAAGTTTTGTTGAATATTGATCTGGGTGGGCATAGAAGTACCGATCTCATTTACTGCTTTTCTGAGGTCTTAAGTAATACCACTGTCCCGCTTGTTCGAGTTATCGTATAAATTACAAACCCCAATTCCTTTGTAAGAATCAAATCAAGAGAATCAGTATCTTTACGCTAAGTGACAATTTCTAACTTATCAATTATAATTCTTTTCAGTAACTACCTTCAATTTTACAGATTTTAATATCAATTGTAGTAATATAATAAGTAACTTAATTCTCTTCAGATTTCCTTCAGATTGATTTACTGTAATAATATTCTCTTCAAGATATTAATAATGTTTATATAGTGTTTATACAGTTTGGGAGATAACAAAATCAGTTGTGGGATCTATTGGTTATTCCTTCTGATTTAGTTATTGGTCCCTCGAACTTGTTCCAAGATACTGTTCGTTTTTTTGTATTTACAGGGTCTGAATTTCCTGGCAGAGACGACTTCCAGCTCCTTCAAGTTCCAAGGACGGTAAGATTTTTTAGTTTGAATGACCATATTTTCAGAAGTTGGAGAATAAAACTCAAATTTTACACAAAACTTTTAACATTTAATTTAAAAATGCTGACAAATTGTTTCACCACACTGTGGCATTATCAAAGCGAGGAGTTATCAACCAAAGCTAAATCTAAAAGTATGTCCTTAAATATCAGGGATCAGAATGTGGTGCAAATTGAGGGATGGGGGTGGATAATGGTGGGAGTGTGTTTACAAAATTGTTAACAAGCGGTGAATTATATGTGTCGATTTGATCATTTAATATTACATTGTTATTGTTTTTTGCGTGTTTCAAAATTTCTATGGATTCTGATATATTAAGTTTATGTCCTTTTTCCTGAATATGTAGAATATCAGGATTAAGGGTGAAATTGTGGTTATGTTCTAACAGGTGATTTGCGTAATTAGAGTCTTCTTTTTTGAGCCTGTAACTTCTCAAATGTTCATTGAACCTTACGCTGAAACTGCGTCCAGTTTGTCCTATGTACAAAGCACTACAGTCATCACATCTCAGTCTGTAAACTCCAGATTTCTTTAAGTTATCTTTTTTGGATTTCGAGTTATTAATATACGAGCATAGGTTATTTGTTGTTTCAAAGGCGACGTTTTTATTCTGTTTTTTAAGGAATTGAGATATTTTTAGTGAATGTTTACCTAAATATGTTAGACATGTGAAATTTGATTTTGTATTATTATTGATTTGCGGATAAATTATGCTTAAGGCTTTTTTATTGAGTTTATTTTGGAGTATTTTATTAATTATCTTGACATTATAACCGTTATTTTTGGCAATATCTACGATTCTGTTTAATTCTAAATGGAAATTATCTTTACTTAATGGGACATTAATTAATCTATGTATCATACAATTATATGCTGCTAGCTTATGTGATTGTGGATGTAAAGAAGTGTTGTGTATTGTGGTATCTGTGTGGGTGGGCTTGTGATAAATAGCGAAAGAAAAGTAATTATTTGTGTGTGAAATTGTCAGATCTAAAAAGTTTAAGGACTTGTTGTTTTCCATCTCTAATGTGAATTCTATATTTGGGTGTAAGTTGTTGATATAGGTGAGAAAAGAATTTATTTGACAGTTACTGCCTGTATAGCAAGCGATTACGTCGTCAAATACGTCGTGCTATACAGGCAGTAACCGTCAAATAAATTCTTTTCTCACCTATATCAACAACTTACACCCAAATATAGAATTCACATTAGAGATGGAAAACAACAAGTCCTTAAACTTTTTAGATCTGACAATTTCACACACAAATAATTACTTTTCTTTCGCTATTTATCACAAGCCCACCCACACAGATACCACAATACACAACACTTCTTTACATCCACAATCACATAAGCTAGCAGCATATAATTGTATGATACATAGATCAATTAATGTCCCATTAAGTAAAGATAATTTCCATTTAGAATTAAACAGAATCGTAGATATTGCCAAAAATAACGGTTATAATGTCAAGATAATTAATAAAATACTCCAAAATAAACTCAATAAAAAAGCCTTAAGCATAATTTATCCGCAAATTAATAATAATACAAAATCAAATTTCACATGTCTAACATATTTAGGTAAACATTCACTAAAAATATCTCAATTCCTTAAAAAACAGAATAAAAACGTCGCCTTTAAAACAACAAATAACCTATGCTCGTATATTAATAACTCGAAATCCAAAAAAGATAACTTAAAGAAATCTGGAGTTTACAGACTGAGATGTGATGACTGTAGTGCTTTGTACATAGGACAAACTGGACGCAGTTTCAGCGTGAGGTTCAATGAACATTTGAGAAGTTACAGGCTCAAAAAAGAAGACTCTAATTACGCAAATCACCTGTTAGAACATAACCACAATTTCACCTTTAATCCTGATATTCTACATATTCAGGAAAAAGGACATAAACTTAATATATTAGAATCCATAGAAATTTTGAAACACGCAAAAAACAATAATAATGTAATATTAAATGATCAAATCGACACATATAATTCACCGCTTGTTAACAATTTTGTAAACACACTCCCACCATTATCCACCCCCATCCCTCAATTTGCACCACATTCTGATCCCTGATATTTAAGGACATACTTTTAGATTTAGCTTTAGTTGATAACTCCTCGCTTTGATAATGCCACAGTGTGGTGAAACAATTTGTCAGCATTTTTAAATTAAATGTTAAAAGTTTTGTGTAAAATTTGAGTTTTATTCTCCAACTTCTGAAGTATTATGAATTTACACTACGTAAACGCCGAAACCATAGATATACCATATTTTCATTTCACCGATTTTTGTTATCCAACTAAATTTGTGTTTCACTAATTTTTGTTGTAGTAATCGAACTCAAAGGTTCACATCTAATTTTGTATTTGATTAAATTCTGTAATTTGATGTAATTGAACTCAAGGTTCATAACATAATTTATATTTCATTCATTTCTTTGTTGTTGAAATTGTAACCAAAGGTTTCTGATTTTTATATTTCATATAATTCAAATTCCAATTTTAATTTACATTATACCTAATCATTTTGTTCAATACAAGAATTGTGTATTATTTTAATTGTCATTCAAATTCCTATAGGAATAAAACCAAATTGTAAAGTTCCTGAATATCCATCAACTTTATCCACCTCGTAGTGCCTTGATTCTTGACTGTGTATTCTTTATATATTTGTTCATTATAAAGCAGCTGGCGCTCGAGCAATCCTTAAAGTCTAGAATCACAGGACACGTTTCACTACGAGCCCTGGGAATAAATAATCTTATTGAGCTAGTTGAGGCAACTCATCACTACTGATCCTCAGGGACAGAGTGATTCGTTTCAACATCTACTGTCAACAATAAACTGGGACACCTATAAATTTGTTTCTTGTCAAAATCATGACTTTGTCCATGGCCAAGTAGATTTTGTACTGCAATAATTCTATTGAACTTTTCTAAGAATATCAGTTATCAGAGTTTGAGAAAAAAATTCCTTCTAAACTATGCGAAATACGAAGTTTTCACAAGAGATAAAAAATTAAGATAATGAATAAGCCTTTCCGTTGAATCACTCTTATAACCATATAACCACCCCTAATAAAATTATCAAAAAAATATCAGAGGGGTGAGGGTGATTTTACCCTTCTACAATTTCCTTTGAATTTCTTCGGAAACTGAAAGTTAGGTAACTTTTTACAATGCACTTTTGCAAAATTTCATCAAATTTTTTCGACGCATTTGTGAACTTTGAACTCTCCTCACGGACAAACGGTACTTCTTTTCACTATATAAATTGGGTTCAATCTTATTTTGACCTCTACAATGAGTGCAGCGTTTTTGGAGCAACCTGTAAATCACTTAAGATATTCCATGTTTATTCACACTTTTTGTATTATTCTGAAGATGACACGCTAGTTGTCGGAACTAGAGTCACAATAGTGTTCATTCTATCAATATGATAAATTATCGAAAAAAACAGCTTCCGCCATCGATCTCAAACATGACACTGAACAAGAACATTCTCGATGATCAATTTCCGAAGTTTGCCGTGTTCCAGTAACGACGAGAATGAAATAGAATTCAATATGTGAACATAAACATAGGTTCATGTCGGTGACGTTGTATTCAACAAGAATATTCAATCTCTAATTTGTTACTCAATAAATTGACATGCCTTTGGGCGAAAAGATTAGATATCAGAAAGTTGTTTCGAATCTTTAGCTAATAAATAATTATATATAAAATTGTCAGGAAATATGTCACACTGCACATATGCTTATTATTTTTGTCTTTTCGAACGTTTTGGTCTCACCACAATCATCATAAGACGTATAAATGTATAAACGTGAATTCTTAGAACTAATTGTATCACCACCAAGCGTCCTTATGCACTAATTTCAATTAAACATGTCCACGCCGACGGAACAAACAGAAACATGAACAATCGAAATTATAACGCATTAATGTTTTGAGTATATAAATCAAGAATCCGCTGATAAGCAATATTCTCAGAAGCTCTTCAAACATATCGAATCACAGTCTGCAATATGACTGGAGAGCTGAACTAAAAATATAACGTTCGAGGATCCACTATCGATAGATGTTGAAGATTTATGAGGTTATAGATAAATGTTGTCAGACCTTGTTAGAACTATTGCTCTTGATCATTCAACAAACAATATACTTTCAACATGATAAAGACTCATGTAGGAATTGGCAAGAGTTTTAATTAATTCAAATTAGTATAAATCTGACTTATGCCTGAATATCTGTGATTTACAGACTTGGAGTCACGTTTTGTGTGAATCATTCTCAGAATAGATCTTTCATAATAATTGGTTTCCTTAGTCAAAATATTAATATTTTTGTAATCGAATTGATGGTTAATATTGAAGCAGTGTTTAGCAAGGGCGGTGGAATTTTCTAAGTTCTTGTTTCTTGTACCATACAATCTTTCATGTAAATATTGTTTGGAGATTCCTTCGCAATCTAAACAATTCAATTTGTATACTGTGTGGGTTTGCTTATCTTCTGATAATGACTGCTTCAGATTTGGAAAATATTCCCCAACACAGTAGGTTTATGCGCAACATTTACCTCATACTTCTTAAACATTTCTGAATTTTCCCTGAGGCCTCCGGAATGTATGTTAATGGTATACAATTATTTGTATTACTATTTATGTTCTTTATATTGAAGATCTTGTTTATTCTGTCTTTAATGGTAGGATTGAAAAGTGTTTTTGGGTAGCCATTTATTTTCAGTGTAATATGAACAATTTTCAAATTTTTGGGACGGTTCTCCTCTGGATGGGACAATTTAATCGCACGATCTGTAAGGCTGTTCAAAGCTTTTTTTAATAACTTGTTGGTGCAATGGAATTGAAGTGAAGATAACGTTGAGACTAGTAAACAACGGAGTTTTCATTTCTCCATCCGCATCATGGCTAATGTTCATAACTAGGAAATATATGTTTTTGTTCACTCCTATTCCACAAGTTGATTGATGTTGATGATTTTATCATTGGGAACACACATGAGGCTTTGTCCACATGCTGTTCAAAGGAAATGAGCTGGAAATCTAATGAATTCATTACAGATTCCTCTAAGCATTCCATAACTAGGTTAGCAACAGTAGCTGAGATAGGAGATTTCATTGCTGTGCCGAATATTGGCCAAAAATATTGCTCACCGTATTGAAGATAGGTGCATTCTGAACAAAACCTCACTGCATTTATAAATTCAGATTGATCTAAGGGTGTGTGGTTTTTAATTTCTGCTCAACGTTTTTTAATGCTATTCAATGCCAAAACGACTAGTATATTTGAGAATGGAATAACTAATAACCGATTACCGAAAAAGTTCTCTTGGAAACATATTTATCTATCTCATCTCAATCTCTCGCAAATTTCTAATAGAACTAAGCACAATGTGAAATATACGAAATTCATGAAAACTGATTTTTACCTTTAGTATAACATACTGTATATTTTTTTTCTCCAATCATGTCTCTTTCACGCTTCCTGTTACAATAATGTAGTTCGGTCACTTTGTTGCATGAAGAAATAGTAATATATTCAACAAAGACTTGTGTCTTGACCTATATTTTAGTACTGTAGGATGGTTTCAATTCATATCACTAGAATCTGGGCAACAAGCAACGAATAACAAAGGGTGACGGGAGTTGAAGATTGAATTTCCAGACGGCTTCAAACAAAGATGTTTACATACTTCTTGAAAGAATTTCATAGAATTGTACAGTTTTGTTATGATGAGGAATGTTCCTCTTCAAATAAGGTACACAAGTTGGATGGAAATGATTTGTACTTGTTATCAAATGAAAATATCCTTCATGAACTGCAACCGAATATCAAAGGGTTAGAAGATGATGTTTTCCAAAGATCCAAGGTGAATAATAAGATTCATGTAGCGAATAACTTCAACATAACAAACAAGTTAATATGAAAGTTTCGGTTGCTTGAACACATCTTATCAAACACAACATCGGCCTTTATAACGCTACTATGACAGCCTTGTAACAATATTATGCTCATATGCATCTATGATTATGTATATGATAATAGATATTTCTAACTTAGCAGCTTTCAGTTGAAATTACAAAGTTTAGCTTTACTTCTACTTCTCATTCCGTTCCTTCCTTGTGGTGAAAAACCGTCAAGCTTTCGTGATACTACAAAAATTAATTCATTTGTATATCCTATTAGTAACGATATATTTTCCGTGGAGAAAAATCCGGTCTATAAGATCATTGGATGTTCCTGAGTAGAGAACTCATATAAGAAACGGCTAGATCACGGTTACAATCGTATTTTGGGTAAAAATTAGGAAATAGTTGATCCAACAATAGATTCTGATAATCTTTTGTTGGGCAGAACCGTATTTGATCTACACAGATTCAATCATGGCTGATAGTACAGAGGCAACTCTTACTGGAATGTAAGATGTATAATACACGACTTTCCCAAAATATTTATAATGTGTGGGAATGATTGGCCATCATTTTGAAAAAGTATTACTCACAATCGATAATTCATATCTGTCTCGATGAGTCGATGACAATGTTGGCTTTCAGCTCTATGACAAACCTCCATTCCATGAACTAATTGGACCTGACCAAGTAGGCAAAACGAAGAGTAGAGCCATGTAGAATTTAGTATGGTCGGTCAAGAATGGTAGGCGATCTTCTGTTTCTATATATCCCAATCTTTCGAAAATTAACACTGATAAGATTTTTCAGAGGATTTTCCTCATTACCAAATTTCAGCACAAGTGATAGTTTCCAACTGAACTTCTCGTTTTTCTCATTATTTGACATCCCATATTGCCGAGAACATCAGAACATTCGCTAAATTCTCATTATTTACGAACTTTAGCAATATTTCATTTCTGATTAGAACAGAATGGGGTAAATTGGGATATTCGGGGCTTGAAGCTCAATATAAAAGTCAGATTTTCAAAGATAAATAGTCATATTTATTATAACTCAACCTACAAAACTTGATACAATGATATGGCATAATGAATGATGATGTAGGCAAAGATATAGAGTAATTTGACGGCATAAAACTCAATATAATTGGTCTAGAATATTCAGGATAGTTTCCACAGAATTACAAAAGATGAATATACTATGAATACTTTATATTCAATCACTTTTGATATCAATCCAATTCTATATAATAAAATTGGTAGTACTGAATAACCAGTTTCAGTTTGTTTTTGAAAATATTTTTCGTTTTAATTTGTTCTAGCTCGACTGATAATTCATTATATTTCATTGGGTTCAGGCATAAGGAGCATATTTGGACAGTTAGTTTTTCAAGATATATGAATTACATTTTCATTTTCTGTCTCGTATTATGATTAAGTATGTGTAATGATCCGAAAAATTATTACATTTGGGTCCCTTGAAATGATGCAATTTAATCCGAAATAGAGTTATATTAATTACTATATTTTGATAGAACGTACCTGATGTTAGGCAGGACTAAGGACATCGTATTGCGTAACTTGATATGTCGTATCCGGGGCACCAACTTCTTGGCCAGTAAAGAAGAAGTATTCTCAGCGACGTAGGCACAGCACGAGGGCATTGGAACTTTTTTCCTGAGTCAGAGGAAAACCACGTGAACGTGAGAGGAACCTCCATGAACCGTTATTGCGCCCGGTCCTATTCCTATATTCCGCTTCGAGTATAGGCATGGTCTGTCCCGGTATTCTGAATCGAACATATTTTCTAAGCTTTGCGCTTGAGGTGAACCATGCTTCAATGATATAGTAGAAGCTATTCACCTTTAGAAAAAAAGGAGAGTCAATCACCACCTACTCATACGGTAAGCTAGTCTTCTTGTACAGCCAGTTTTTATTTCCTGAGGAATGATCCATTGGTCGCATCAATTGAAGTCATTCATACTTTACTGATTCCACACTCAAAGTAATTAAAATATTTGGAATTTTTGTTTCCATTGTTGTTGAGGTAATATATCTATGAAATAGTTTTCCAGTCAAGTTGGGGTTAAGTTTTGTTCCCAAGATCACATTCTGCCGAAATCAATTAATATCCTGTTTGTTAGTGTTGTAGCAGATTGAGATTAAATTAATTCATTAAGTTGTGTTCATATGAGTCAACGAAAAAATTCTCCAAATTCAATTGACCTCAGCCCAATCTACGTTGAATTTTGCTTGTAGTATTGTGAAAGAAGCCCGGAGCTTGGCTCATAACTAGAATCCAGTTGTGAAGGAATAATAAAAATAGTACTTGTGCAATAGGAGATACATTCATTCTTAGGAGTAATACAGCGCTAAAATCATCTTGTGACAGTTCTATAACACCAATAATTTGATACGACGTGGAACTCGCTGTTGCTCCAGATTCACTTCCCTGGATCATGGTATGAAAACGATGGTAGTTTAACAGAACCAGAAGACCCCATACCTCAAAAGAGAGGGCGAAAAGGAAACTGGGCTCTGGCTGCGAGTGTCATTAACAAATCTAAAACCAAATGAACAATAAATTCATTTAAATCATTCAAGTCGCCAGGAACCGATGTGATACTGCCAGTTTTACTGCAGCATGCAATCAATATATTGGCCCCTGTCCTGTATGCAATGCTGAGAGCCAAACTGACACTGACCTACATACCGGAATAGTGGATAGCGGCAAAGGTGGTATTTATACCAAAGCTAGGGTGAGAGTCTTACGTCCAGCCAAAATCTTACCGTTCGATCAGTCCAGATTCTTTCGTCCTGAAAACCCTAGAGAAACTGATCGACAGGCATGTAAGAGATGGAACTTATGAGAAATCCCCTACATCGCAATCAGTATGCTCACCAAACCGGGAAATCCTGTGAAATGGCAGTATACGAGTTGATACAGAGAGCATAAAAATCGCTGTAATGCAAATAAATTGCGCTAGCCAGCTTCCCGGACATGGAGGGAGCTTTCTATAACACCTCATTCGAATCAATTGCCCGAGCAACGCGAGAGCGAGGGATGAAAAGTCTGCTGTATAGATGGATCCACAACATGCTCCGATGCAGGACAGTCATAGGAACTCTCGATGAGGTTGAAAAGAAGGTGCGGGTCACTGAAGGATGTCCGCAGGTAGGTGTATTGTCACCTCTACTGTATAGTCTGGTGGTGGACAAACTTCTGATACTCCTTGAGAGCTAAGGATTTTTTGTAATCGGATATGCGGTTGACATCGTCAATATAGTACGAAGGAATTTCGTGAACACGATAGCATCTATGATGCAGCACGCACTGACCACCGTGAAAAAATGGTGCAACAAGGAAGGACTCAATGTGAGTTCTTCGAAAATAACCATTGAACCCTTCACAAAGAGAGAGGACATTGGGAACATACAAAACTTAGTTTTGTATGGAAAAAATATACAGATGACGTAAACGGTCAAGTACCTTGGGGTAAGCCAAGATAAAAGGCTGATCATTGGGAAGCATCTGGAGAAAACCGCTTACAAAGCGATAAGGGTCCTGTGAACGTGTTGCCGTACAGTCGGGAGAACCAGGAGACTCACTCCATGGATGGTACACTGGGTGGACACAACCATAGTGAGACCCATCGTAAAATACGCCGCAATCATGTGGTGTTCAAAAACATAAAACAAAGCATCCCAGAATCCGGTGAACAGAGTTCAGAGGCTGGCATGTTTAGGAGTAACAAGTGCAATGTCAAACATCCCAACGGCTGCTACGGAGAAGCTGTTGGGGTTGGAGCCATTGTACCTCGCCGTTCAGGCAGAGGCCATAAAAGGAGCGTATCGCTCTGATCTCATAGGCCAAGGGAAGGCTGACCAAAAAGACCGAAGCATCCTCGGATTGCTTGGATCACCTGGGCCATTGGGGATGAGATTTGACAGGATCAAGGTTTACAGCACTTCCGTGCCTTCCATGATCCAATCCTTGAATGGGCGGGAGAACGCTGAGGGCAGTCCTCATAGGATACCAGGGGAATCCACATGGCTCACCGGATGTACCAAGACGGAAAAACTACGAGTGCTGGAATTGTTGAGAAAATGGACCAAGGGGAAAGAATTGCTTCAAACCTATGAACTTTTGCGACAGAGTTCCAAGCAAGAATAGTTGCAATCACAACATGGGCTCAAATTATGAGGGAGAGAGCCCATGAGAATAGACAAATCAGAATCATAGTGAGCAACCTGACAGTGCCCAAGGCACTGCAGTCATACACAATCATCTCACAATGTGTACTTGATTGAGGAACTTTTTTGATTAGAGAACCTAAGGATTAGTTATAATAAATAATAATAATAATATTTATTGTTGATTAAGTTTTTCACAAAGTAATTACATTATGTAAAGCCAATATTAATATATAATTATATACGTGCACATACAATATATAAATACATATATTCTTTTCATAATTTGAGTATGCAGATTACATCTAATCCCTTATTTTGGGTTTGTGTTTGTAATCTGCTTACTCACTTGCCAGAATACTTAAATCAACAATTACTACATACAAAACTAAAAAAAAAAATTTTTTACGAAAAATTATATCTGAATATATTTATAAAAAAAAAAACAAGCGAGAAAATACATTGAAAACAATTTTTTTCTCATTATGAGATAGCTACATTAATCGATTTTTATTGTACTTTGTTTTGAATACATTTTTCAACAATTTCTTTGTTTTGTCTGATCCATGAGTTTAAATTTTTACTAAATATTTTAAATGGTTTATTTTTATGTTTTTGTGGTAATAAATTATAGAGTTTTGGACCTAGATAGCTAATGTGTCTTTGACTGAAAGTACTGTGTTTCATTGTTGTTATTAGTTGATTATTAACATTAAATCTTGTATTTATGCCATGTGTTGTAAGAATTTTATAGTAATTATTTTTATGGACAAATTTAATTAGCGATTTTACAAATAATAAATTTATTTCGAGTAATTTACTCTCTGAAAAGAGGAGTTCGGTGGGATAGATTCTTGGCTTGCCCATAATTACTTTTATTATGTATTTTTGTATTATGCGTAGAGGGTTTAAAGTTGTTCCATATGCTACACCGTAGAAAGAAATACCATAACTTATTATTGATTCAATTAATGATGTGTATATTATTTTTAAATCTTTGAGTTTAAGTACGTTTCGTAATTGTTTGAATTTATATATACATTTTCTGATTTTATTAACAATATATTTTATATGTGTGTCCCATTTTAGGTGTTTATCGATAAATAATCCTAAATGTTTAACCTCGTTTGATCTATTTATTTTTAAATTGCATTTGCAATTATTCGGATTGAGGCATTGACTATCGTGAATTGTGAGATAACCGATTTGTGGTGAGTTTATACTATTAATTGCAAATGTAATAAATAGTGATTTAGAGTGATTTAATGTAAGAAGGTTTTCATCGAGCCAATTTTTTACTCTAGTTATGTTTTTTTCAGCGGTACTATATACTGTATTCCATATTTCTCCTTCTTTTAGTAGTACAGTGTCATCAGCATAGCAGATTATTTTTGATGTTGTGTTAATTTTAAAAATATCGTTAATATATATTATAAATAATATTGGCCCGAGGACTGTTCCCTGCGGCACACCACATTCCACTAAGGTCTCTTCACTATAGGTTTCTTTTATTCGAACTTGTTGAGCGCGGTTTGTAATATATGACTTCATTAGATTATAAGCACTTCCCCTAATTCCTATTGATTCGAGTTTTTCCAGTAGAATGTGATGTGACACGGTATCAAAGGCCTTAGTTAGGTCAAGAAAAATTGCCATGCATTTTTTTTTATTATTTATTGTTTTTGTGACATAATGTGTAACTTCGTTTATAGCTTCCTCGGTGCCTACATTTTCTCTGAAACCATGTTGTGAATTATTTAGTATTTTATTTTTGTTTATAAAAGATAATAACCTAATTTTTATGCATTTTTCTATTATTTTACTTAGTGTTGTTGTTAGCGATATTGGTCGATAGTTAGTGGTTTCTAGTTTTGTTCCGTTTTTATGTATTGGTGTTATAATACATTTTTTTAATGCATTCGGAAATACACCCTGTTTCAGAATTAGGTTTACTATATGTAGAATGGGTTTTATTAAATATGTATAGTGTCTTTTAATTAATGACGCTTGTATACCATCATATCCTGGCGAGGATTTGCTTTTGAGGTTATTTATATGCCGAATTATTTCTTCATCATTAGCAGGTGTTAAAAAAATTGAGTTTACATTTCGACTTATATCAGGTTTATTTGGTGGCTTAGTAGCATATTTTTTATTTTTGGTTATATCATTTGAGAGTTTTTCTCCTATATTCGTAAAGTATTCATTTAAATAGTTGGCAATATTTATATCGTCTTTTATTTCATGTCCATTTTTATTTATCAGTTAGATGTGTCAAACAGTGTAGTCGCACATTTATTCGCTCCGCCAATTTGAGTATTTTAAACAGTTCAAAGTGTTGGAATAAAACAGTACGTGGATTCACTTGTGTCGAAGGTAACCTACAACATAGATTTTCAACTCTGCTTGCATCATGTCAACCAGAACAAAGGCAGAAATAGCAACAATCGTGAAAGATTCGATGAATGAACTATTCAGGGATGAAGACTTCATTAGCCGTATCACACAAAGAATCACAGATAAGATCGAACAAAAACTTGAGAAACTAGAAGATGAAATAAAAAGCCAGAATGATAAAATAAATATACTTCAGCAAAAAATGGATGACATGGAGCAATTGACGAAAACAAACAATATATGCATATATGGGGTATCAGAAGAATCTGGTGAGAATTTGAAATCGAAAATCCTACAAATCTTTAATTCAAACACAAGTATGGAAATAGATAATGAAATTACCACGTGCTACAGAATTGGTAAACAGCCAATTCCTAATAAATCCAGGCCTATTATTATAAAGTTGAGCAGTTCCGAAGTGAAATCAAAAATCTTTAAAAACATGAAAAAATTCAGAGGCAAAAAAATCTTCATATCGGAAGACCTCACGAATACTAGAAGAATGCTACTGAAACAAGCCAAGAACACCATAGGAGAAAGAGATGTATGGACATTTAACGGGCAGATTTTCACAAAAATTGATGGAAAACGAGTCAAACTGTCCTGCTTTGAAGATATCCTGTCATGCAAGAGAACCATATAACGTACGGTATTTTCTTAACATTCTCTTCAATTTTTGTTTATACACAGCCATACTTTGAGATGTTATATATTTATCACATGCTATGACTTGGTTGGAGCGATGTCGCCACATATTATTTATTGATTTACTTTCTTTTCTTTCACATAATTTTATATTTTCTCATTATATTCGTATCTATTTTCATATACTTTCTATCCTTATCTTATATTACTCTTTTATTATGTTACATTTCCTCAATACTCTGGAGAATTTCGAGGAAAGAGATGCAAAGGTTTGTGAAACGATTGGGGAAAATATTGAGCTTTTTAGCGGAAACAATTTCTTTAACATTTTCCACCTGAATATAAGAAGCTTACGGAAAAATTTTGATGAATTACTTTTATATATTGAAACTATACAACAATCAAACATCGACATAATTATTTTATCAGAAA
Organism: Endomychus coccineus; assembly: GCA_958510875.1. Lineage (NCBI taxonomy): Eukaryota > Metazoa > Arthropoda > Insecta > Coleoptera > Endomychidae > Endomychus > Endomychus coccineus. Next base: position 128,961,856 of record OY294067.1, read on the forward strand.
CTTGGATGATAGACGAAACTAGTAGCTTCAATATACCAAACTTTGATTTAATTTATAATGAATCAGCGTTCAATCAGAATGATGGAACTGTTTTATATATCAAAAAACAAATCAACTTTGATTCTTCTATAAAAAAACTCACAGAAATAAACCTTTTGGAAATCACATTCAATTTTAAAAACACTTCGTTTATGATAACGGCATCTTATAGACCGCCCTCGTCCGATCTTGACATTTATCTCACAGATCTGGAACTGCATTTTTCAAATCAACACGAGTCGGATATTAAAATATTCATTGGGGATATTAATATCAACTTTATGGACACTTCCAATAATAAAGCGAATGATTACATTTGTATGATGGCTCAATTAGGATTTTTCTCTGCCATAAATAAGCCTACGAGAATATATAAAACTTCATCTAGTCTTATTGACCATATTTATGTTAAAATGACAAGGGAATTAAATAACAAGTTGAACATAAGCTCATTCATATTCAAAACTGATCTCACCGATCACTATACTATATCACTTAGTATTGACTTAAAACCTAATTCTTGTACAAACACCATTGAATCATCGAATAAATATAATACTCTCATCAACCACGAAAAACTGAACTCGTTATTAGTAAAAGAAAAATGGGAGCGAGTACTACAATGCAATGATCCAAATACATCATATGAAATTTTCAAAGATACACTTTTCAACTACATAGAAAAAAGTAAGAAACCTAAGAGGCCAGTGTATAATAAAAATAATACTAAACTGAAACCATGGATGACCCAGGGTCTCCTCAATTCAATAGTATATAGGGATAAACTGAAACAAAAATTAAATAAGACTTACTCAAATCAGTTACGGAATGAATACTACAGAAACTTTCTCAATAATCTATTAAAAACAACTAAAAATAATTATTATTTTACTCAAATTGCTGATGCACAAAATAATTATAAAAAAATCTGGCAGAGCGTTAACGAAATAACAAATAACCAAAAATCTAATAAAACGAAAATCGCAGATATAATGGATAACAATAATCGAGTACTCAAATCGGATGAAGAAAAAGTAAATTATTTCAATAAATTTTTCACGAATATAGGTAAAAGGATGGCACACCGTATCGAGAAACCTTTGATACCAGTTCCCGTAAACAAAACACAGAGAAAAGAATCCTTATTTCTCCACCCTGTAACTAAAAACGAGATCGTAAATATTATCTCAACACTAAAAAATAATACCGCGGCAGGCCCTGATGAAATATCCGTTTATCTACTTAAAAAACACCATGAAAACCTTATTGATCCCCTATGCCATATTTTCAACTGTATACTATTGACCGGAAAGGTTCCCTCAAAATTTAAAGAGTCTCGTACAACACCGATATTTAAATCAGGAGACAAAACGGCAGCAACTAACTATAGACCAATTACAGTAATAAATGACACAGCCAAGATGTTCGAGAAATGTATCAAAAGCAGACTGGTGAGTTACTGTGAAACCTATAATATAATTTCTGATTCCCAGTTTGGTTTTAGAGAAAATCTATCGACTGAACAAGCTGTTTTTAAAATGGTTAACTCAGTTTTCACCAGTTTCCAAAACAATAAGAAGTGCATGACAGTATTTCTTGATTTAGCAAAGGCGTTCGATACTGTCAATTACGAAATTCTTTTGCAACACTTATATGATATTGGTATAAGAGGTGTCGCACTGGATCTTATTACTGATTATTTAACCGATAGGAAACAAGTAGTCAAAATAAATGACACATTCAGTGACCCATTACCTGTCACCATGGGTGTTCCACAGGGTACAGTTCTGGGGCCTATTCTGTTTTTATTATACATCAATAATATATTCAATATAGATGATTTAAATGGACTTCTTGTTTCATATGCAGACGATACTGCCATTGTTTTCACAGGAAATACATGGGATGAAACTATCTTAAACGCAGAACAAGGCCTACAAAAATTGTTCACTTGGCTGAGCTGTAATCTATTAAGCCTCAATGTTGACAAAACTAAATTTATTGCCTTCACATCAACTATTACAGATCAGCCAAGTATCAGTCATTTGAAAATTCATAAATTTTCCTGTCCAAACACAAATAAATGCGATTGTTCATCAGTTGAGAAAGTTAGTTCGGTTAAATATCTGGGAGTTACGGTTGATCAATCTCTAAGATGGAATGAACATATAGAAAGTACGGTAAAAAGACTCCGTAAATTAATATATAAGTTTTATCAACTGAGAAATATTCTCAATAATAAAAACCTGCTCATGATCTACAACGCCTTAGCCGAATCCATAATTCGATACTGTATCATTATCTGGGGTGGGACATTCAAAACTACCATATATCAACTAGAAGTGATCCAAAATACTCTGATTAAGATTCTCCTCAAAAAAGAGAAACGCTTTTCCACCACTCGCCTCTATTCTGAAACTGGGTTATTCACAGTTAGACAATTATATATCTATCAGAGCATATTATTTGTAATGAACTCTACTAGGACGTATGTATCACATGATCATAACACACGGATCAATAAAAATCAAACTCTACGAATCCCAAAATGTCGACTAACACACGAACAAAAATTTATTCCTTACATTGGCCCCAAATTGTTCAATCTTCTACCAGATAAGTTGAAGAATATATCCAATAAACGTATCCTTAAAAAAGGACTGAGACTATTCATTTTATCAAACTATGAACTATTAAAAAGCGTCTTTCAAAACTAAATAGTCTTACAGACCTTTATCTATCTAAATATGTGCGTAAATGTTAGTATTCATGTATATACCATGTTTGCCATCCAAAACATAATGACTTAGCTGTCCAATAGATGTGATTGTATATCTTCCCCTTTCTATCTACTCCTCTATGTATTTCTCTCCACTCGAAATTGTCCAGAGTAAATATAAATATAAATATATTATCATAATAATTATACTACTCGTTATGATGTTGAAATTATGTTTTACTAATGGTATTGTTACACATTACTGGTGGATCTCACAAAACAAGCTCTGCTTAGGTGAAATCCCCCTAATATGTAACCTACTTCTTATATTTAGATACTTTATATTTATATACTTTATATTAATATTATATTTACTATTACTATTAATCAAATAAACATAGTTACTCTATTATTTAAGCATTCGATTTTTTCATTTTTAATTATTTTTCTGTTTGTGATTTTTTGTACTGTATCCCACATATTTTTTATGTTATATTTTTCAGAGTAAATTAATTGTTTATAGTAGTTGTTTTTTAACTTATTTATTAATTTACTTAAGAGATTTCTATAACTTTTAAAATTTAACCATGAATTTTCTGTATTTTCTTTAACCGCTATTTGTTTTAGTCTATCCCTATGCTTTATAGATCTTATAAGGCCTTGTGTTATCCATGGTTTTATCTTACGAGAATTGTTTCTTAATTTTATTGTGTTGGTACTCATTTTTGTGTAATGGAGTATTTTGTTTATGAAATATTCAGTGCATTTATCGACATTTTGGGTATTGTATAAGTTAGTCCAGTTTTCTGTTTTTATTAGCTTTTCAAATTTTTTATTATTCATCTTATTTATATAGTGATTTTTATTATTTATAGAATTTAGTGTAATATTATTACTTGGTTTAAATTTTAAATTTGCTACTACTGCATAATGATCTGTCAAACTAGTTTGGACTACCGAAGCTGTTATGTTGCTAATTTTATTAAGGTTTTTAATTTTTATGAAAATGTGGTCGAGGCATGACGCCGATTCCCTAAACTCTCTTGTAGGTTTGTTAATATGCTGTATATATCCAAATTCATTTAATATATTAAGGTACTCATTAGTGTTTTGATTGTTTGCATCTAACAAGTCTATATTTATGTCACCTCCGAATATATTTAAATCATTATATTGGTAGTTACGTAGTAATTCATTGAGATTACTGTTGAAGCTTTCAACTGGTGTTGATGGTATTCTATAAAAGCCGATTATACCCATACTCACTTCATTCTTTTTTATTGTTACATGTAGAAATTTTGTTTCATTAATTACAATATTTTCAGCTATTGGATTTAAATATTTTTTAACATACATTATTGTACCGTCATTTTTATTCAGACTACTTTCATTGTAGAAAATATTATGAACCTCAATAGCGTAACAATCGTGTGAGAGTCTAAGGAAACCAAACGAGAAGGGACAGAAACTGCCGTCGCACTCACTGGAGCGGATGCGAAAAAATCATTGATTGGACCAGAGCCAACCTGTGGCGTTTCTCATGCCACAGTGAAACCTGTGATCCAAAATTGGCTCGAGATAGAGCACCGAGTCCACTGGAGGGAGCTGCTTCGTATGTCGCATTCCGAACGACTGATGAGAGATCACCAGCAGCAACGTGTGAAAAATCTGCTGGAGAAGTATGGAATCTTGTGCATTCCTGACCAGACACGCCTCATGCAACAAACACTTCTACACGATGAGTCTGGTAGATCAGCCCACTTGCAGGGGTTGCGGCGTGGAAGATGAGACACCTAGGCATGTGATGTGTCAGTGTACGGCATACGTGGTTGGTCGTCGGACATACCTCGGAGACGATAAAATTACACGAGGAAATCAGGAGTCTCCCCTATTCAGGCTACTGGAATTCATAGAATTCACAGGACTGATGAGTAGGTAGCAATATGTGAGGGCACAATAGGACTATAATGACCGCAGTGTAGTGGGGCTCCCCTTAGGATGGAGAACCAATCTCACGGAGGATGGGTTTTAGTTGGTAGGAATCCGTCACACCCGGGGGCATGGGAACCCGAGGCGTCTATGCAATATTTCACCTCCTCTACGCAAAAAAAAAATGTATGCAATAAAGACGGTCAGTGCTCAGCACAATTGGTTTAAGAAATCCCACTCTTTAGTGACGTGAATTAGTTTTCTGATGAGGATTGTGAAACCGAAACATACATTATAATTATAAAAAAATATGTAATAGACATATTGTTTGAAGTGATCTATTTCCCAAGAATTTACATATAATTCATACCTGGATCTAGAATCATCATTGTTTTGAAAGCGTATTTTTGTACATATCACTTCCTCTTTTTCAGGTTTATTGCAGCAGCCGCTCCTCAGGCAATGCATTCTCAATATAAGATACTTTACATCAACACAAAGTAAATAATTTGAAGCTGATTATGAATTGTGAAATTCCGTATTTTTCAGCACTTGAATATACAATACCGATTGGATCCCGTTTTTGTTTTCACAATTTGTAAACCTCGATCGTACCATTTATAAACTACAACAATTTCTAAGTATTTGCCTCTGCTTCGTGACGATACTAGTTGTTTGGTTCGAAGGGTGGGGAGGGAGGAATAAGTGACTTGTTTCGGAACCTCATTTCGATAGTGACTTGGTCTCGATTCGAAAGTCAAGTATGCACAATTTCATCGAGATCCGTACTTACGTGATTTAATTGGTGATGAATGGTGATTTATTCCCTGTTCTCATAAGGTTTCAATGAAATACTGAACAACTGAAGATGGATGTCAAAAATAACAGTTGGTATGGAGATACCGCGCTCAACAACAATACAGTTCCTATCTGTTGATAGTTTGAAGCGATTTGCAAAATTTAAAATCTATATCACCAATTGGAACGGCGGAATCGTTCTCACAGTGGGTCACATATGCACGTATATACGAACGTTTATACAGAAATCATCTCAAAGTGGTCGCGATCGATTCAGAAAATCAAAACGGATGTTCTCGCGAAAATCCGGAAACGTTTTACTGATTCTTCCATTATACTACGTTAAGTGAAGTAAGAAAAAAATTATTATTGATTGAATTCCCAGGTATGTTGTCGAAAATATTGAGCAGCGCATATATTATTTTTTCCTTAACTAACATCAGAATTAAAATAATCAGTTTGCTGTTCCTAATATATTCTCTGGTTGAATTCACTTCATCTTCATGCGTTTCGTACCTCGTGAAAAAAAAAAAATATATATATATACATATAAATATACTTTTTTTTTTTTTTCACATTCAAACCTGGTCGGGGCTGCTGCGAGCTCCGACGACATCGCAGCAGTCGCGCCAGAAAAAACCTACAAGGCGGTTAACCGAAGCTACTTCTCCCCACCGGTCGGTAAGTAGCTTCAGGTTCCTAAATCGTGTGCCCTGAATATTCTAATTGAACCCAGAATGACTGCCTTTTGCATCCGGTCTATCAAGATCTGCGCCGAGTTCCTACAGGCCGGAATGATTTTCACGTTTGAACGCAACGAAAACCGAAATCCGCCCAAAACACCAATGATCAGAACCACTAATACGATCTTGTGGCCTGGGTATAGCGTGCGGAGCTCGAACAGGAGATCTTGATATTTTGTCCACTTTTCCTCCTCTTTCAAGACTATGTTCTTCTCTGCCGGAGCGGAGAATTCGATGACATACATAGTCTTGATTAGTTTATCGAGGAGGACAACGTCAGGCCTATTTGCTTGTATGGACCTGACGGTCGGAAACGGTTAATTCCAGAAGATCTGGCATTTTTCGTTTCCGACAACGGACTCAATATCTCTTGGCATGTAAGGCAGCACCGGCTCTTGGTCTATTCCGTACTAGTGCCTTCATTATGGCGATGGGTGTACGCCGAGGCCGCTTTTGCCGGACATGCCGACAGAAGGTGGAAGAGCGTCTCAGGCGCCTTTCGACATATATATATATATATATATATATATATATATATATATATATATATATATATATATATATATATATATATATATATATATATATATATATAACTTAAGAGATATAGAATTAAATTTTCTGAATTATGAAGATAACTTAGATAATTTAACATAGGATTATAAAGATGAATAAACGTAAAAGATTGAACCATAGGCGGGATTCGAACCCACATTTCTGGATTTCTAGTCCAGGGTGTTAACCAATTACACCACTTCGGTCCTGTTAGATTTTTATATTTTTGTAAACATAAACCTCTGAAAGGATAGTAGATCATTGATGAACACAATGCGATTCGATGCCCTACCATAGATCAACTATTCACGCACATTCATCTGAAGTTCAGTCGTTTTTTTGAAGTAAGGATTGTAGGTTAGTACTGCTATGGTTGGCAGTTACTTGACAGTTCTTATTCAAATGACAGCATCCCGGTTCTTATATATTTCAATAGAACTGACTGAGAATTGTTCTGGTTAATTATAAACAAGTTTAAAGTTTCTTTGCCTAATTGGCCACTATCGTGTATGTAACTTAAGAGATATAGTTGCGTGAATAGTTGATCTATGGTAGGGCATCGAATCGCATTGTGTTCATCAATGATCTACTATCCTTTCAGAGGTTTATGTTTACAAAAATATAAAAATCTAACAGGACCGAAGTGGTGTAATTGGTTAACACCCTGGACTAGAAATCCAGAAATGTGGGTTCGAATCCCGCCTATGGTTCAATCTTTTACGTTTATTCATCTTTATAATCCTATGTTAAATTATCTAAGTTATCTTCATAATTCAGAAAATTTAATTCTATATCTCTTAAGTTACATACACGATAGTGGCCAATTAGGCAAAGAAACTTTAAACTTGTTTTTATATATATATATATATATATATATATATATATATATATATATATATATATATATATATATATATATATATATATATATATATATATATATATATTTACATCCCGCTATCTCCAGGGCGTCCTTTCACTATTCCTACTCTGAGCGTCCACTGCGTATTTCTCATGCAATCCCCACTATAACGTATGAATATATTCCATCTTTGAACAGTAGAGGTCGTAATAAGTTCATAACATTTCAGTTATATTTAAAGTTCAAAATTGAAAATATTCAATATGTAATGTATTTTTTATAAGAAAATGTATAGATAAATTTATTACTTAACTTGAAATTGCGTTATTTTTCTAACCAAACGAAATTTTCTGTGGGAATTGATGTGATCATACATAAATTTTTAATAAAATTTAAAGGCAATGAGAATGAAAAATTCCTTAACTAAAAACGCACTTTATTCAACATAATCATACTTAAAAAGAAACGAAACCTTCTCTTATTCTATATAGACAGAAAAATAGAAAACTATAAGAAATAGACAGAAAAATATATAACTAAATAATAATCGTTCTATAACCCAACGGCAGTAATTGTCCACATAGGTAAAAGGTATTAACTTCTTAAAAACCTCTTTTGAGCTATAAAACCTTTTTTGAAATTGATTCGAAGAGCAGTTTTGAAAATCCGTATCCAAGATCATCATTCATAAAACGATTGCAAACATGTTTAAGCTTGAAAGAGGATACTGAATACATTTATTCAATCTACAGGTAATGACAGATTCAAACAAATGAAATAACAATTTTTTCTTGTTATATACAGGAGTTGGGTCAAGGAATATGTAAATAAATAAATCATTCAAAGCATATCTCTACGATTCACTGAATAACTGTAACTGGTAGTATAACGTAAAATGTAAAAAATACCGAAGAATTTAAGAACCGGCGTTTTGGGACGCCCACAAATCGACGGCCTGAATGTACTATATACAAACACCTTTCCCATCTCCTACTCTGAGCGTTCACCACATGTTTCTACCGCTAAAGCTAAATAATATTCACAATCTACAGATTTCAAAGCATCCAAAACATATTTCTAAATGTCTATATCGGAAAGTACGCGTATAGTGGCTTTCATTCTGCACATTTCTGAGCGCCCATCAATCTTTTTTAAGGTAGCTGAATTCATAGGAAGGATTTTACGAGTCAAAAGTAATGAAAATTTAAAAAATACCACGATAATCTGTTCTTAATTCATGAAGACTTTCATTATCGGCGATTAAAAATCCGAAACAGAATTCTACAGTTGAGTTGATTAGAGAAGCACGTTTCACATAAGATATGTTGTGATTAACTGACCTCATGTTGTAGAATTGGAATATCTGGTTGGTTGAGAATTTTCTCAACCTTGTTGTTATGAACTATCGTCAATAAGCAATATGAATAAGAAATAATCACCCTCCAAAAATTCAATTGTGGATGCCGTTACTTTGTGATAGTTTATCATTTTAAGGAAAAAATAAATAAAACTACTTTGTTATACTATCACTGATATTTAATATAGTCGTTACTATAGTTTCAACACTAAACGTGTCATCTTCAGACGAAAACGAAGGTATGAATTTAACAAGTATTATATCTACTATATATAGGTTAAAGAAGGAATACAAACGAATTTTATGGCTATGGGAAATAGTTGTAGGTAAAACCAGAGAGGTGTAAAGTGATTAGGTAGTTCCGTGAGAACCTTAGTGGTGGGGGTATATTTACTAACGGACTTTAAATACGAAAATCAGGTCATTAATACATTGAAGAGATTACTGTAATATAAATCTAGTTGATCGTTTAGGATCTTATTATCATACATCTTCATTGCTTTGAAAATTCCCATTGATTCTAATATATTTAGTTTTGAAATTTTATCCTGACTGTAAAATTTAGACATTATTCAAAATAGGAAAGGTATGGCCTGCTTCTAAAATATGATTTGCAAATGAAGAATCGGTCTTATTATTTTTAGGGGAACGAAAATGTTCTTTATATCTAACTGCTATATTACGGTAAGATCTACCTATGTAAAAACTATCACACTCTGAAGAAGTTAGTTTATAAACTCCGGGCCTTTCAAATTTGTCAGTTTTATCTTTCGCATTGAACAGAATATGAGATAATTCGTTTGGGGGCTTAAAGCTGATGGTCAGGTTATGATGGGATAACATGTCTGCAATTTTTTCGCTTATAGGACCACAATAAGTTAAAGAAACATATTTTAATGAGTTATCTTTGTCTTCCATAAAGGGATAAGTGCTATTGTAAATTAATTTTTGTCTTTTTCTATTTATTAATTTAGAAATTACTTGAGGAACGAAACCGTTATTTGTATCAATAACTTTAATTGTATCTAATTCTTTACTAAGAGATTTTCTTGAGATAAGGGAAGGGCTCTATGTATCATTGAATGAAAAGCAGCTAGATTATGACTATAGGGGCTATGTAAATATGTACAAATTACTGTATCTGTGTAAGGTAGGTTTTCTGTAAATCTCGAATGAGATGCTATTATTATGATGTAATAATGTTAAGTCAACTCATCATAGAATCTTCTATGTGGGAAATAAAAATATCTGCGAGAAGTGGACTTAATGGAGAACCGATAGCTAATCCGTTATTTGGAGTATAATATTTGTTATTAAACTGACAGTACTTTTGACTGAGACATAAATCGGCCTGTTCTATATCTGATTTTATCGAAGGAATAATATGTGACTTTTCTAAGATATTTGTGATTAAATTTCAACATTCAATGGGAGGGATATGTGGAAACATATTAGAAACATCATAGCATACCAAAATACTGGTGTTAGGTATAATTTTTGGTTTTAATTTGTTTGTATTCCTTCTTCAACCTATATAATAGTAGATATAGTACTTGTAAATTCATATCTTCGTTTTCGTCTGAAGATGACATGTTTAATGTTGAAACTATAGTAACGACTATATTCAATATCAGTGATAGTATAACAAACTAGTTATATTTATTATTTCGTTAAAATAATCACCATTATTCATATATAATACCACAAGAGCTTCAAAATTATCGGGTATTTCCCGATAGGTTCGGTATTTCCCGATAGGTTCGATAGGGAACCTTGAGGGAAATGCCAGATAATTTTGAAGCTCGTGTGGTATTCGGGGGATTATTTTTCCGTCCCAAATGAACATTTCCTTTGACTTTTTTATCGATGGTGGACAGAATTCAACCTGTCAGTTTGAAGTTTTATATATAGCAACTACCAGAGAAAATATTCAAAAAATATTCAGTATAATTCCATGTAGGTTGTACCACGTGACGTCGAATGGTGCAATTCTATTGGTCGATATTTGGGACGGAAAAATAATCACTATAATTATTTCTTATCTATAGTGCTATCCACAGTAACTCTTTTATAGTTTATTAGTCAACAAGCAATATTAAGGTCTACAACAGAGGATTTTTTCGGAATGACTTGATTTTCAACTATGATTGAAAATATTCCTTTCTAACAAGCTGGGAACATGGAATGGTATCTCCGCTTAGTTGGTCTTAATTTCCAGTTCCACAAGATAGATGACTTTCACCCATAGATGACAACATAGTTTTCACAAAATCATTAAAGTCTGATGCAGACACAATAACATTTGAAAATATTCAATCTCCAGATTGAAGATCAGAAATAATTTAAATTTTTTATATCCAGAAATAGACGCTCGAGATGAGTCGATAACTTTATCTTCGAATTGGATAGAAATATCAATATTTCTTTTCAAAGATATTCTCTGACTAATCGGCTGTGTTTAATTCAGCAGAACTAATAATATTCCTGGAAATGATTGAAAAGATTGTTCTCATTACCAGCTGTTGAATACGCTGATATTGTTTTTACAGACATCTACATATGTCGAAGATCACCTTTTGCGAGAACGGAAACATAATCAGTAATGATTCCATACTTGTAGGGTTCACTATTATTATCTGTATGATGGGAAGATGACGATAAGTGTCTCCTAATAAATGGGTTTGGGCCTCTAGAGGGCCCAATTTTTGGCCTATGAACAAAGTTTTAGAGCAAACAGAGAAATACATCGGCTATTCAGATTTGAAACAACGTACGGAAATTCATTCACAATTCCAAGTTATAACGAATTTAATCATAAAGAACTAGTGCGGCATTTCATTTAGCGGCAATAAACGAGGGTCGGTACGATAGATTCCGCGCGAGAAACTATATTTTTAAATATTTCAAAATGCACCTGAATGCTTATAATCGTTTTGTGTGAATCTGAGTCTATGGTGTATATGTGACCGTGACATGATGTCGTTATAGGGTGTTACATATTAAAATCATCATCATCTGATATACTGATTTCTGACTTCTTCACCTTCACAATGCTTACATATGAGCTACAAGGTAATCCTAAATTTTTCACGAACGCTTACCAGTACAATTTAATTTACAATCACGAGGGATTATTCTGATCAATTCATCGGGACGTGCATTTTTATTGTTTGTATAAGAGTAAGTCCATTCAGACTATTCCTCCAACCCCATTTCGTTGAATCAATGGTTTGATTACCGAACACGCTAACAATATGTTGCTTTGCAGCATTATCGTATTTCCATATGGTTACCTTGTTGAAATCGTATGTCGAGTATGGAAGATCGGAAATTGTAATTTGCTAATAAATGTGTTAAGCAAAAAGCTCCCAATTTTTCATGCCAGCGAACGATTACATTATGCCAAGGCATCACAAGGTAACCATATGAAAATACGATGATGCTGCAAAGCAACGTATTTTTAGGATTATTACCAAGTTCAGGTTCTGATCGGTAATAAAAACATTGATCCAACGAAAGGGGGTTGAAGAAATAGTCCGAATGGACTCACAAACAGTAAAAATGCACGTCCCGATGAGTTGATCAAAGTAATCTCTTGTGGTTGTATAAAAAATTGTACTTAGGATAACTTCATTTCTACTCGACTCAAATCGTTCTGCTTGGACTTAAAATAGTCGCTATGAAAATTTCTTAAAGAACGTAGAATTTAAATTTCGTGAAAAATTTCTAACCCCAAAAGACTTGAATTTTTAAGCTGTCCAAAATTTTCAAAATGGCGCCAAAGCTATGTCTTTGAACCAAAATGATTGAATTTTGAATATTGAGTGCAGAATAATAAAATCTTTCAAATCAATTTAGTTTTAGATCGAGAACTTAAGTATTTCGTCTGGAATTCGTGAAATACAGATTTTTCAAAATGGCCTTTTTTGGCGCCAAAAAATGAAGTAGGTCGAAATACCAGAAACCGAAAGAAAAGAAATAAAAATACTATGTTTCCACCGAAACAGAATATGAAAAAAACAAAAACTCTTTGACATATACTCCATTTTCAATGTGCTAAAAAACAGAGTGAATGGACCCTGGTCCACGACCTCGAATCGATTATGGACCAGAGCCAAAAATCGCGTATTAATTTTTCCAAAAACTTTCGTTCAAACATTTTTCCATACAACTCAAAGCTTTGTCTCAAAACGCAAAAAATTGAAAAAAGGCCATTTTTGCTTCCAAAATATGGCCATAGCTTTTTGAGCACAGGGTTAATGCAAATTCAGACTACCCGCTCGTTTACAGCGTGTCAAAATACATAGAATAGACCAAAATTAGACCTCGCGGAAATTCGGACAAAAATCGTCAATTTTCCTCCTTAAATGCCTGGACTACTGACCGAACGCGCTATCCCTTTATCGGGTGCCGCACCTGCTGGTGTGATCGGCAGTGAACGTGTTGTCATAATATTTCTCTCTACAATCGGCAATCGGCCAGATGATTAGCGCTCCAAATGACGCGCGAAACAGAGCGAAAAGTGTCGAGTATTTCGACAAGTCGTACTACTCAATAACTCAAAACCAGTCGTACCTCTTTGAACTTTTAAGCCAGTAAGTTTCGAGCATCATTCCATAATTTGTGTTAAAATTTCTGATAAGCTATGAAAGAGTTCACACTATAACACTATAAATAATAAACAATCGCTGTTATCCACAAATAATACTGTTCTGTTTACTCTGATGATGGCTACTTGGTAGCTGAAAGGTCCTAAGTACTTGACAGTATTTCAATTGGATAAGTATGATAGTTCCTTGTTTATAGTGTCCAAATCTTAAGTTGATTGCATTTATCATTTGGCCGCTACACGAGAACATACTTTATGCCATATAACTCGATTCAAAATTAAATGGCAAAAATTAATAAATATAGCATGTGCTGGAAATGTCCGTCTGTCTAGTCGATTCCTCATGGATGATCTCTCTCAAATAAGCTTTCCTTATTCCGAATTATTTCGTATTGCTCTATTACTATTTGTTCAAAATTTCTCTTATTTTCAATTTGCACCTAGTACATTTAAATAACCCCATGGAACAGAATCTGAGGATTGTTAGTCAGGTAAACGAGGAAGCCACGCAACTGTACGGCATTATCCTCTTTTGAGGGTAAATCTGAATAAAATGAGGAGGTGCTCCATCATGCATAAACCATCTTACTGATCTATTTGCTTGTGGTACATTACCTATTAGATCTGTAAGGTCGTTCTCCAATAAATTGAAATATGTTTCATCATTTAACTGAGGAGGAATTATAAAAGGTCCATTTCCACCATTTTCAAATAGATTTTCCATGAAAATGTTTTTTCTGAAAAAAAATTTAAGAATACTTTTTTGAAGCAAAATTTTCTCAAAAACCTATAATTAGTTTTAAAATAAAATAAAATGATGCGATCCAAAATAAAGCAGAAAATGTTTTGCAAATTCCCCGTACCGTCGCTTCTGTTGAGAAGCTTCGTCGACCGGTACCTACCATATAAAAAATTTTGCATCGATAATTACTAAAGCCAAATTACCAAAATTGAAAGCTTGGCATGTTATGGTTCCTGAGTCATAAAACGAAAAACATCTTTCAGTCTTCATCTTTAAAGCTCCGTAGCTCTTCATTGAAACATTTTCGGACTTGATTTGATATGAATTTTTCTTATTTTTTAGTCTGGCATATGAAATTCCGGATATGCTATATAGACATCTAGATATGGATCACCTTTCGCATGGAAGAAAACATGATCAGTAATGATTTAAGTCCTATGGGCCTCATTGTTATTATCTGGATGAAGGAAAGGAAACGGGCACACGATAAGATCCCCGAATAACCGTTTTTTGGATAACTGGGGAATTTCCTACTCGGGACATTTTTGTTTTTCAGAATTACAGCTGCTGTCCTGGTTCACAACAGTTTCAATAAAATGGAGAAGGGCATACAGTAGATTTGTAGTAGGAATCGGTTGGAATATATAAATATATAAAGGAATATTAAAAAATGTATTAATAACTGAAGAAATATAATAAACTATTTAACTAGCTTGATATGGAACAACTTGTTCTATCGAAAATAATTTTAACGTAAAATAAGCAACTCTAGAACACAAACAATTAAAATTAATCTAGAAATTAATATTGAAATTAAATCTTTAAATATCATTTATAGATAAATTCACTTACAGATTCTAAATGTACTATGCGAATCAGACATAATAACATATTACTCCATCTATACATTTTGACCAATCTAATAGTCTGTTCTATCATAGTAAAATGCAATAATATTAATAATATAAAGATAGAAATCAACCTAGCTCTCACCGGCTTAAACTAAAAAAATTTGGGGATCGAATTTAATTCAATAGACTCTACAACAAAAGTTTAATTAACTTGATTCACCATATAGATGTCGCAACTCTTTTTTTCGATCAAAACTCTAAAGAAAAATTACACTGCTAAGATAATCAAAACTTATAATCTCAACCAAATGATCCAATTATCATTTATCTGAACCTATATTTACAGACTCGCCGATCATCGAACACCTTCAAGTTGCAGAGAAGTTCACTTTTACGGAATTTATCATTTGGTTTTCAGCAATACACGAAAATATATAACGTAAAATTATCTCTTAATTGCGATGATGAGACGACACAGAATTAATGTCGTTGGGAATAACGATGAATTGATATTACCTCAAAGTTTATTGACCCCTACGTACACCCTGATCTTACCCAACACGCCGCGCGCCGCCTCGCCAATTCGATATAAATAATGAAAATCATATGGTGGGTGTGTAATTATTTTGGTTCAGTTAAAACTTGTCTTTTATATTGAGAATGTGGATTCCGGAAAAAGCAAGCGTTCATCTATTCAATATAAAATTGATGTTGATGCGGCTAGTGAACAACTTGATTCAACTGTTCGATATGTTTATTCTCGAAAGAACACCAGCTCTAAGTATCGACATTTCAGAATTCCTCAAGAGTTTCCAATGTCAGGATGATACTCTGTAGAAGTCCAACAATACATTACAATAAAAATCTACTAAAACAAAAACCATACAATTATAAAGAACAAAGAATGAGCGTAATGTACAGATTCCATGGATGTAATAAATCTTAAGATCAGATATTTGTCAATACCCATCTTTGTGATAACAATCGATGCGTAAAGTGGAAGAGAGCGCATCAATTTGTGGTGCCGCCCACATGATAAGTTTGGTGCGATCAATTATTAAGTATGGATATCGGAATAACGAAACAACTGCTTACGCTCAGTTTGAAATGCAAGAATAATGCGGAATAACTATCAGAATACGGCGTTGTCATCTCTCCTCGACGTCGAGGACGCCTACAAATCGACATGCTGAAAGTACTACATACACCTGACTAATACACAGGAATTGTAGCGAACGCCTCTAACGGCAGACACGTTGTACTATCAGTATACTTGTAATACACAAAACGACAGGTTGCACTAGCATCTGAGCGTCCAGACAAATTTTTGGCAACGGGTTCAGCGAACAAGTATGAATGATTTACTACGGGGAAACTTCCAAGCGTCCGTATACGGACGCTCTGTAGGAACCGGACGCTTGGAAGATAGCAATCCGTCAATGTACGGACGCTCGGAAAGTAGTAGGATGAATATATATATATATATATATATATATATATATATGTATATATATATATATATATATATATATATATATATATATATATATATATATATATATATATATATATATATATATATATATATATATATATATATATATTTCCCTTCAAGATGTCAAATTCAATGTATATAGTATTGGGTGAAAGGTGGAGTGTAGATTGTAGCTGGCTCCGTCACGCATAGAACGAACGACTACAACTTCATCTGTTGAACAGATGAACATGCCGACAGAAGGTGGAAATATATATATATATATATATATTCTTTTATTGATATTCTTGAACCATTTGTAATATTTGTATGTTTTCTTGGTATATTGGTTCGTATATATACTGAAAATGAAATAAAAATTCTGTTTGACGTTTCGACAATGTTTATTGTCTTTATCAAAATTTGAATTAGTGTTTCCATTGTAATTCAAATTTTGATAAAGACAATAAACATTGTCGAAACGTCAAACAGAATTTTTATTTCATTTTCAGTATATATACGAACCATTATACCAAGAAAACATACAAATATATATATATATATATATATATATATATATATATATATATATATATATATATATATATATATATATATATATATATATATATATATATATATATATGTTTCTTCTTATGTTCTCGCGGACGTAATGTGTAGAACTGGATTCTCGGGTATTGATCCGCGTTGTGTGGTTTCGGTCCTCAAAAGGACCAATTTCAAGACGTTTCGGCAAAGTCGCATTTGCCATCTTCAGGTGATTCGACCGTAGAGTCTGGAAAATCTAGGCGAACTCGATTTTCCAGACTCTACGGTCGAATCACCTGAAGATGGCAAATGCGACTTTGCCGAAACGTCGTGAAATTGGTCCTTTTGAGGACCGAAACCACACAACGCGGATCAATACCCGAGAATCCAGTTCTACATATATATATATATATATATATATATATATATATATATATATATATATATATATATATATATATATATATATATATATATATATATATATATATATATATATATATATATATGTATATATATATATGTATATATACATATTTCTCTTCAAGTCCAATGTATATAGTATTGGGTGAAAGGTGAAGTGTAGATTGTAGCTGGCTCCGTCACGCATAGAACGAACGACTACAACTTCATCTGTTGAGCAGATGATTTCTCCACCAATAGCGCTTTCTCCGCAAAAGCTTTCTCCTTTGTTTAGCACAAATCGCAGGCTACTACTTTGTTTATCACTAAAAATCATGAAATTTCAAAAGCAAATGTGTTCGTTTTGAAGAACATTTGAGATCTTTCAATTCATGATTTTAATTGCATTCATCAAACAACGGAGTTATTCATAAATACGTTGAATGAAACTATCAACAAATCTTCTGATACAATGAACTTCGATCATAAAAAGCGTAAAAGGAAGGAATGGATCACAAGTGGTCTCTCGAACTCTATAAACAAAAAAAACTCCATATATTCAGATATTCTGAAAGCACCTAACAATACACAATTAATCAAACAATACAAAGATTATAAAAAAAATTTAATGTTATCATAAAAAGAGGTAAATCGATGTATTACCAAACCAAAATCCAAGAGAACCTCAATAACCAAAAAAAATTTTCGCAAATCACAAATGAAATAAAAGGTAACACTAAGACAAATCATAATAGCATAGGCAATATTATTCATGAAACTGAAACGACCGTTTCAGATAAGAAAAAAGCGCAAGCGTTTGATAATTTTCTTGCAAATATAGGTTCTAAAATAACTTCTAATATCGAAGCTAATAAGAAATTCACTCCAAAAAGTTCAAAGATCGTAAAAGAAACGCTTTTTTTAAGCCCCATCACTGAAAATGAGGTCACAAATGAAATTAACAACTTGAAAAATTATAAAGCTGCAGGATTAGACAATGTAAATGCATTAACTCTCAAAAATATGAATAATTTTATAGTAGAGCCTTTAACTAATCTAATAAATTGTTCGTTTGAAAAGGGTATACTCCCAAACTGTCTAAAATAGCATTAGTAAAGCCATTATTTAAAAATGGAGAAAGCACAGATATGAACAATTACCGACCCATATCGTTAATCTCTTATATTGCAAAACTTTTCGAAAAAATTATATCATCCAAAATAACAAATTTTTTAAACAATAAAAACATAATCAATGGAAACCAGTTCGGTTTCCGTCAAAATAAGAGCACTTTTACGCAATAGTTTCTATGACCGAACAAGTCTATGATAATATTGATAATTCTATTCCAACACTAGCAATTTTCTTAGATTTAACTAAGGCTTTCGATACCATCAGTCATTCACTATTATTGGAAGAAATGGAAGGATATGGGCTCCTTGGGAGTGTACGAAATTTAATATGTGGTTATCTAACAAATAGATTCCAAATTGTTCAAATAGGAGAAGAATATAGCTACCCACTACCTATTAGTTGTGGTGTCCCCCAAGGTACAGTACTCGGTCCCATTCTTTTCATTATTTACGTAAATGATCTTTTCTGTTAGATTGATGGTATCAAAGTTATAGCATATGCTGACGATACTGTTTTAATTATACAAGCAAATACATGGTTAATGGCTAAATTGGAAGCGGAGAAATACTTAAAAATAATTACTGCATGGTTAGATGCAAATTTATCAAAACTTAATGTACATAAATCGAAATTCATATGTTTTGGATCTTACATGACCTCTCTTCCAAAAATGCAGAAACTTTTAATCCACAATTTTGAATGCAATAATAACTGTTCAGAATGTTTATGTTCAAATGATGATATTGATAGAGTTGACACTATTAAGTATTTAGGAGTCACTATAGACAGGAAAATGAAATGGGATCAACACATACATCAACTTAGCGGACGTCTCAGAAAATTAACTTATCTATTTATAAAATTAAAATATCTATTTGACGAACAATTAATGGAAAATGTTTATTACGCTCTTATACAATCTTTGATCACATACGAAATTTTAGCATGGGGAGGTACATATGAAACCAGCTTAAAGAAAGTATTTAATATTCAAAAAATTTTAATAAAAACCATTATAAATAAAAAAAATACATATCCATCTAGGGAAAGGACTTATATGTTTTGAAAATTTTGAAATATCATTATAAACGTAAATATCTACCCGTTTTCTCTGAGCATCAATATTTCTGCAGGTCCAAAGTTGCTGGACTCAGTCTGATTCCTCAAATTAAAAAACGATAGGAGAACATTTTACCAAATACTACTTCTCTAAAATATGTAACAAGTTACCGATCGAAATAAAACAATTTTATCAGGAAAACAAACTGAGTATTTCAGTTTTCATTAAAAAATTGAAAAAATGGATTATGACGTCAAAAGATTTGATAGATGATATTATAGCAGGTCAATGATTTAATTAATTTCAGAAATATTCTATTTTTGTGAAAATCATCATTTGATTTTGTTGTTTATAACTTTATATCTCTGGCAATTTTCAACCTTTATATTTATATTTATATTCATCTTTATATTTTATATTTATATTTATATGTATAAATAAGAATAACAACTAATGTAATAAATTAAATTAATTAAGTTTATAAATCTCATACAAATTTCATATACTGTATTATATACTGCATTGATATGTACGATATAAAACTATTCCTTTGTTGTCACAGACATGTACATTACTGTACATCGTGACTTTGTTAAATTTCACAAACATGCAAAATATCAAATGAATAAAATTTTTTATTTATGATCCCATATTCTATTACAAATGAACACTACGTTACTAATAATAATAAATAATGATTCAGAATAAAATGGTCCAATAGCTGCCTGAGTTCGTGAAATAAAGTAAAATAATCACAAAAAACATCTACTACTGAGAATAATTAATCAATAATAACCAACAAATAATGAAAACATGAAATAATTCTTGGATTCATTCTTATATATTGTGTTATCCTCATTTATAAAAGAGTCAGCAGCATATCGCTCTAATATAGGCATGGTATACATAGAATAAGTCTACGAGACTGGAAAATAAATTATAATCCTTTTATAGTGAACACATTGGCGAATCATTTGTCAAACTTGTAGCGAATGATTGGTGGTACAATAATGTAGACTACCGAGGATTGTATCATTTGACGTAGAAGTAAATATTTCTGGAATAATTTAACAGCCTAAGGCCATCGTCATACGACGCAAAAGGAAGTCGTCTGTGATATCTAGAATTGAGTAAATTATTTGATCGCTTCTATACTTTTTCCGATCTACGAATATGAAATATTAGGGAGGCTTATCCTGAAAATATTAGGAGCCTTCCTGACAATTATTTCAACATGTGTTTTGAATCAATTCACATTCTAGTGTATTCTCAAGATATCTAATAGTCTCTACTTTCACCAACATTCATATGATATCTGTTCTCAAACAAATGAAATATATTGGAAAATGTGATTTGATGACATTTACTTACTGATATTCATGTATGAAATATTTGTAGCACACTATTCATGAACTGATTGCGATCACGTTGAAGATAGAAGCAATGATCAATTGAATTAAAATTCACAAATTTATAAATTGTAAATTCATCTGCATAGAGACCAACATTTTAAGGAACAACGTCCAACATTGTTGATAAACGACAAAGAAAAGAGAAGACCTGAATGTGAACCTTGCAATTTGAATGGAATAAGATGTACGGTTGTTTACAGCTACACACTGAGATCTGTTGTTTCAATACGATTCAGCCCATCGAGGTATATTGCCTTGTATACTGATGTTCTCCAACTCAACGAACAATGTGTTGTAATATACCTTATCGAATGCTCCAAAAAAAAAACATTCTGAACAAATGGCAACAGATTGGTATTATTGAATCTGCCTTGGAAAAAAAACAGAATTACTGACCTCCAGGTGGTTTATGAGCATTCTTAATCATCATATTTGTGTCCAACACCCTCAAAAATCCCCCGAGTAACAATTTCGAGGAAGTTGAGCTGTCACCTCTGCTGTAGAGTCTGGTGGTGGACGAACTTATAATACTCCTTACAGTGATTAAGGCACTGGAGTCATACACAATCACCTCACAATGTGTACTCGATTGTGTGAAAGAACTAACGGCACTAGAGAAGAACCTCAAGAGACTGGCACTCGTATGGAAGTTTGAAGAAACCAGACGAGAGGGGACTGGAACTGTCGTCGCTTTAGCTAAAGCGGGGGCGAAACAGTCACTGATTGGACCAAAGCCAACCTGTGGCATTTCTCATGCCACAGAGAGATCAGTAATCCAAAAATGGCTCGAAACAGAGCACCGTGCCTACTGGAGGGAACTGCCTTGTATGTCGCACTCCAAGCGACCAATGAAAGATCTCCAGCAGCAAACACTGAAAAACCTGCTGACGTTCAGCAGACAAGAAATATGAAATCTTGTTGTATTCCTGACTAGACACGCCCCATGCAACAAACATCTCATGCGGGGGTTCCGAGATGGAAGAATTTTGAGATAATTTGTTCTCAATAAAATTTCTGTGAATTCTTTAAACCGACGAATTACTCAGAGTTAACCTCCAGGTGGATTATGGGCATTTTTAATCATCATATACGTATCGAAAACCATCGGAAAACTCCGAGTAACAATTTTGAAATAATTTGTTCTCAATAAAATTTCTGTAAATTCTTTAAGCCGACGAGTTACCCAGGGTTATCCTCCAGTTAGATTATGGGCATTTTTAATCATCATATACGTATCGAAAACCCTCGAAAAACTCCGAGTAACAATTTTGAGATAATTTGTTTTCAATAAAATTTCTGTAAATTCCTTAGACCGACGAGTTATCCAGGTTTAACCGCCAGGTGGATTATGAGCAGTTTCAATCATCATATTCGTTCTCAGAGCCCTTGAAAATCCCCGAGTAACAATTTTGAGATATATTGTCTTCAATAAAATTTCTGTAAATTTCCTGAGATCGACGTGGTACCCAGGGTTACTGACCTCCAAGTGGATTATGGGCATTTTTAATCATCATTTTCGTGCTTAGCATCCTCGAAAACTTCCGAGTAACCCAAGGTTACTGACCTCCAGGTAGAATTCGGGCATTCTTCTGACCACCAGGATTATGGGCATTTTCAATCATCATGCTCATGTTCAGCACCCTCGAAAACCCACGACTAACAATTGTGATATAATTTGTTTTCAATAATAAAATTACACATCTGGGTCGAGGGTAGGTACTCGACAAATAACTTCGTCTTCAGTTGATGTGATGAACTTACACATTTTGAGAATATTACTGAATAGCGGATTCTTACTACAAAAGAATTTTTATACTTTAATATTGACGATACAATTTCGATTATCCGTGGCTCGGTTCGTTTCGACGGCGTGGGCGCTTTTGATTGAGATTAAATTTGTGCGATTTGGACGCTTGTGATATAATTAGTTTCAATAAACCCCTTTTTTTATTTTTACATAGTGAGTCTTCTGATGATGGTCGTGAGACCGAAACGTACGTAAAGACAAAAATTTTTAAAACAGAGTGTTATTGTGACCTATTTCCCAAGAATTTTTATATATAATTTGTTTTCAATGAAATTTACCGTAGTGAATAGTTAGTTTTTCTCTCACCGATTGATTATAATCTGGAACTCAAGAAATTATAGCTTCGAATAAAGAATATCACGAAGTCAACATTTTAGGAAACATAATATTACAAAATAATCTTTCGAAATGTGCGCTAAGATCCGTCCCATCATTGAAAATATGAAACCTTCGGGATTCATACTACTAACTTTTCTTAGAAATTGTACTAATAAATTTGGCACAATACTGAATATGTTATAATAAACATAAGCATATAGAGTAAGTATTCTAAGAATAATATTTCCAAAATTAGAAGTTAGGTGAGATGAAGGCATAGTGAACTAGTAGAGGAATTATTACTAATATATTCTGAAGCGTGGAAATAATTCTAAGGATAATGTATGTAGTATTTAAGATAATTTTAGGTATCCTAAGCTTAAGGATTTTAAACGATTCAGTGAGCAACAAAAATTCAATTTGAAGTCGGTCACAATTCAGGATTTCGAAATCCGGGACAAGTAAACTATGACGAGAACGAAAATGTAGCATCGCATATCTCCAAAGGATTTGAGTCTGGCACCAAGGCCTTCTTGAGTAACTTTTGCCGTATGGTTTGCCGCTTTAACTTTGCCGTTTTTATCGATATTCCCCTCATATAGAGATGGTGGTTGACATAGTCTCCTCTGATAAAGAGGCTATCAACGCTGGTGTTCCACAGGGATCTATCTTACACCACCTTTGTTTCTGCTCCAAATCAACGATTTATTGGAAGTGACCGGCTTTTCCATCCACAGCTTTGTTGATGATGTAACACTGCATAACACATTTTCATATAGAGCTTCTGTGTCGTCCAATGAAGCCAGAGGAGCGAGGCAGATAGGAGTCGACGCAATTAATGAAGATCTGGCAAAGATTCTGAAATAACGATCTGATAATCTAGTATTTTGATCTAACCAAAACTCAAGCTTATTCGTCTTTTCTTCAGGCGGATCACAGAATCCCAGATATGATGTCTGTTACAACTATTCCTATGAAGTGCTCCATATCAACACAAACAGCACCCTTCCATGTCATGATCATGTACGAAGACAGCTCCACAATAACTTGGTATTCTGTTCCACGCCAAGAGCTACTTTACTTTCCAGCAGCTACTCATAATCAAGAAAGCACAGATTCGACCGGTCCTAGAGAATTGCTCACAACGTACGTTGAAGCTCCTAGATCATTTTCAGAAAAGTGTCAGTCATTGTTCACTGTAGAACATCGTAGAATTGTGAGTGAGCTCTCCCTTTTCTATAGATATTTCCAGGGTCGATATTCTTCAGAAATCTCGTCTATTATTTCACCACTAGATTTACCAGGTGGGAGGCGAGCTCAAGCTAGACACACACCCCTTTATTTTCAAACAAGAGACCTGCTGAACTTCTTCCTATCAGACTATATGTTTCTATCGAACGATGCAGTTGTGGAATCCTTTGACTAGTGGAATCTTTGCTCAAGCCTATAGGCTCAATAATCACTAGTGAAATTCCAGTGGATATCTCCTCTCCCAACACTCCACCGCTGGCTCAAACAGTGTTCTTCGAACATTATATGCTCTCCTCCTTCCATGTAGTCAAAATATGAAAGATAAACACATTATGGGATAAATAGATAAATTATTTGAGTGGTATTCTTCACACTTAAAATTACAAAACCGTTCAAATACTATTATGTTAGACAGAACTCGCAAATGGAAATTTCAGCTCCTGGATTCACCCCCGCACTTCTTAGATTCACCATCTCACTTGAACGATTGTGAGAGAAAAATTGAGTTTCATTTTTATAAACGTTTCTATTAAAAAAAAATACGGGCAGTCACCGAGCACTGCTCACAGAAGTGACAACTGACATTATGAAGTAACCAATTTATTTTTGGAATTTCATCCAAATTCGTATGATTTCACCAGTATCATCTCTTTCTTCATGACACAATTCTCCGACAGTGCCATTGGACAATCCATCCCCAACATCTATGTTAGTTGTTATCAAGTATAGTCGGTTCTTAACTAAAATTAACTCGTATGGTAATCTACCCGTATCATCGATTCTCTTCTTTTTTCATGCAACTTCTGCCTCACGAAATTTTGTTGCTCAGCATTATGACAACCAAAGGAGACATCCGATGCCACATATACTATTTACTACGGAGTTTAGTATGGAGTTGTACTCATTGTAGCATCCGAAATTACAATATTATTATTTTTAAATGAAAATTAATATAATTAGTTATTCTTCAGTTTTCACAACTGTCAGCATTTCAATCAACAATTATATACATTTTTATATTTAATAATAAAAAACGTATATTCGGCGGTACAATCCTTGTAAGGAGTATGAATCGGTCCTCGTGCAGACGAAAGTTATATTTTTATTGAATTTATTAATTGTACATTGTGTACTTAGTATCGTATCTACGTGTAAGGTTTTAAATATTGTGAATATAATTCTTGTCATAAGAATATAACATTAGTGATGTGTATAAGTGAGAAGTTTTGCATGTGTATGACGTTGTGTTGTATCTAGTTTATTATTTTCATTTTTCGAATGTTGGATCACAGCATCAAATATAATAGTGAATATCGTCTCGATGTTTTTTTTAATACTACTAATACGAAAGTACAAAATTTTATTCCAAATAACTATTTGTTGTGTAATTTACGATCATACGAAATTTGACGGAAATGTTTATATGTTTACATTTTGCGTTTCTTTTTAGATTATTTGTTCATTGGTCCGAATTGGAGAAGTTTTCTTTTACCACCATCCGTAGACATCTTCAATTCGAACCAATGCTGTTTAACATTACTTTCATTTACATCGATGTAAATATCAATAAATAATATGTTTTGGAAATAAAATAATGTGTATTTATTACATTCATACTCTTTACTAGGATTGTACCACCTATCATTCGTTTTCTATTATTAAATATAAAAATGTTTATAATTGTTGATTCAAATGATGACAGTTGTGAAATATACACATCACTGATGGTATATCCTTATGACAAGAATTATATTCACAATATTTAAAACCTTGCACGTAGATACGATACTAAGTACACGATGTACAATTATTAAATTCAATGAAAATATAACTTTCGCCTGCACGAGGACCGGGATTCACTAAATGAATAACGTCGAGTATCCCGTCTCAGATATGCACACATGTGTAAGCGTATAGAGAGACTGCCTGACGCCTAACCGAGTAGTTGCGCTGGTAGTATACATAATACTTCATATATGTGAGAAGCTACAGCGTGACTGCTCGTGATGGACTCATGGTTTTACCTCCCATCTGAAATAGCTCAACGCGCCTAAAGAAGTTTTAACTTCAAAAAACAAGCTTGACTAGAAATCCTGCATTCAATTTCCTCTTAACGTATATAAAAACAAGAAACTTGTGGAGCTTAATAACAGAGGAAAATTGATTTGAATTGAACACTCATTTTACATCAGATATATGGGACACAACAATTCGAAACATTTGCGGAAACTATTCATAATAGATGCACATAAGTATGAAAACACCGTAGTAGTGCCTGTTCCCCCGTCCCAACGGCTATGGTTTACATTGCCCGATTGTCCATTCTGCCCCCAGCTCACCTAATTGCCATATTACTAGCCTCACTTGTAAGAACAGACAATATGTTGCACCGATAAAGTCGTAGAAGATCTTCAAATTATACTCTATGTCAATGTATTGAAAGCTTATTCAAATTGACTACCTAATGTGTTTTACAAGGGTTGATATTAGAACCTATATCTTATTATTGAATGATATACCAATGAATTACCTATTACATATAATAATGAATCTTGACCCAGATATAAATTATATGGGTCTGAATAAAACACATATCTATTATGTTTCCGTCTTTACGTAAGTTTCGATCTCACGATCATCATTAGAAAACTTTTGAAAACTAATTCACATTAACTTCTGCCTGTTAAATATATGTATATAATGTATATTCACTAGCTGTTGTTTGCAGATAGCTGAAAATGTGGAAATACATTAAATTGTACTCCATGTTAATGAAAGTTCCTTCGAATTAACAACATTTGTTTTTTACAACACTATGTTTTATACTTATAATCAACTCGATTTCTCGTTCATACCACCTCGTCCTCTTCTTGAAGATGAGGCACACAGTTATTCCAGAACTGAGGTGTAATAGTACTTAAAGCCTCCTGGTTCCACATATTCAAGCTATGAGTAATAGATTTTCCATCTCTTCCTATGTACTGGCTACAATATTTCGTTAGAATTTCCAAACCGTTTCTATAATACCATTGAGACACCACATTCATATGGAGGTGATTAACCGATTACATACATACTTCAGTGGTTTATTTCTAGAAAAAATGTGGGTATATATAAATAGCACCAAAAGAAATATGTTACTCACTAGTCCAAATTTGATGGTACCCTGTCTCACCGAATATTGTTTATATTCCCTCAAGAACCGAATTTACTCTGTAAATATATTTATTATTTCTATGGGACCTCTACGAGAACTGCCTTCTTACAGCCTTCGGATAAATTGGATTTTCTCAGTCCATAGCGTTATCTGTTCATTAAACAAAATTTAACGTCGACAATGATTGGCTAATGTTACGATGTTCGTAATGTAAACGTTACTCTCCATTGCTACCTCTTCGGAATTGATAACACTATACGTATTATGTATTTCTATAACCAGAACAAACTGTTGTTATCATGATTCAGTAAGAAGCTTCAGAAACATGGAACACCGACAGAGGATGTCAAAAATTTTACTTGCAATAGGGCTACTGTCTTCTTAATAGTCTAGATGGATGCAGCAAGGCTCAAAACGGATATTTCCGCCGAAATTCGGAAAATACCTTCACCCCGATTTCAATACTCCTGTTATATTATGAAAAATGCGGGAAGTAAGAAGATACAACATTTCATGTTCTACCTTTTTATCGAAAATTTCCAACTACGACCAATAGAATCTGAGAAACCCGATTGTGAAGCAGAAGTCCAGGGGAATTTGATTATGTTTCAATTCAATATAAATGTATAGCCTCCTAGAAAAGATATTGGCATAAAATCGGTCTCTTTACTTTTGAGTTCAAAGGCCCGTGCGATCTCGAACTCTATTTTCAATATGTTGTTCTAAGCGTCAGCTATTCGAAAAACTAGGCTGTGGTTTTTTTAGAACATTAATCCGGATTGGAACTGTTCTACTAAAAGTTGGCTATTTCATGGTTACGTCAGGCTCTGCTAATATATCTACGCCACCTTTGCCCCACCCCCGTTGCTCTTTCACTACCTAATTCAGTCCATCCATCACCCTCTTCATTCCTTCCATAATCTTCTAAACATTTACTTATCAAAATGAGGATAGTTTATTCTGTGGCATAATAAAGATGGGGTTATATTGCTAAACTTTCAAAAGTTAATGGGATTGCTCATGAGCAAACTATTATCATTCTGAATGTATTCAAATAATAGCTCTACTTTCGACTGAGGTCAATAGTTATTTTTGATAATCCTATTATATGAATTTCGTATTATTTAAGCTACTGTTATCCTTTGATCTTAGTTCAATAGCATCTTCGTGTGGTTCTTCGTAGTTCACTACGTATATTTCGAAAGGTGCAAAATGGACATGAGCTGCAACATTCTTGATCAAGTTTACGCAGAAACGTTCTCATAATTGCAATCGAAACCATAATATCTTTGATCATGCGAACATAAAGGTATGTACAGATCAGATGATACCCTTCGATGAGAGGTTACAAAGGTCCTGTCCATATTCTAAAACCAATATTTTCCTGAAACAAGCATTGCCCATTATAAATAATCCTGCATAACTTCCTTTGTGCAAAGCTCCGTTTGAATAATATTCATGAAGAGATTTTCATAAGTTCTCAAATTACCTAATGTCCTGAGCTAATAAACTTTGAAGTTCATTATTGACATCATACTATCTACAGTCTACAATATCTACTACTCGATGAAGGACATTATTGGACATGAGTTTGTGCGAAGTTCTCGTGGAACACACCCTAATTCGTAGCATAATATACTCATAGTCAAAGTATGAAGGTCTGCTGAAGCCTCGCTTCTACTCTTTTCAAAATTCGAGTGCAAGCTGATTGGTCGTTTATTTCGTATATTTAATGTTACTGACGACGACATAATATGATGTTGTTACGTGCCGGCGACTAGTCGATGAGAGCAAGGCTGTGATTGGAGGAGCTAGGTGACGTCACCTAGCGCGAGAAACGATGATAGAGAGGCTCCAGCAGACCTTTATACTTTGACTATGTAATATATTAGAATGTGTATTTGACATATTGATGAAATAACAGGTCTCAATTGAGAAACATTATTTCAATAAATGATCATCGTTTTCCATGTCACACATCAGGGAAAGAGTATAACATAATTGCATATAGAGCATCTAGGCTAGGCTTTTAAGGAAAAGGAGCGCGACACGCCAGTGAGGGAATGATAAACTATCCAGTAGTGCTCAGGAATATTGCCATCTACACGCGGGAAATGACAATCTATGCAAATTCATTCTTTTCGCATCTCATACGAAATTCAGATAGAAAAATTATCTATTGGAACCAGTATCTTGTCAGCAGCGTAGATCACTTCGAGACGAAAAATATAATTCACTAGTTACGTTATTTTCAAACGTTTTTGATGTCAAATCCGTAATTATCGACCAAAAAAACCCCTATAACGACTCATCACACGATAATTTCGATGTCGTTAGAGTATTTTTCCTTGTATTTTTTTTTCGTATTTCCGGAATTTTCAAACAATTCTTTTTTTTTTCACAATTTTCTAATTTTTGTAATTCAACGTGCACATCGAAAACACAAATGCTAATCAATCAACGACACTCGAAAAATAAGATTTCAAAAAAATGAGAAAAAAAAAAGATGTTCGTGTTTCGTCTACTTAGGATCGAAATACGCGAGTGCCAACATCTTTCAAGTATAAAACGATAATCGCGTGAAAAATGGGCAATTTTGTATGAAAATGACAGAATTTCCCCGATTTTCAGCCCATTTAATGAGTTTCCCCAAAAAACCCATTTTTGTATGAATTCGAAATTATCTTAAAAAAGGGGGTGAAAATACGGTCAATTAGGCGTTTAGGGGTGAATTGGAGGTCCTGTTCACTTAGCTCAACCCTTACGAATGATCCGCGTCGGCCACAGGACATCATGCAGAAATATTTTTTTCGGTACGAAGCCATGCTCCCGTTTTAGGAAATTTCCCCAGCTTATTTACTGGACTACTAATAGTATATTGTTTGAATTCATATCTAGGCCAATACAGGAAACTTTTTCAGTCGAAACATTCATGCGACATGGCTTTATTTGCGATTATTATAGGAAAACTCGCCCTGATAACAATGATTGTATTACAAGTTTTCTGAATCAGGAGGTTCATTGTCATAAGCAATAGTTAATTGTAAACTAATTGAAAAATAGAGTGAAAACGGTATATCAAACACGAAAAATCTCTAATTAATAATGAAGGTTTTATCTACATATGCGACGTTTGAGATGACAACCTTTTATCTTGAACCGGTGAATTGTTATAAACAAAATAAGGGCTTTAATCAACAATTTGTTTTTGCAACTAATTGATATTTATTATTTGATAAGAATATTCCAATTTGTCCGCATTAACCCACAATACTTTCTTCATTCCCATATCTAGCATACAGTCTACAGACCCCATGTAATCGATTAATATTGATACGAAACACCATCTCTTTATAGTCCTAACCTGAAATTTTATTTTACATTTGTTCATTCAAAGTTGAAGAATGACCTTATTAACAAATAGAATAACTGGGGGTAGATACATCGTACGTAAACGCGGTATTCGTCTTTGAAGGAGGTTAGGAGAAGACAAATTTTGAGCCGAAGTTAAGTTTGCCATTAACTATAAATTAGTATAAAATTATATGAATGAGGCATTGAAAACACTTGGTAAAGTTTCACCGTATTTAATGAAGAATTTGTCTGACAGGAGTTTCAGTCTATTGTATACTGAAGTTGCTATATGTACTAACAGTGCTATGTTACCTACTCTTTGTGCAAGACAATAATTTAAATAAATTGTTCTCGTGGTTCATTCCATGAAAAAGAACTAACAAATGGATCGCGGAAAAACCACTTGAACATGTATGGAGTCGTAGTGATTTGGAACTCAGTCAAAATGAAAAGTACACACAGGTAATCTTAGACAAGTACAAGCGCTGATTCGTCGTTGCCACGTTCACAGCATACGCCTTTGGAGGAACCATAAGATGAATATGCTTTTACATAGGGATCTCTAGATAAGTATGAAGGTTAAGTCAAAAGGTTTTGTCGCATCAATCGTTTCTCGTTATTTCTCTGCTTTTTTATTTTCATCGCATTGGATTTGATCACAGTTTGATTTCAATTATAAATATTCATTCAAGGTGAATTTATTTTTTATTTTACTATCAGAACTTTCAAATAACTTCAACAACAATCATAAACGATCGTGCCTGTATTCCAATTGGGATCATTTTTTTGTTTGAACCTTGATGAAATTTATGGGCAGTTACGTAGGAATGAATGCTGGTATGAAACATATCTGAACTCGAGGAAATAAGGACAACTAAGATATAATTTTAAAAAATACAAAAAAATCGCATCAGATTAGGAAAAGAGGATTCCACATTTGCCAAATACCTACTTCATTGTATACAGCCACTGTTTCCCGAAAAATTCTGAGATCATTCACATTCAACAAAATAGTTTTGAATTAACGTTATTAGAATCACTGGTAATACATAAAAATATTCGCAGATACATACATAACGACTTATAACTCCTCCCTCTTGAAGCATATTCCGGATTTGTTCTTAGTTTATAATTGGTATAAATAGCATGTATATCTTAGATTTGTTTGCATGATGTTTTTGTGCAAATGAAAATGTTGATATCATATTATTTTATAGAGTGTAATCTCATTTTCAAATATTTTTAAAACCTTCAAGTTATATTGAAAATAAATTTGCGTAAAGATGAACCCAACTTCATCAAATATTACAGGAAGTGAATAATTTTGACTTTCGGAAGTTGGAAAATTGAACTCAATATTACACAAAACTTGCAACATTTAATTTAGTATTGATGATGACAAATTGTTCTACTACGCATGGTGGCATTCTCAATACTAGCCGTTGCCAGCTTCGAGCTTTGACAATGCCACAGTGTGGTGGAACGATTTAACAGATTGTGTAAATTTTGAGTTCAATTCTCCAAATTCCGAAAGTTAAAATGATTATACACTACATAAGCCTCGAAACCATAGATATATTGGATTAATTGTTCATATTAAAGTTTCTCAACAATTAGGTAGGTACCTTTAATTATAGGTAATTAATATACTGAACACTTTATTCTACTCATTAGTTATTGAATTACACTCATCTATAATTTTTTTGATTACACGATAAACAATAACAATAAAATCGTCACCAATAATTAGAAATTGTAAATAAGTTTGTTTTTATATAACTTTAAATCTATAATGTTAGCTAGCTACTAATGGATGGAAATAAATGAGCCGCTTTCAGCACATCAAGATCAAAGTCATGTCTTAGAACGTCTGGCCTAGTTCTCTACCCGAAAACACGGCCGCGCGTAGATTCAAGAACTATGATCGTGAAATATGTGCGAGGAGTTTATTAGATATTTGTTTAATGCCATACTACGCCACTCCGTCATCTACCTTCGAAAAGTCGACATATAAATTCGCACATTTCAGTCAGAATTCACAGAAGCGTTTTGAAATTTATACTTCATATTTATAACTTTCTCAATATTTTATAATCATTTAGGTACATGATGTTGGTTTCGTATTGATCTACAAAAGTATTGATCTGATCGTTCTGATTTTTATGTCAACTTGTAGTTAAATGTGTAGTGTTTTGTATGAATACAATGATACCACGGTTGAGGTCATATTTCACGTGAATTATACCGGAAGTACCGAATTAACCTGACAAAAATAGCATGTTTCCAATAATTTATTGCGAATATTTTGTTTATTATATATGTTGAGTTTGAATTCTGTATCAATGCTTTTTTAGCTTTTTGCATACATTTTTCTCGAAGCTATGCTGCAGTAAGTTTAATGTCTATATCAACAACACCTATTATTACACTCCTCCTATGACTTACTGGTGTAACAGAATTGAAATCTAAGTATCTACCTGAGGAAGTTGATTTGGTACACCAGGTAAATAATATGTTTGTATCATTATCAATGAGTGTGATGTCTAGACAATTTAATTTTTTATTCAACTTCAACCTCTGAATTCAATCAAGGCCATAGTGAATTACAATCCTCTATGATATTGATAAAATTTTTCTTTAATGTCTTCTATACATTTTTCGGGACAACATGTAATTCAATCATGAACAAAATGTTTAACCAGGAAAATTGATAGTTTAATTTTTCCATAACCAAGGCTTCAAGATCCTCCATCATTAATGCTGCCTGAGCATAAGATCTTGCTCCGCGGCAATTGTCTGGGGTAGCAGGCGAGAAGGTTCAATCTCGCGGTTGCCCTCTAGTTAGCTTTCTCGACGGAAGTGGAATTCGAGACCAAGTTCTTCCTTAGCTTTTTGTACTGCGTTAACCCACTCTGGTCAATTCGTGAATTTTGACAAGGCACAGGAGAGGATCTGAACTCCTAGGAACTTTACAAGCTAGTCTAAGAATCACACTCCGATGCAGATCCGCCAGACTAAGGAGTCCTTCACATCCCTGATGACGTGGTAGATGAATGCGAAAAACGGACATCCTAGGATGCAAACTGTAACGGATCTGCATCATTTTCCGGGTGTCTTTGTCGAGTCTATGCAGCTCATATACCATATAGCAGCAACAAGAACAATTGAAAATTACATTGAATAATAATTATCGAATTGTCCCAAATTGATCTCTTCCACAGAAAAAAAGGTTTCGTCTATCATACGCTATTTATCACTAATTAATTGATAGAAAAATTGTTCCAACCTAAGCAGACTAATACATATATTAAATATAAGAATAATTGTCATATTATGAAAACTTTTCTACTTTTGTAAACAAAATGAAAAATATGCCTGATATTGCTACTTTAATCAATTAACAGATAGAATTCACATATTTTTCTAAATAAGTGGAATGAAGCATTGTCCAATGAAAATGGCAAATTATTCATAACTTTTACCACGTTATATTCTGAACGTCAATCGGTAATTAGTTCATAATAAAGACATGCCGAATACAACAGCTGGCGATTTTCCATATTCAATCACCTTAACTCTTCTATTTTGTGTAAAATATGTTGAGAGCAAGATATCCCGAATATAAATCGGATACATGCATTCTGAACTATTTGTATATGTCCCTTGTTGATATAATCTGGAAGAATTCATAGAAGAGCATCATAGAAATTAAACTGAGAAAGCACAAATGGCATAGGTTGCAAAATTCCAACTCTTCATTTTGGAAATCTTTATTATTGTATACTATTTGCAGAGAGAAAAATGCTCTACGCAGACAGCCTGTTATATAAGATTTCACCTTCATTATCAATTTTAAGTTCGACATTATTTAAAGTAATGTGTAAAAGATTAACAACCTGTAATCGGTCCTGTTTTTCACCAAATAGAATTACAACAGACTTGTAAGCATTAAGTACTACACCATGGTCAGTCGAAAATGAGACCAATCTATTCAAATCCGATTTCATATGATCGTATAATCGAATGAGGCAGGTTTCATGAAATGAATGATACAATTGCGAATCGTCTGTGTAGAAATGATACTTGCAAAATGATATTCTGCTTTCCAAATACGAAGTGTACATCAAGTATATTAGTGGCCCCAAGATTTTGTGAATATATACCTCTAGGAATCCAAAACCTCTCTTTTTACTTCAAAAATTCATGAAAGAAATAGTTTCATCACCCATTGATGCTCCTTGTACGAAATTATTACGGAACCTAATTCCCATTATCAAAGAATATAAAAATACCAACCCACTTAAGTTATCAGGAAATCCATACATTTGATTAATAAACTGAATGCGGAATGATTATGATCAAAGTAACACTATAATCGCTTCCTTTGACGTTGTTAATTTATTTCAAACTATACCCATTGAGGAGGTTTTCCTCATTATGAATTATATGCTCGTTAGGCGGAATATTAATCCCATGACATCCAATGACCTACTAAATATACTTGCAACTGTCATGTCTCAAGATTAATTTATTGCCGACAACTATTATATGAGCAAAATAAACAGTCTCCCCATTGGACCATAACGTTCAACACTTCAAGCCAAAATGAACTTGAATAACATAGAAACAAACATTCAGAAATATCAATTTAAACTACTAATATTATAAGATTCAGGGCTGCATTTCTACTTTCTAGCAGGTACCGACTTTTCAGATCTTACTATCATGAAACTTGATACTGAATTAGACTTGTCATTCACCATAACCTACTTTATTGTTAACAATATATCACAATACACTATATTTCTTAATGTACTCAATCGGAGTGCCCATTAGGCAAAGAAACTTCAAAACTTGTTTATAATCACCCAAAACATTTCTCACTTCTATTGGAACATTTATATGAGTGAGGATGCTATAATTATATCAGTCTTGTGAAAGTAATTTCCAACCATAGTAATACGCATACCTCCACTCTGCAATTCGAAACGATTAGGCTCAAGATGGATGTGAGTAAATAATGAATCTATGGTGGGGCATCGTTTCGCATTGTATTCATCAAAGATCTAATGTTCTTTCATTGTTTCACCTTAACAAAAATATAAGACTGGTGCGATCACAGTGGTGCACTTGACACATCGCACTAGATCCATCCAGGAATCTGGATCCGAATCCCAACTACGGTTCAATCTTGATAATCCATCTTTAAGTACAATTATTTATGAATATATATGTATATAAATATATATATATATATATATATATATATATATATATATATATACAGGGTGTCCCAATATTGCTGGGACACAGAGCTACCACGTATTCTAGAGGTCAAAATAAGTCGATTGAGCCCAATTTACCTGTATACCAAAATGTACCGTTTGTCCGTGAGAAGAGTTCAAAGTTTACTAAAAAAAATACATTTTTGTATGTTGTTCCGAAGTGCTTTATACAAATTTAATGAAATTTGGTAAATGTGTATTCTAGATGATTAGCTTACTTTTAGTAATCAAAAAAACCCAAAGAAAATTGTAGAGGGGTTGGAACCACCCTCACCCCTTGGCATTTTTTCCCCCATTTTTGTAGAGGTGGGAATACGGTTTTAAGACTTTTTTATCTGGAAGGCCTACTCATTATCTTCATTTTCTTACTCTTGTAAAAACTCCGTGTTTTGCGTAGTTTTCAAGAAAAAAAATGTTTTCGCAAACACTGATAACCGATTTTCGGGTATAGGTTTAATAAAATTATTAGACACAAATTACACAATACATTTACACAAGACAAACAATAATTTTTATAACAAGTGTTCAATGTGACCTCCACCTTCATTAATACAGAGGTCAATTCGACGTAAAAAATTTAAATGCACTCTTCTTAAAACATCGTCATTTTCTCGTAGCGCATTTACAGCATTTTGAATTCTATTCCACAGTTGTTCGATGTTATTTATTTGAACCTCGTACACTTGTCTTTTTAATTCTCCCCAGATGAAGAAGTCACAAGGGTTTAAATCTGGAGACCGCGGAGGCCATTGAATGGGTGCTTCTTGTCCCCTACCTATCCACCTGCCACCAAATTGTTCACCAAGATATTCTCTTACTGCACGTGCAAAATGAGGTGGTGCACCATCATGCATGAAGAACGTATTTCTACGCAAGTTAAGAGGCAAGTCTTCTAATAATTCTGGCAAATTTTGTTGAAGGAAACGGAGGTAACTATCGCCATTCAGACGATCAGGTAATCGTAACGGTCCGACTATAAATTCGCCAATAATTCCGACCCAGACATTAATTTTAAATTCACGTTGATAATGTCTACTTTTAATGGCATGTGGATTTTCATCTGCATAAACATGATCGTTGTGTAGGTTTGTCATACCGCGACGTGTAAAACAAGACTCATCAGTAAACAAGATCTTAGTATGGAATCCGTTGTCGACTACTCTGCGCTCCCGAATAGTTTGTAAAAAACTTAAACGTAATTCGTAGTCAGGTGGCAACAATTCTTGCACTGGCTGGATGTGAAATGGCCGAATTAATTGATCTCTAATGATTCGACTTACAGTGCTTTTTGGAATTCCAGCTTCTCGTTGCAATCTTCTAGTACTGGTATTAGGATTGTTATCAATCATTTGAAGAACAGCTTCTTCCGCAATAGGTGTTCGAGCTTGTCGAGGTCTTCCAGCGTTAACTCTTACTGGGGTCAACCTCCCCGTTTCTCGAAGACGTCTTTCGATTCGGGCAAAAGTTTTATGGTTTGGAATTCTCCGGTTTGGATACCTCTCTTGATACACGCGAACACTTTCGCGGTAGTTACCTTGACAATATCCAAGAACTAATAACATGTCGGTCTGTTCATTAAAAGGAAAATTCATAATTGTGGGACGTCAAAGGAACAGCAACAACAGCAATAACAATTAAACAAAAAC
Organism: Endomychus coccineus; assembly: GCA_958510875.1. Lineage (NCBI taxonomy): Eukaryota > Metazoa > Arthropoda > Insecta > Coleoptera > Endomychidae > Endomychus > Endomychus coccineus. Next base: position 128,999,909 of record OY294067.1, read on the forward strand.
AGTGATGACAATAAGAAATAATAAAAAAACAAGCAAAAGAGAACAAATAACTGACACATTTACTGTTAACAATAAACTATGTTTCCTGTCAAAATCATAACATTTGGTTTTGTCTTTGTGTCCGCGGCCAACTAAATTTTGTATTACAATTTTATTAAACCTATACCCGAAAATCGGTTATCAGTGTTTGCGAAAACATTTTTTTTCTTGAAAACTACGCAAAATACGGAGTTTTTACAAGAGTAAGAAAATGAAGATAATGAGTAGGCCTTCCAGATAAAAAAGTCTTAAAACCGTATTCCCACCTCTACAAAAATGGGGGAAAAAATGCCAAGGGGTGAGGGTGGTTCCAACCCCTCTACAATTTTCTTTGGGTTTTTTTGATTACTAAAAGTAAGCTAATCATCTAGAATACACATTTACCAAATTTCATTAAATTTGTATAAAGCACTTCGGAACAACATACAAAAATGTATTTTTTTTAGTAAACTTTGAACTCTTCTCACGGACAAACGGTACATTTTGGTATACAGGTAAATTGGGCTCAATCGACTTATTTTGACCTCTAGAATACGTGGTAGCTCTGTGTCCCAGCAATATTGGGACACCCTGTATATATATATATATATATATGTATGTATATATATATATATACATATATATATATATATATATATATATATATATATATATATATATATATATATATAGATATATATATATATATATATATATATATATTTTTTTTTTTATTTCATTATCAGTATATATACGAACCAATATACCAAGAAAACATACAAATATTACAAATGGTTCAAGAATATCAACAAAAGAATATATATATATAAACAAGTTTAAAGTTTCTTTGCCTAATTGGCCACTATCGTGTATGTAACTTAAGAGATATAGAATTAAATTTTCTGAATTATGAAGATAACTTAGATAATTTAACATAGGATTATAAAGATGAATAAACGTAAAAGATTGAACCATAGGCGGGATTCGAACCCACATTTCTGGATTTCTAGTCCAGGGTGTTAACCAATTACATCACTTCGGTCCTGTTAGATTTTCATATTTTTGTAAATATAAACCTCTGAAAGGATAGTAGATCATTGATATATATATATATATATATATATATATATATATATATATATGAATTCTCAGGTATTGATCCGCGTTGTGTGGATCTAGGCGAACTGACGCTTACTTGGAGGGACACAGGTATTTGTGCGTCAAATAATTGTCTTTTCAATGACATATGCATGTTAATCCACTCCAATGTGTAATTAATATGATTCATAAGATTGACAATGTAAAGAAATGAGTGGAGAAGAGTAGGTATCATATATCATATGTCAATACATAACGAATGATCATCTGAATTCAAATTTAAACTCTCTTAAGATATGAAACCACTAAAGAAATAATCATATTTTGAGAAATGCTTAAATCTCATTGGTCAAGAGAATAGACGTTTCTGGCTGGATAGAAATTTGAAACGCGTGATTTGAATATGTAACAAACACACTTTTCTAGAATATGAATATCAATCTATAATTGGATAAAAACGGCATTGGCAGTATTTTTTCAAGGAGTGCAATTACATCTAGTGCACAATGAACTTGTTCAATAAGAGCGTCTGACCTAAAAATGAATTAAATCACATGGGAGTTGCTATATTTTGTTGAATTGTAGAAGAACAAGTTTGGGCCCCCTAGTTTGAATTTGATTTTCTGTATATTTTTTGTTACATATGTCCTTCGTTCATAGCCTTTAGCGGTTCCGAGAAAACCGCGAAACTGCTAACATGAAATAATAATTTTGTCTAACTTTTTTGTAGTTTTTTAGTTTCGGGATTGTCGTTTGGTCAACATGGATCGTGAGACGTGCATTTTCAGAAAGTGTGAATGCCGCGAGTGTCATCTGTGTGAAAAGGAGGCACCCACTTATATCAAAACTACAAATGCGAGTACAACTACAATCGGCCAGATCGATAAAGCACCGAATAGACACGGATACACATGTGGTAGAAGCTGCACCAACATTTGTGCCCCACCCCAAAACTGACCCGCAGAGAATTTATTAAAAATAAATTACATTTGAGAACAGTAAAAAAAAACATTTATTACACCTCCCGGGCCCAAAATACTAGCCTGTGGGCCAGGTTCCCCCTGAAGCTACACCACATCGGTCCAACAAGCATTGAATCCGCAGAGGAATTATTACAAGTAAATTACGTTTGATTACAGTGAAAGATACATTTATTACACCTCCCGTGCCCAAAATAGTAGCCTGTGGGCCAGGTTCCACCTGAAGCTATACCACATCGGTCCAACAAGCATTAAATCCGCAGAGAAATTATTACAGATGAATTATATTTGATTACAGTAAGAAAAACATTTACTAGCTTGTGGGCCAGGTTCCGCCTGAAGCTACAGCAGATCGGTCCAACAAGCATTAAATCCGCAGAGAAATTATTACAAATGAATTACATTTGATTACAGTGAATGAAACATTTATTACACTACCCGGGTCCAAAATATCAGTCTGTGGGCCAGGTCCCACCTGAAGCTACACCACTTCGGTCCAAAAAGCATCAAATCCACCGCAAATAGACTGAGGAGCTTATTACAAATTTATTACAGCTCAAATATATATATATATATATATATATATATATATATATATATATATATATATATATATATATATATACATATATATATATATATATATATATATATATATATATATATATATATATATATATATATATATATATATATATATATATATATATATATATATATATATATATATATATATATATATATATATATATATATATATATATATATATATATATATATATATATATATATATATATATATATATATATATATATAGATATAGATATATATATATATATATATATTTTTTTTTTTTTATTTCATTATCAGTATATATACGAACCAATATACCAAGAAAACATACAAATATTACAAATGGTTCAAGAATATCAACAAAAGAATATATATATATATATATATATATATAAACAAGTTTAAAGTTTCTTTGCCTAATTGGCCACTATCGTGTATGTAACTTAAGAGATATAGAATTAAATTTTCTGAATTATGAAGATAACTTAGATAATTTAACATAGGATTATAAAGATGAATAAACGTAAAAGATTGAACCATAGGCGGGATTCGAACCCACATTTCTGGATTTCTAGTCCAGGGTGTTAACCAATTACACCACTTCGGTCCTGTTAGATTTTCATATTTTTGTAAATATAAACCTCTGAAAGGATAGTAGATCATTGATATATATATATATATATATATATATGAATTCTCAGGTATTGATCCGCGTTGTGTGGATCTAGGCGAACTGACGCTTACTTGGAGGGACACAGGTATTTATATGCCCCGTTATGCTTGACCTTTGGACTTTCGAAATATTTCACGCTTGGTTGATTTCTACGTATTTGGCTCCGAGTGACACGTTTGGATGACGTCATTGCGACGCTGGAATCAGCCGGAAAATTTTCCGTGACCTGTTGCTCGTGCACTGGATACCACGTTCTCTCTTGTTTTCGGTTGTATCTTCCGACTTTCTAAAGCGGGTTTCCATGTTGCTGGTAATCTTAGTCCGTCATCTCGTTTGTTAAGACTATGTGGACGTTCCTCGATCTCTATTGCGTCTCTGGTTATTCTGGTGTAGAAGTGTTCAATGTTGGCTAGAGTCTTTGTGCCGCTAAAGTTGATCATATGGCTAGTACTTCTTATATGTTCAGCTAGTGAAGACGTGGTTTCGTTTTTCGACACAGCGTTTGCTTGTTCAGTCTTTCGCACATCAATGCGTCTGTTGGTCTGTCCGATGTATGTCTTTTCACAATTACCACATGGCACCTCGTACACTCCTTGGCATTCTAGAGGAATTCTGTCTTTTGGATTCCGCAAAACATTTTTGATTTTCCTATCTGTTGTGAAGGTTGTTTTGATATCATGACGGCTCAGTATTTTGCAGATTTTGTCAGTTGTGCCTTTCATGTAAGGTAGAAAAGCGTTTCCCACTGGTTGATCTTCATTGTTGACATCCTTCTCATTTTTGCGTTGAGAGTTATGAATCTGTTTTCTTGAATAGCCATTCACCCTAAGGGCTGCTCGGATGGTTTCCATTTCTCCATCGAAGTTCTCCTCATCAGCGAGACGTTTTGACCTTGTCATGAGGGTATTTACGACTGATTGTAGCTGGGATGGATGGTGATGCGAGTTACTATTCAAATATCGGTTCGTGTGGGTCTTTTTTCTGAATACTGTATGTCCCAAACTGCCGTCAGTTCTCTTTGTTACCAAAACATCTAGAAATGGTAATTGGTGGTTCTCTTCAGCTTCTATTGTGAATTTTATCCGATCATGGATTCCATTCAGGTGATCGAGAAACCCTCTTAGTTGTCCTTCTCCATGTGGCCAAATAACGGAAATATCATCTACATATCTGAGGCAAAGTTTGGGTTTTAGTTGCGCTGTGTTAAGAGCTTCAATTTCAAAATCCTCCATGAAAAGATTTGCGATCACAGGTGAGATTGGTGATCCCATCGGTGCTCCTTCGATTTGCCTATATCGTTGTCCTTCGTACATAACGTAAGTATTGGCTACACAGTGTTTGGCCAAGTCAATAATGTATCCTTCCGGTTTCTATTTATGTTGGATGATCTCTAGGGCTTCGTTTATGGTTACTTGTGTGAACAAGGATGCTACGTCGAAGCTTACTAATATGTCGTCAGGTCCTACTGTTTGCATATCTAGAAGTTCGGTAAAGTGTTCCGCGTTCCTCACATACGATGATGCTGTCTCAACGTGCGGTTGTAACTTCTCGGCTAGGAATCTTGCTAATGCATGTGATGGTGAGCCGATAGAGCTTACTATTGGTCTCAGAGGTACTGCTGGCTTGTGTATTTTTGGGAGACCATACAGTTTCGGATATCTGGATGATTTTTCTCTTGGAATGAGATGTAACTGTAACTCAGGTTCGATAGGAGATGTCTTGATTTTCGCTTTCGTTGTTTTCTCTAGATATGTAGTGGGATCAGACCTAATCTTCTTCTAAGTCGGATCGTCCAATAGCGCAGCCATCTTGGTTCTGTAGTCATTTGTGTTCATGACAACGGTTGCATTTCCTTTATCTGCTGGTAGGATGATGATGCTTTCGTTCTCTCGAAGAGCTTTCAGTACTAGGAACTCGTCGTGTGAAATGTTCTTTTTAGGTGGCTTCGAGGTTCGTAGAATACGCGACACATCTTGGCGAATAATCTCTGCTTCACTTTTATCCTGCAGCGAAGTTATAGCAGATTCCACGTTGCAAATGATGTCTTCCAATGGAATGCGTGCCGGTGCAATAGCGAAGTTAAAACCTTTAGCAAGGACATACATGGAGGCCTTATTCAAAGAATGGTCGGATAAGTTATGGAAAACTTCGACAGGATCTATGTTTGTGCTGTCTCCCTCAGGTTTCTGGGTGTCTTTCAGATGATTGAACTTCTTATTCTGTTTCTCTATAGTTATTTCAGTGTTTTTCTCTGCTCTGAACTCGGCAAGCTGGTCAATTCTTTCCCAAAGTAAAGGATTGATTTCATTGCTGAGATAGAGGTGAACACGTAGTAGCTTGCTGTCAGTATCATCCAGAATTCTTCTTGTTTGATGAATGGCATCTCGAAGCAGTGCAAAACTCGTTCTTCTCAAGATGTTCTTGGTACTAGTTGTCTTTGTGTGATACGAAAGTTTCATACACGTTGGAATAATCTTCTGGTCCCGGCAGCGGCGTAGAAAGGTGAGGTCAAAAAAGTTTCGATCTCTTTGTTCTCAACTTCTCGAAACTTCTTGTTTGATGGAAAACCTCCTCCCCGTAGAGGTTAATCCAGTTCTACACATTACATCCGCGAGAACCTAAGAAGAAACATGTACACATATATATATATATATATATATATATATATATATATATATATATATATATATATATATATATATATATATATATATATATATATATATATATATATATATATATATATATATATATATTTGTATGTTTTCTTGGTATATTGGTTCGTATATATACTGATAATGAAATAAAAATTCTGTTTTGACGTTTCGACAACGTTTATTGCCTTTATCAAAATTGTTATTTGAATTAGTGTTTCCATGTAATTTAGAAAAGAATAGATGATTTAGATTAATGAAATGCGTCTGCAGCCGACTTGTGTTTTAAGATCCAATTAAAACTGCAGAAAACATTGGATCGGTTGTGTGTGAGAGAGTAATGTATGGCTAACTACAATTTGAAATAGATTGAATTTGATTAAATACAAGACATTCCAATGTTGTACAATTATAAATATCTATGAATTATTGTATGAATTAGTTACTCTATGATAAGTATTTCTATCATAACTATTCAAGTTTAAGATAATTCTATGGAATTTAACCTCAAAATTGTTACTCTATAGTGTCATAGTTAAATAATACTTCATCTTTTTTAGGTTGAATTTTAAATAGACAATGGAAAGTGGCACTTCAAATTAATAAAATTTTGTTAAGTTTGAATTAGATTATTGTACAGTTTCGAAAGATTGGAATCTATTTTGTCATTTACACAATTGTTCTTTTTAATTTGAATAGATTCTAATATCAAACGTTTGTTGTCGTTTGTTTCAATATTTAAAATTTTTGTATTGTTGTAGTCGAAAGTATGGTTAGTGTCTTTCACATGTTTATTGAGCGCAGTTGATGAATTTTTGGTATATTTGTGGCCATTTAATCTTTTTTCGAGGTATTGTGAAGATTGGCCAATATCTACTCATAGGTTATTAGGTATTACAGCATTTTTCGCTATATTTATTAGTACATGGAAAACTGTTATGGCACTTAGAATAACAAATAATTCCACGAGCTTTACAGTAACATTTCTCAGTGTTGCATTTCTGTGCACAATTGCAACGCTTATATCCTTCTCCTCCTAATCTTGATTCCAAAGCAACAATTTCACGCATTGATATTTTTGTAGAAGAAGTTCCAGATATATTGATGAAATTTTCCTTACAACTGATACTGTATACTGTATACTTCTAGTATACATCTGTGATAACGTCCCATGTTTTGTAGCCAATTGATCATAGTCACCATCCACATTTCTAACACATGTAGGGATATTTCTGGGATCTGTAACACGCAACATTACATTATCTTCACATTTTGCAGGAGGAAAATTTGCCTGCGATACTTTAATCATTTTTTTCCCTTGATCTTGAAGTCCGTGTTTTGTTAATTCTATATTTCTTTCAGATGCCTCTTCTTTGTTGCACAGTAAACATATTTCGGATTCTGATAGATCTACACAACACGATGAATGAACTGACATACTACATGTTGAACACAACCTTGAACCTTGATATATTGTTCCACATACGAAACATTTTCGAACTTCTTCGCCCTCATTTTCTTTTCGAATATGAGCTGGGCTAAGCGAAGCAGTCGATGCCCTATTAGCGGTGCGGCGACGAGTGGTCGGCGTGGAAAAAATAGAGAACAATAGCACTCTAATTTTCTCACTTCATTTCGAACAAACACTGGCGTGTGTTAACATTCACGTAATTAGTAAATTGCAGTATCTAAGACACACAAGATCGCCTTGGAGTATGTTAACATTCACCGGTGTATGTCCAAAACAAAAATAATATTGAAATAATTTCTGACTTACACCATTAATATTGGTGATTGCCGACATACACTGGTGCATCTTAACATTCACTAATATCGGACATTCACAGTAACATATACACTTCATACAACTTATACAGCTTATACGGTAAAAGACGTCCCCAAAGTGTATTGACTATAGAAACTTTATACGGTTATACGTCTTATTTATAGTGTGGTGGAAACCTATGCAAATCGGAAACTTCATTTTGTTCAACAATTATAAAAAAACATTCAGGTAATGTCATATTAGGAACTTTCACAGAGAATAATTATTATTTAAGAGGTCTAAATTTATTCTTCATGTCGGTGTGAATGAAATCTTCGAGAAAGAAGTGAGCTATAGTCTCGAATACTTCCCGTGATTATCATAAAATCTGATTTGGCTAGAATCAGCCGTTCCAGAAATATTTTTATTTCTCGTCCAACCCCAAATCAGATAAGTAGGTACTGAACTTGATCAAATTTTGCTCACTTCACCTTTAAAACAAGAGGAAATATATTGTCTTATGAGATAACGGAAAAACTACGGCGAAATGAATTGAAATGAAGCGCAGCAAAACCAAGAGAAATATGAGGCCGTCGTCGCTAGCTGTTGGATTACTACGTATAATGACTGAAAAAAATTGTCAGTGTTGAATTCTGTAGTCAGCCAACGCCGAGAATTTGAGCTGGTATATATGCAAAGAAGAGAATTTGTTTGTATTCTATATAAATCTATATCTATATCTATATATATTTAATTGAGATCTTGATGATATTTTGCACACTTGACCTTCAAAACACGACGAGTCACAGTCTGCATGAGATTTCGAAAAAAATAACCCAATATTCTTTGCCACTTCTTGAAGTAGACAAGTACCGTATCGTTATAAAATTTTGTAAACTTGACCTTAACAAAAGGAAAGTTTTTCTATTCCGAAAAAACTAGCGCATTCCCATTTCCCTATTCTTAAAGCAGATAAGTACCAATCCTGATGAAATTTTGCTTACTTGCCTTCGAAACACTTTCTAGATGAGATTTGAAAAAAACAGCCCCAACTCCCTTTTCCACCCCTCAGGGCAAACCATTTCCGACCTTGATGAAATTTTGAATAATTGACCTCCAAATCAGAAAGAAATTAACTTTCTGCATAAGATCACGAAGAAACATCCCCATCACCCTCTCTCATCTGTTGGGATAGATAAGTATCGATCGTGATGAAATTTTGCGGACTTGACCTCCAAAGCAAAAGGGAAGTCCCTGTTCAGATTATATTTCGAAAAAACTTTCTCATCTCCATTGCTCACCCCTTGAAGTCACCACCGATCTTGATGAAACTTTGCACACTTGAGCTTCAAATCTGGAAGAAGTTACAGTCTACGTGAGATTTCAAAAAAATGTCCTTTCCATTTCCCTCACATCTTGGAATAAATAGGTACCGAAGTGAAGCACAAGCAATTACTTACAAATTCCCGAAGTTTACAAAAGGTTGAACGAAAGCATATAAAGTGCATATAATCAGGTATACGAGAATCTATGAAGATCGAAAACTTAGTTTGGGAACGAAATTGAGGATAAGATAGGGTTATACACCCAGCTGTTACGGAACTACTCAGCTAAGTTCGCCATAAGGGAATTCCAAATAACCATAACAGTCATGTAATAATTTGTTCCGCAAATGACGCAGGTTTCTTTGAAGATAATTTGTGCTTGATTTTTGTACAAACTCACAATTGAAAAATTTTGCGTTGGGCGTTTGTTTTCTATAATGAGTTTGGTAAAATCAAAACCTACGAAGAAGATGGAACTGAATCTTTTAAATTAAATTAATTTAAATTTTGAATTCTTCTATTATGATTATTATATATAGATTCTCGGAAAGTAGGTCACATTAACACTTATGCTTTATATTTTCTTGTCTTTACGTACGTTTCGGTCTCACGACCTTCATCAGAAAACTTATTATGTCTAAAACTGGATTATTTAAAACTAATTGTATCAAACAAAGCGTCCTTATCGCACCAATTCCAATTAAAATGCCCACGTCGCCGAAACGAATAGGAGCATGAATAATCGAAACCATATTACCTCAATGTTATAATTATAAAATATCAAGAATCGTTTCGATTGTCCATTCCGGTGACGTGTGCATTTTAATTGAAATTGGTGCGATAAGGACGCTTCGTTTAATACAATTAGTTTTAAGTAATCCAGTTTTAGACATAATAAGTTTTCTGATGAAAACGAAACGTACGTAAAGGCAAGAAAATATAAAGCATAAGTGTTAATGTGACCTATTTCCCGAAAATTTATATATAATTCATACCTGGGTCAAGAATCTGTATTATTATGATTATTAGTTTTCGTTTTGGAATTCTAAATCGATGAACAGGCTAGCTTTTGCAGTACACTTTCCAAGTCATAAGAATTGGGATGCATCATAATTGACAAATAATAAATAACAAACATATAAATTCATTTGTTTCTCCAACTAAGAGAACACATATTGGATGTTGATTCTCCGTTAAATGAATTAAATGATCCAATATAAGAATTATATTTATTGGAATTGGGATGAAGTATAAAATTATATAGTTGATTGAAAGATGGATATTATCAGTTGTTATTGAAAATAAATCTTTTGTAATTCTAAAACAATTTCACAAGGCTAACTATTGTGTATATAGAACAATCACGGACAATGTCAGAAAAATAAATGAAATAATCCATTAAATGACTATAGATAAAAGCAATCTCTGTGAATACACATTAATAAAACATAAAACTTCACACACACAACCACTTTAACACCTCACGTAATTATATCAATTGTAGCTGTAATGAATACATCAAACAAGAATTTTCAATTGAATATTATGTTAGGAACAATTCAGAATTTTATTTCAACCTCAACGTGCGATTAACAATGTAATAAAGGATTAAAAAACGAGAGCGGAAAAAAAATTAAATCCAGTCTCAATAGGTATAATTTGAAAAAAGTAAAAATTCAAAGTTGACAACGAGTTCAATTCCTTTAAAACGATGACAAATTGTTTGAATAATTATTACTTATACATTTACAGAATAAAGTTATGGTCAAGTATTAAAAAAAAAACCAAAAAAAAACAAGGTTACCTTCGGTACGTAGAATCAGTTACGCACCCGCAGGAAACTATCCATGTTAGCATAGGATTAAGCCGTTAACAATGAGATTAAAAACTTTCAAACATAATGTCACTGGACTTGCCAAAGATATAATATTCATTCATAAATTTCACAAAAGGTTTATTACACGATAATGCCTACATATCTAGGTAGCTGGAATACAGGTAGCTGGAATTTTCCAATTTCCAATGACTCTTCACTTCTCAACATAATAATTGGTAACAAGCAAAAAGTAGGTAGAATCACAGCATATTACTCTGGTTGAAACTATTTTGGAATGAAAATCAGAACATTCATGTGATCTCCTCATTTGGAAACACTCCATTGTGTTACCTAAGAGTGATTCTCAAAAATTTGTTTCCAACAATGCCAGATTGAACACTGTTTAGCTACAAACTTCGTCAATCAGCATTTATACATATTCCGTATTTATGTAGGTACATGTAGCTAAATGTCGATGTTTTAATAGGGATTCTCGATAAGTAAACGAGGTAGAAAGAAACGAATCCATTATCTTCTATCTCTCCCTTTGAAAAATTGGCAATGGTGAAATCGAAAAATGACTCTAGTCTTTTGTTTTCGAGTTATTTGAGAAAACTTGATTATTCTAGTTTTTGTGTTTCAGTTATTCATGAATTTGGATTGAAATAGTTTCTATATTGTCGAGCCTTTCTCACAAAAGGAATGCAGTGAAGTGGTCACTTTTTCCACAAAAAAATCATAATAATTTTTTCCCATTCCAAATACATGTATAATGTTGAGTCGATTTCATCATTTCTACTAGTATTCATATAATAATTCTCAAAACTTCTTTACTCCAAATAGTAGGTTTACGTCATTTAGAAAATGCTTTATTAAAGAAATACTCCTCCCCAATTCCATAAGTAACTGAGATATACCAGAAATACAGAAACTCGGAAAATTGAGATTTCTCAAATGAAACAAAAGACGATAGCCAAGTTTCATTTCACCATGGACATTTTTTCAAAAAAGAAATCGAGTATCAGAGGTTAATTTTTTATATCTCTCTCTTATACTCATGGAGATTTCCTATTAAAACATCGAAATTCAGCCAGCCTGTTCATTTGTGATAACAAGCGTAATTTCATTGATCAGATAGAATATGTGCATACATATTCTCATCTTAGTATACAGATATCAAAAAATCTGACCATGAAACTAGATACACTAGCGGAAGTTCAACAGAATATTTCTGACGGTAGTTTTAGAAATTTTTTCTTTATATAAGTCATTACTCCATAATACATTATGATAATTATGTATCATTTTATATTTTCATAGGAACGTCGGTATTCTAAACATTATAAGGTGATACAAAGAAAAGATGTTATATGAATTTATTGTTGGTTTCTGGTTATTTATTATATTTTTTTTTTGAATGAAAAAGTCTGATATGGGAATCACAATAAAATATATGAGTATCAGAGTAAAATGCAGTCAATTGATGGCTCAAGATACAATCCGTTTGTCAATTCATTCCAGGAATCTAAAGCTATATTAAAACTATAATCCTGATTAGATAATATTGAAATCATTTGGAACAATTTTGATTACATTCAAACACAATTAAAAATGCATGATGAATATTGATCCTTTTCGGTAACAACAAAGACGATCAAGGTATTAATAATTCAAGCCAAAACATCTGTTTCATAGTTCCCAGCAATAAACAACTTGAAATCAAAATACAAGGTCAGGTACCTACCCTTAAATGTAGCCGAGTTTTATGGAACACTTCCACTGACCTGATTCATAATAATACTTCCAAATATTATTTAAAAATTTATCCAGTATTGTTGAAAATGATTTGTACATTGATACAGTTAATCTAGGAACGTATATTATAAGATCAACATACTTCACAAATAGCAAATTATCAATTTTCCACCTGAATTAAACATTCTTCTGAACTGTTTTCAGAATCATAATCTTGGAATTATGATACTAACTGGAACATGGCAAATAATTCCTGAAAGTTTTAAAATTCAAAACTATAATTCTTTCTATAATAATAGTTTCGAGATATGTTAATAAAATTGACATTGACATTTCTTTAGTAAATCCTAATTGGTTTTTTTTCGCGTATTGAAAACACGCAACAGTGCTTTAATTCATCATCGTCAGAAACGGAGTTTTTTCAAATTCCAAAATAGATCAAAACAGATGGCAAAAAAGTCTTCCACTTGGGGTAGATGCATTTTTCATTTTGTAGGCTATGAAACAACGGATGAAGTATTTGATTACATTTGATAACTGTTAATGGAAATTTGGGAATTTCAAGTTTGCTTAATTTTCTTATGAAATTGAGATATATTTAACTGAAACAGGAATAACTACTATACTAACAACAATTGTTGGAAACTGCGACTGTGCATTGCTCAGGTGTGTCGAGTATTCAATAAAATACATCTGAATAAAAACATCACTAGGCAATTGTTTCAAAAACGGTGAAAGGATTCAGAGAGACAGGCAGTGTTAAAAATCGTTCAAAATTAGGAAGACAAGAACCAATGACGAAAATTTGTTGAATATTTCAATTAATGTAGTAGACAATGGTCCGTGCAACAATTAGCTCTAAGCCATAACATGTGTCGACATCGCTCAGTCTGAAAAATAATCAAATAGACTTTTCTCTTCACAAAATATAATTACTGTAAGAATTGAGAGATCGTAGAATATGAATTTACGAAGTTATGATGAAAAAAATATCAATCCATATTCTGTTTCAAAAATTTTTTACACGGATGAAGCAGTATTTTGTTTGAACGGTTATGTTAAAAGATACAATTGTAGATATTGAGCTGATAATAGTCTGAACTGAATTGATCAGGTTCATATTCAGTATTCCCAAAAAATAAATATTTGGCTGCTATTTAGCGCCAACAATATTGTGGGACCTTTTCATTGATAGAGATTTATTCAGATCTACAGAGGGAAAATATCATCTCTCAACATAGGCGTCTGTTTCCAAATTCAATAAATCGAAACCAGGAAATATGGTTACATGGAATGATGCACCAGCACACTATGCCTTTAACTTTAGAAATTTTTTCTAACACTAGGTACTCTCTCAAACCAATGGGTCAGTCGACGAGGAAGTATAGGATAGCCGGCGAGTTAACCAAACTTGGCACCACTCGTTTTTGGAGGTATCAAAAAAGTCGGGTGAACGTTAATAGATCACACAAAATCTCAATTACAGATTCGACAAAAAATTGCCGATATACCTCTTATGTGGTAGAAAAACTCAATTCAACGCAGCACTCATGCGTAGCATTACTGTCAGGAAGTTAATGATGGACACCAAAGTTCTCCAATTTTAGTATAGATAGGAAGGTTTATCGTGTAATCATGAATATATATATATACAGTTTAATGAACTGTGAACAATTGATCACATGACTTCCCTAGATTTTATTGGAAAATTAGCTGTCGGACATTCCTGCGGATCAAATGTATATGATTGTAGGAACAGAAAATATATCGGAAGATGGAATCAGAAGTGATAAATTTTATCAGGACGAGCTTTAATATTAAAGTGTAACAGCAGGAAATAATAAATCATGATTTCCGACCCTAAAAAACCCATATACAAATTCTGAATAGAATCGGACTGTATTCACAAAACGTCCGCCATTTTAGCCACCATATTGAAATTTTGAATTTTGACTTACATAGTATAACCTACGGCCCCAAAAACCCCACATATCAATTTAAAGAAGAATCGGACCATGATCAAACCGCTCGTCCGCCATCTAGAATTTTAAGATTTTGATTTAAGATTCATGCTGCTATTGACTACAAAAACCCCCTTATACCAATTTTAATTAGAATCGTACTATAATCACAAGACCCGCCCGTCATCTTGGAGACGCCATCTTGTTTTTTCCTTTTATACATGTGTCATATCACGTCACCCGAATGATTAACACCTGCCAAATTTCACCAGAACGTACAAATAGATAGATAAACAAGGCAAGTTGAATAAAAGCTTGTAATGATTTAGAAACCGCTGATGAAATCATTTTGTATTATACTCTGTCACATTGGAATTATGATGTATTTCCCAACACTGTGTTTTATATTGATACTTGCTGTCATATGAACTATTAAAATTTGCTACAGATTAAAGACATAACATAGAAGGTAACGTTATATCGATGGCGTCACTTGAATCTTAAAATAATAATTTCAGAAAGTTCTGCGGGTTGAGTATTTGCGTGTGATATATACTTATAACCAGAAAATCATGGTTGTATTTATGGTTCGATAAGATAGTATAATTCCATCCGAAAAACCGAATCTAATCTATACGACCAATAGGAACGGCGCAGTCGTCTCCACAGTGAGTTACGCACGCACGCAGGCACATACGTACGTTCGTACATACATACATCATTTCAAAAATAGTCTAGATCGATTCAAAAATGCTCAAATCGGATATATCAGGAAAAGTTCGTTATTTGTTTTTGTGCCGACCACAATACTTCCCTTATAGTATATACTACGTATTGTGATGAGGGAATTAAAATTGAGTAATAATTTCATAGATATACAGATTGAATTAGGCCATACAGTCTAACATCTCAAAATTTCAGGAAATGTTCGAGTCCTCAAACTGCAACATGACCTCGTACCCAAAGTGTAGGATCCTTGCAGTTTTAGGTCCCCAAAGTGTAGGATTGCCATATATATATATATATATATATATATATATATATATATATATATATATATATATATATATATATAAAATATTCGATATTATTATCAGGTATGCGGTCAGAGGATGCTGAATTAATACTCAATTATTTTAAATTTCTCAATATTTCGTCATATATTCATGACTTATTCAGGAGACACTACAATAAACATAATAAAACAATTTAAAAACTTAAGTAAGTCATTAACTAAAAACAAATTAAAATTACTTACAACATATTAGAGGTCCATGTGATAGTTCAACATTTATGTTGATGTTGCATTATTAATAGTTGTCAAACGGTGTAAATCAGTTAGGTACGAAGCAGTCGATGATTCAACAGAAAATGCGAAGCAAATGAAATTAACAGAGATAACACATTTGTGTGTCGTTTGTTATGGAGTTTTTTTATTAATTCATCCATTTTTTTGTTGATATCAACATAATCGAAACAAACTAATTGCCACAGTTGGAACAAATTTGAATTGAACTATACAGAGGTTTCAAAAAGATACATTTACAAAAAACATTACATTTGTTTTAAAATATTGCAATAAATATCACTCAGTTTGTTGGTATCTGTCTTTTTATTGATAACGTTTGTTGTTTTGTTTATGTGACACATCTCAAGAAATAACCTATTTTTATAATTGTTGACCTTTTCTAATATTTCAACAGTAGAATAATCAAAATTATGACCTGTATTTGAGCAATGTTCAACCACAGCACATGTTATATATATATATATATATATATATTCAGACTCAACATTGAATCCAGATTATCAATCCGCTCGCCTCTAGGGGCGTACCAATCATTTTCGGACATCTGGGAGAGGCAATATGGTAGGTAAAATACGGATATGCACCCGGGCACCAATGTAATATACCTCTAGGAAAGATCGGCAATATTATATTTGCGCAAAAATCGCTGAGCGTTAGTGATCATAATGAAATTGAGATGAAAACACATAATGTATGGACTGAACTGTTAATTCGCTCTTTTCTAGGGGCGTTACCAATTATTTTCGGAAATCTGGGAGAGCAATATGGTAGGCTAGATACGGATATGCACACGGGCGCCAAAGTAATATACCTCTTGAAAAGATTGGCAATATTATACTTGCGCAAAAATCGCAGTGTTTCTCGGGAGACGTTCAACCGTATTTGGTAGATGCAATGGTGTGCGTGAATAACTATGGATTGAAGGAGACACTAATTGAACAAGTTTCAAAAGTGAACCAGCGGTAATCTCACATGGGAACAAACGATGAGCACATTTTCAGTAGTAAAAAGAGCTCAATTTTGTGATAAACATATCACGATACGATTTCACGAAACTTACGAATTCCGCAACTAAGAAAGAAAGGATTACAGCAGAAAATCTAACACAATATTACGAACGTTATGTTTCATTTGAAGAAAATTAGAAATTCAATTCAAAAATCAAAATAGCAGACGGATTTCAAGCGGCTTCATCGACCAAGCTATCATCCCGAAACTAAGTTTACAAAAAACTACAAAAAAATTACAATATATTATACGGCTCGAGCTTGTACCGCGACTATATCGTTTCAAGTTAACAGTTCCGCGGTTTTTTCGGTACTGGTAAACGATACAAAAATGGTATCAACGTAACAAAAAATCTACAAAAAAGATACAAATAACAAGCCGAGCCCGAAACATAAAAGCTCCACAAAAGCTACAAATGACCTGCTATGTATGATATGATATTGCGCCAAAAGCTTGCTAAGTTAGAATTATGATGAAAATAATATTTATAAATGTCATAAAATTAAAGATTGTAAATTTCGAAAGTACATCATAGAATTAACAAAGTTGGAGTTAATAATAGTTTGTAAAAGGTATAGCTTTCCTTTTATAAAGTAGAGGCATCAATCATATAAAACCAAGTATCAGTGATATTCAGGTTCCACGGATGTGCTAGAGATGACTGGGTCATCGGGAGGAAGTACACCATTCAAATATAAAATAGCTCCGTTTGATAGTCTTGTTCGTATATTATTGAACGTCCACTTGAGCCAGCAAAATTACAACAACGAAGTTGAGCAACTTCATAAAATATAGCATTGGGCAATGGTTTCGACAAATCTTTGATCACTAATTTAATTTCTAACCAAAAAAGTTAATTAGGACGCAACTAACTAACCACATCAGAGCCATCACCTTCAAACATCCCAATGAAATTTATAACAATTATCATCCTTTGGTAATTAATGAATTCCATAAATTTCCTTCTAAATTTTCAAAACAACAACACCTTTGATAATGTTTCCGACTTCGACAAATCTCGGATTTAAAAAATCAATTGTGAATCTTGTTCGAAATGCTATGTGGGTCAACCTAAAAAGAACATTTTAACGGTATAAAGAAAATTTTGCCCATATTAAGAAAAGTAATAGTGACTACAGGTCACATCATTTCTCAAGAAAGTTTTGAAACACAGTACGAGCAAATATCTATGTAATTTAGATGGGATGGAAATGTATGAACGAAAAAGCAATATATTAAATTCCGATCTATCTTCAGCTGTGGGTAAAACTTTGTTTGCATTATTATCCCCAAATACTATTTAAATAGGCACATTTTGATCTATAATTTAGTTCACTCTGATGATGACTGATTGGTAGTCGGAAGGTCATCGGTGCTTTGACAGTATTTCCAGTTAATAAGGGTGATAATTTCTCATGTATAGTGGGATGTACCCTATACACGCTGAAACATATAGTACATATCTGGAAATAGGGATTGTTATAATCAAATTTCAAAATTAAGAATATGTGTCGACTTATTAATGATTTTGGTAACATAATTTGGTTGTTTTCAAAATCGAAATAACTGCGTCTGTGTCAACCAGTAAGGTTTTCAATGAATTCTTGGCCCAGGTATGAATTATATGTAAATTTTCGAAAGGTCATCACATGTTAACTATAATTTCGTATTTACGTGCAATTCTTGTCATTAGTTTGAGGAATCCCGCGTTTAAGTGACGTTAATTAGTTTTCAAGCATCTTCTGATGATGATCGTGAGACCGAAACGTACGTAAAGATGAAAATATAGTAAATATTTATGTAAATGTGATCTGTTTCACAACAACTTTTGAGTGATAGGTCCATATTGAAATTTTTTTATCAACTTGAAAGCACCTGGTTTGTGCAATTACTCGATTCCCTAGTATTCTTATTGTGTTGTACCATAACACGTTTTCACGAAAAGTCCCCTATTGCTGTTATTTTCATCGAATCCTGTATTCAAAGTGTCCCCTGATTCAATTATACTTTTGGTATACAACCTGGATAATAGGGTGGATTTCGCCCTTGCCTGTACCTATGATTGTTAAAGTCATTATTATGACCAGGCCCCATATCACAAAAATATTTAATATATTTGAAATCTCCTTATCAGGAATAGATCATGGTTGCCGTATTTGCTTTTTTGTTAGCTGCTGACATCTGAGTTCATTAGTGTATTTTGACTTATTGAATGTTTGCATATTCTTTCGTATTCCTCCCGTTATTGAAGTTCATACTGAGAGTCTTCTCACAGCTGTATGTGTTGAAAATGATTCAGCAGCAGATACTGGTTCTTTTTCATTCATATACTCCTTGACTCATATACTCCCTGTCAAAGCTTCAATTTCCGATGCTATATAACGGCATTTTTCTTGTTTTGTCATATAACCAAAAATTTTAATGTACCGAATGTGAACTTTTATCTTCAATTCCTTATGTAGCTTTGTGGTAATGCCAACGAGTAAAATCATACTGTTGTGGGGTCGAGCGCTTTCCTTGTGTGTCTTTCTTCCACATATTCCACAGAATCCAGAAATGCAGTTTTCGGCCTTTCAATCAAATGCATTGGAGTGAACTTTCACTTGCTGCATTGGAACTATATTTCCGCCATAGCTATATTTCATTTTTGGAATACCCTCACCTTCACTGTCTTCATCTCCTTGTTCTAATATTATTGATGATGTCAGTGTGACAGTGACGTAATTATTTCAAACGTAAAGTGAGACACACGTTTCAGATTCCACAACCACCCTTGACCAAGATAATTTTTGATATCCCGGTACAATCCACTGCCTTGAAGTTTCATGGGTTGCGCTTGTCTACTTATGCATGTGCTGACGTCGTGAATTAGGTGCATTTTCACGATTGCATGCCTGAGAATATTGGCTCTGAAGCATCATGCTGATTGGATTCTTCTTATAATTTCTCTCATATGATTTTGATTGTTATGCCTTACCAGCACTAGTGATAAAAATGTTATAGCCTAGAAAAATACTCTAGAGTCAAAGGTCACTGTAGAAATGACAGCTATAGGAGGATTGCCATGTAGCAAAGAGTTTGAAGTTTCATATAAAACACGATTTTCATGGAGCCTGTTTTGTGATTGTTTGAAACTATGATGAAATACATCTTCAAACAAGCATTGTCTGGTGTGTTATACGAGCAAGAGGAATCACTTCTTGAAGACTGAGATTACTGATATTAGAGGAATCATTTTGTAAGCAGTCAATGATAAATTCTGAGGATGCGAAAATGTCGTGAATCAATGATTGTTGATTTACTGTCATAACACTGTAAATTCATTCTTCATTCACTAACTACAACACCAATGGAATGTTGCTGGATATCAACTCCACTTAACATATTTCTCCCGGAATGATTCGCTCATAATTTCGTGAAGTATGATCTACAACATGAACTGCAGAAGTTCAAGATTCTCTACTAATGGTCTTGGTGGACAATGGTCTATACATTGTAGTATTCACACACCTATTAAGACGAAAACAAACATCCGAATGATCTCAATCCACTGAAATAAATTATAAAGTAGGGTAAAAATGTATTTATCTGGATGAAAATGGATGGCATCTACACAATAAACGATAGTAAATAACATATTCATCAGAATATTGATGCCATACACATAATTTGATGAAGGAAATAGGCAATTCACAATTATTACAGTCTTCGTGTTTGGTTTATGCTTTATGGAATGTTTCATAATTAACTGTTCTCGTTTGCTTATGACAATTCAACTGTTGAAACTGTTGTGACGTTTTGTAATAAAATTCAGTGATAAAACACACAATTAAAATATTATCGTTTTTATTTTGTTTGATATTATTATATCAAAATCTACTCTATGGCAGGTACACATTGCTCATGAAGTACTATATCTGTATCCGAACATCCCGATTAGCGATTCTGAACAATGAACTCGATGGAAAGTGAAAGATAGAGGTCTATTACCAGATTTTCACTCTCACAATATGGAAGAATAGTTCAGAGAATGACTTCATCATTCCTTGTTGAGCTTAAGTATAAGTAATTGAAGCTGAATCCAAATTGCCATTTCAAACTCTCAAAACTGTAATCGTATGGATAGAAACGGTAACCGCCTTAGGAGTGTGAAAGGAACTTTCAAAGTCTGATTCATACTGTAACTTTTTGTACAATGAAATTCTGTATTTTATCGCAATTCTAACTTGAAGTTCCGTAAACTGGATATTCATTCAATCATTTTAATGAGAAAATGTCTAAAGGATAATATCCTACAAATGATACTTATCTAATTGATACATAAGTACATATTCTCACAAATGAAAATCAAATAAAACTTTCATATGTTATAACAACGTTTATATCTATATGTGAAAAAATAATAGAGATAGAAGCGATAAAATAGGTTGTATATTTTCTGGTGATCTGATAATGTCGATAACCTACTATAAAAAAACAGAAAAAAAACATATGTAAATTCCATACAATTAGGAATGCGTTCTAAATAATTCAACGTGTATTTCAAAACATCAGCCTTGTCTGTAAACATTTTTGAAAGTTATCATCCATTGGCGAAAATGAGCCATAGTTAGTCCATAGTTATGTTGTGGAAAAAGTAGGATTTCTGGGTGGATAATTTGGTATTCTACGAATATGAAAATCAATAAGAATTGGTGAATAGATGAGAAATAATATCTATTATTTCTATGCAAACATTGCATGTTGAAAAATCTCGAACAATTAGAGTACCCTAGAAAATGTTCATTGAATTAGATATAATAAGGCAATATATTATAATTTCAAGCTTCATACAGGATGTATCTAAATAATACCTCATGATACTACGTTCACAAATATTCACCAACGCCTATGAGATCTTGGTAATTTTGAAAAGAGAAGTTGTGACCAGAAAAGTTAGAACTGACACTATCGAAGGAGCCGTACTTAATTCAATTGGAGAATTTCCAGAAACTAGTAACAGGAAAATAACTCGTATCCTACATGTGAGCCATTCTGTAGTTTTTACAATTTTAAAACAACAATCTCATCATTTTCAACCTGTGCAGGGGTTACTGAATCAATTTTTTACCACGTGTAGTTTCTTGTCAATGGCTTATTAATATGATCAGACAACCGCCGAAGTTCTTAATAAATATTTCATTCACTGACGAGGCCAATTTGTCAAGAGATTGTATTAGAAATTTTCGTAACAATCATTTTTGGGCTGAGACAAATCCTCATAGCTATTTTGAAGGAAAACATCAGTATCAATTTTCATTAAATGTATGACTCGGAATCATTGGCGATCATCTAATATTGTCATCTTCTTGAAGAATTACCTGTTTTTCTTGAAGACGTTCTCATTCAACATAGGCAATATTTATGGCTTATGCACCACGCTGCACCAGTCCATCTTAGTATACGTGCAAGAAGTCACTTGAATGAGGTGTATGCCAATCGAGGAGCATCTGTTAATTGCCGAACCTGCTCCGCTGACCTTATTTCTTCGGGTTTTTGCATATGGAGATATCTGAAAATTGTGGCCTATTCAAGCCCACCATTGTTATAATTATAAGCCTCTGAGAGAATAGTAGATCACTGATTGAAATTGTGGTCAATTAAGCAAAGAAACTTTAAACTTGTTCATACTTGAACCAGAACATTTCTGAGTCAGTTCTATTGGAATATACAGGATGTTCCATCTCAGACGAGCCACCCCGTATATTTCTCATCCCATAGTGAGTGGAAAAATCTCCAGAAACACGTCAAATGAACATCTTTTGACGCATATTTAAGTCTTGAACGAGCAACCCCCTAATGGGGTGCGCTTCAACCCCTCAAAATTGAATAGGGGAGAGGGGTTGAGTGATACGTCATTTGAAAAGTCTTCAAAGCTTCTTTACAACGGTGTATGAAAAACGTAAATTTGATGCACCGTTTTTGCCAAAAATTAATTTTGTTGCTCGAATGCGCCACCTTGAATATTTTGGTTATTTGTACAATGTACCTACAAGCCCATTTTTATTAAGCCTTCTTTACAAACCCGAACAATCTTCAAAAAATCACATTCGTAAAAAAATTGAGTTGTGTTGTCATGCTTACAATGAAAAAAATTAAATCTGCGTGTTTAAATCAAATGTTCAAATTGTCCTCCATTGACTTCCATACAACAATACAATCTTGACTGAAAACCGTCTCTAACATGGTTCAGCATAATTGGAATTATTTGACGACACTCATTCACAATTCGTTGGCGTAGTTCTTTCAAATTTTCAGACAGAGTCACAAAAATCTTGGACTTAAGATATCCCCACAAGAAGAAGTTCAGAGAGTTCAGGTCAGGAGATCGGGCAGGCCACTCCATAGGACCTCTTCTTCCAATCCAACGACCGAGGTATTGCAAATTGGGGTATTGGCGAACTGGTGCGGCGTAGTGAGGAGGAGCTCCGTCTTGTTGGAAATGCAATTGTTGTTCAAGTAGTAGAGAATCGTTTCCTAATTGTTCAGTTATTAACGGATCAGTCGCATGTTCCAACATTTCAAGATAAATTTCGCCATTTAAATTACCAGGAATAAACAGAAGTCCAATTAGGTGGTGTCCCAAAATTTCTACTCAAACGTTTAGCTTTTCCCGATGTTGAGTGTGAGCTTCTCGAAATACATGGGGATTTGTATAGCTCCAAATTCTACAGTTATGCCGGTTAACCTCTCCATTAAGTAAAAAAGTGCATTCGTCAGAAAAGCAAACTTACTTATACTTGCATCGTCTCCTCAACTAGGACGCATTTCTCAATTATTGGCTATGTTTGCATAACAAATTGTGCGACACCATCAAAACAGAGGTCATTGAATTAATTGAACATTATGGATCAAAAATATAGGTCAATGCTAAATCAAATGAATACTTGCAATATGCATCGTCATTTAATTAAGTCCATTTGTATCAGTCTATCAGTTTGGTATTGATGAAAAAAACTATATTTTTGTGTTCAAACGTTGGAGAGTAAATTGTTTTATTTTCATCAATGTAATAAATACATATCTTTATAGAGTTCTTAGCTTATATTTAGAATAGCAAATACTGGCAAATGATCAAAAACTTATAATTTTTGAAAATCTTTTTTATTCTACTTTAAAGCGCATAACACGTTAGTTTCATACTGCAGCATACTACACCATTTTCTAAGTCACATATAATACATATCATACAAAAAGTATTCTACGTTCCTAACCCTGATTTCTATATTACTGTAAGCAAATAGAACATTGGAACATTGAACAAAAGTAACACAATCTTAGAGATAAATATTCACAAAGATAGAGAGAATAGGCAAGATCACTATCATGTGAATTCAGTTTAATTGCACATATAACAGAAATATAGCAATCAAATATGTATGCATGGTTTTTCGAACAATACATGCTGTAACATTTCGTTCAGAAAGGGGGTGTAATCTTACAGTAGAATACTTTTTAATATAAATTTGCTTAATTCAAAACTACGGATTTCTATGACTCTTCATCATAAATATGATCATCAAAAATTGTAGAATTCAGAACAGACCTTGTTACATCTAACAATTAAATTAAATTTATGTTATGTTGAAATAAGTGTTTATTACAAACAACTTAATTTGTTTCCGGTGCCAAATATAAATCAATTACATACAGAAGTGTTATATAGATACCCCCAAGTTTCACAATACTGCAAAATGGACAAAGGATTAACATCTTGCAAGAGTTTAATGCAAGTCTCGCAATTCATTTCTTTCAGCACTGCTCTCACAATAAAGCCTGCAATATAGCCAATTACTTCTTTCTGGTATTGTGACAATTATTCCGTCACCTGAAACTGCTTCATTTCCTATTTCATTTGTTTGTGTTTTGAAACTAGAACATGTGAGAATTGCGCAATTGTCTGCAACGGTATATAAATTTGTCGATTTTGAAACTTCACAATGGACAAGTGATTATTCATAGATTCCCTGAAATTGTCTTGATGTAGGGTTGTTATTGCAGCTACCTTTTCTTCTGATTCTGCTAAAAAAAGTTTCTATATGATCTTGTGAAACTTCATAGCTCAATATATATCTGAGCTGTCCAGCAGCTATGTAGTCAGAGTATAGTGCTGCTGTGTGTCTATGAAAATATATATCAGTATCAGACGATGAAAGAGTGATAGTCGATAAAAATCGATGGTGGAAGCCGTTACTTTATGGTAATTTATCATTTTGATTATTTGAAAGAATAACTACTTTATTTTTATAACGTGAAAACGTAACTATAGTTTCAACACCGAAGTGTCATTATCAAACAATTTATAATTTTCTAATTGTTTGATAATGGCACTTCGGTGTTGAAACTATAGTTACGTTTTCACGTTATTATTAATAAAAATGGTATAAAAACAAAGTAGTTATTCTTTCATATAATCAAAAAGTAATAGTCGATTTCGAACTTTTCATTTTGTACATTGACTTCTCTAAATCTTAAGTACCATCAAACAAAGATGAACTTCCATTAAATTATTCGGAAGAGTTATCTTCACTATTAAGAGTTTTAGTCTGGAGCCTTTAACAAAGAATGTAATATTTTAAACTATTTTGGTGGAGTTTGACTTACCTTGTTTGGAGAACTTGGATTTTTGATTTTAAAAACGATGATTCCATTAAACTCTGCTCGTCAGAAGATGCTGTCAAGTAGAACTTTTATTAAATGAAGCAGTTACTGAATTATGACCCGAGGACCTACACACAATTAATAGACAATCGAAAAACGTAGCAGTGACATTAATTTAAAAAATGTATTCACCAAATCGCATTTTCTTCTGGTGATTCTATTAAATGGGGGACAGCATTCTTTGAATGTGTTCAATCCCAGATTTGTTTATTTGAATATCTTCTTGTAAAAAAGTTTAGAACAGACCGTGCTGAAGAACAAGTTGAAGAAATCTAAACCACCAGTCGATTCGAATAGTCTTTTGAAACCCTAAAATAAGTAAGATATATACAATTGCATGAAGCTACAGTTTTTATTATGCAAATAATTTGTCATATTATATGGAGCATGACACTTTCATATAATAGATGTACTATGCTCATATCACAATATGAAGTGTTATATAATCTCATAAATATTTGTTATTTACTGTTTACAACATGGGAGTCTTGTCTCTCATGAAAGATGATGCCTCTGAACTTAAATATGGAATGACAGTTCCGAATCTTTTTCGTAAGTTGTAGAATAAACACAGCACTTCTTCGTCATTGTTATAGTTCAATCATACACAAGACAACAAGGAAACTTTCTCCAAAACAATATCACACACTCTCAAAATCTTAGAAACACTAGCAAGGTCGAAAACACACAGAATGAACCGTCAAAATCAACAAGTAGTGAATGTTTCAATATGGCAGACAGATGCTGATCGCTGATTGGTCAACGATCATAATATAAACAGTTCTTGGTTCCGTTCTATCTTGCCTACCGTTTTTTCAATTCCATGCCGCTTCTACCCCCTTTCCTATTTCTATGCTCTCAGCGGCTAATGTTTACAAGAATGTAAAAATCTGACTAGACCAAAGGGATGTAATTGGTAAGCACCCTGGACTAGATATCTAGAAATGTGGGTTCGAATCCCGCCTATGGTTCAATGTTTCACGTTTATTCATCTTTATAATCACATGTTAAATTATCTAAGTTATCTTCATAATTCAGAAAATTTAATTCTATATCTCTTAATGTACCCATACGAAATGGTGGCCAATTAGGCAAAGAAACTTTAACCCTGCTTATACTTAAGCCAGAACATTTCTCAGTCATTTCTTTCGAAATATATAACCACCATGCTGTCTTTTGAGTAAGTACTGTCGAGTAGTTACCAACCTTGGTTACATTCTGACCTATAATCCTCACTTCCAAAACTACTGAACTTCGGATGAAAATGCATGAATAGTTGATCTATGGTAAAGCATCGAATCGCATTGTGTTCATCAATGATCTTCTATCCTTTCAGCGGTTAATATTCACAAAAATAAAAAAATCCGACGGGAACAAAGTGGCGTAATTGGTGAACACCCTGGACTAGACATCCAGTAATGTGGGTTCGAACTCCGCCTATGGTTCAATGTTTTACGTTCATCCCTCTTCATAGTCTTATGTTAAATTATCTAAGTTATCTTTATAATTCAGAATGTAGGTACGTTAAAAGATATAGAATCAAATTCCCTGAATTATGAAGATAACTTAGATAATTTAACATAGGATTGTAGTGATGGATAAACGTAAAACATTGAACCATAGGCGGGATTCGAACCCACATTACTGAATGTCTAGTTCAGTGGGTTTACCAATTAAACCACTTCGGTCCCGTCAGATTTTTATATTTTTGTGAATATGAACCTCTGGAAGGATAGTAGATTGGTGATGAACACAATGCAATTCGATGCTCACCATGCCCATGCCATCACGCATATTCATCTGAAGTTCAGTCGTCTTCACGGTCGTATATACAGGTCTGGGAGCTCAAGGCTGTTTCCTGAGTAAGAAGTGAGTCTGCTAAGCGTCATCTGTTGCATAGTACCAAAAGGGTGGCGCATCAGTCGAGGAATGATCTCTGGCACGTGTACGACCGTGTTCTCTGGCAACTATCATTGTTGACTCGTAAACACAAGGAATACCGGCGTTTTTAGGAAAAAATTACGAAACCGTGCATTGTGCCGAAATGCGAAACGAGGTACAAGAGTGTAAAGCAAGAAACTTCTGTTTTTAAAGTGCCGAAAGATGCTGAAATGTGAAAAAGTGGTTGCTTGCGATTCCGGATAGAAATGGTCTTTTATGTGTGCGAGCATGTATAACGAAGAAGGGGAAGTTATTTTTAAGGTGAGTAATACATTTTGACAAGAGTGACAGTTCTATTCCTCTCTCAAATCAGAATAGTAAATATTGCGTTACGAGAAAAACTATTTTACTTAATAATGTTATTGTTGCCATACTTCGATCCAAGCGCTAGCTGGTGGCTGAGCGAGGGACTACGAAATTGGCGACATGTAAGAGACTCATGTCAAACATAGAGTTCCCAGACCTGTATGGTCGTCTTGGAGTAAGGATTGTACGTTAGTGTATTACTATGGTGGACCGTTACTCTTGACAGTTCTCATCCAATGACAGCATGCCGATAATACCATATTATAAGAATCAAAGATAATCACATTCTTCGCAATAGTTAGTACTTAGATAATGCTCATCCTCAATTCAGAGGAACTTTTCAATTGGAAGTAGCACTTGCAAAAATCAGAAACAAACTGGAAATGTTTGTTATAGATTCGGATACACTCAATGATAACTGACTTTGTGTTCAAAATTCATAATAACAATATTGAAAAATATGTATTATATTCAATGACATCTACTACATTCGATAGTTCATGTCTCTATATTTGTTTTCCTAAAACAGCGTTGCTATCGATACATATTATATACTAGATATAATCTCAATCAATAGATCAAATGAAGTTTCAACAATTTGAACGATTTATAACAAACACCCTCTCACGAAGCAACCTAGACAAATCTTAACCTCCTTAATACTGATTGCTTCTAAATGCTGCTGTACATAAATGTGTTTGGTTGGAATAACCGATTTTCAGCTAGTTTCTCACACCCTTGATTGTCAATATAAATCTTCACAGCTGACAACGTACTAGCCCCCAGCTTTTCAGCTGATCTTCGTAGGTGAACAGACTTCTCGGTTGCTTCGCTTAATGCTATGTATTCTCATCCCGTAGATCATTCATTGTGAATAAATATCCTGTGTAGGACCTTCTATCAAGCATCCCAATCAGCGTCAACATATTCGGTTAGTACACACCCTCTGGAACTGAAGATTAATCCCACATCTAGAGTTCATTTTAAATAACATAGCACTCGCTTTGCTGCTTTCCAATGTCTGATTCCAAAGGAGTCATTGAACTAACTTAAAACACTAGTAGCATGAGTAGATGTGCTATGAGAGTTCGGCACCAAAATCACCCTTTTTTGCATGTAAATCTCCATAAGGAAATCTAAGGTTCATTTTACCGAAAATTGACCATTCCAAGGTCATCCACATTCACGCATGCGCAGTCATGTCGATGGGAGGGGTAGGTAGTCTGTGGTTCTATGAACTAGTCTATGGTTCCCGAAGTCTGTGAACTGGTCATCTGTCTATGGTTCTTCCTTAACTATGGTCGGGTCAAGTCTGTGAACTGGTCATCTGTCTATGGTTCTTCCTTAACTATGGTCGGGTCAAGTCTGTGAACTAACCATCTGTCTATGGATCTTCCTTAACTATGGTCGGGGCAATCTGAAGTCTATGAATTAGGTATCTGAGTACTCACATTCTACTGAAATGATTTTTCTACGCACCGAGATTCGAACCTGGGAAATAAACTCTAAAGTTAGGCGGCTTAACCGCGAAGGTGGTGGTGGACTTGAACAATTTAATGCACTCCTACTGAAAATGAAATATTTTTGTACACACGGGAATCGAACCCGAGAAATGAAATCCAAAGCCGGCTCCTGAACCACTCAGCTATAGAGGAATTGAGAACAAGCGATTTTAATGTTGTAGATATAACCGCGGGGTATCCGGGCTGAGTGCGAGTATATTGCAGTCTATATGATGCAGGTAATTTGTTTTTACATGACATCAGTCATGCAGGTATGTCACGAAGCGAGGTATGGAATGTGAGACTTCATAGCGCTAGCCCATAGGGGTTTGAAATAGTGTTGTTTGTACATATCATCAGTCACGTGATTTTTGAAAGAGACCGGGTATTCATCGGAGGTATCATGGAAGGGCTGCTGCTCCTTGAATGCATAGATGGAATGTTATATAGTATAGAAATGATATCTTCTACATTTCTCAAACGCGATGTTTATAAGGAAATTACTTTCAAAAACGTTTATTCAAGCTGTCTGTACCTTACTTGATTGCTATATTACAAAACGCGATTTCAATCATCTTAAACATATATGGAAATTATTTTTAGTATACAAAATGGAGTCGGGAGACTTCAATGGGGTATGGGATGTGGGGTTGTTTATGTATGACGTTAGTCGTGTGAATTTGAATGAAGCTGGCGCAATCTCCAACGAGACAGGTGTGTATGTGAGGTTATACAGAGTGTGCAGGTATAATGATGTCTATCACGCAGGTCTTCAACGAGGTATCTACCTTGCAGGAGCCTTCAATGAAATGTGGGGTTGTTTGTACATCCCGTTAGTCGCAGGGTTTTGTCTGAGTTATAATGATATCGTACGCGGCGCATTGTCTGCCCCACAAGTCTTCAATAAGAGGTCATAACATCTAACATGCGATAGTTTACAAAAAATGCTGCTTCTCATAATAGCGATATTATGAAGCGTTTGCAGAAATAACTATTAAATCATCTAAGGACTTTTTGCTTGATTAGTACTAGCGAGTACAATATTCGTTATAATATTATAAGTATGTATCATTAGCTTACTTGTGCGATAAGGTTGTGTTAAATCATGTCCAACAGCAATGTATTCAACTTGGAATTATCGTAATGATGCGCGATCCTTCAATGTTAAAGTAGTTTCATAAGTTATCCGAAAGTAATATGAATATATTAAATGTTTTTCCAAAATTAGTTCCGAAGTAAACATAATTCGCTATAATATTCATTCATGTATGTTACATAAATTATCCTATATAATTCAAATAAGAATGAACAATATTCACTATCATATTTTGCGGTAGAGCTACAGCTCGCTCGAGAGAGATAAGAAAGATACGCCGATCACCTTCAAACGCGATGAGAATACTTTATTTTAAATCACACATATAGTATGTATATATTCGAATCATATTGATTGTAAATCGCATAATATGACCCGAAATCTAGCTGCTGCTGGGTGTAGCCCAATACCTATACAGAATCTAGACGAAGCGGTGATACGCATCACGATGATTATTCGAACTGTCTGTACAGCTCGATTGCTATATAACAAAATACATTTTTTAATCATCTTAAACATATAGATGTGCTAATATAATTTTTTCAGTATACAAAAATATACTAATAAAACATTTTTCATCGACACACATTTCTTCATAGGATAGTTAGCTTTTTATAAAATTCAATCAATTTCAATGGGAAACATATATGCGAGGGAGTTTTATAGAGATCGAACTCATTTCCCCAACCACCCAAGAGGTAGAACTAGGATGAGGAATAGATGAGGATAATAATCATATGAATATCTTCATAAGCGCTAATCTATATGACATTCAAACACATGCTTCATAAAAGTCTGAATATTGAGTAGAACTATAGTATCTTCATAAGCGATCATTATCAACATTCAGACACTTGTTTAGCACGTGATTCAACAGCCTGTCATCATCGTTCACGAACTATGATGGGCTGATGAGGAATAAAATACCAATAATAATTATATAAATATATCCATTAGCAATCTGTACATTTTCCTTCACGAGCACAACTTTTACAAACTCCATACGTTCGCGTACAAGATTATAATGATAAACACATTTTTGTTCATGGTTTTACATAATCATATGAATATCTTCATAAGCGCTAATCTATATGACATTCAAACACATGCTTCATAAAAGTCTGAACATTGAGTAGAGCTATAGTATCTTCTTCATAAGCGATCATTATCAACATTCAGACACTTGTTTAGCACGTGATTCAACAGCCTGGCATCATCGTTCACGAACTATGATGGTTCGATGAGGACTCAAACATTGAACAGATGAATCTTTGAGGTAAAATATCTGCTGTAGAAATTACCCCACTTTTATTACCTTTTATTTGAGAATATCGATATTTCCCATGTAACGGTATTTACCGCTGATGTAGGGAAAATCAATATGATGCATACACATTGGGGTGGGTGAGAACATCAGACTATAGCTTTATGTGTATCGGAATACATAAGGATTTGACGAGTAAGTGGTGTTTTATTGAATTGAAGATCCGGCGATCATAGTTTACGAACGATGATGACGTCACTGCTTCAAGCCAATGACAGTAACTGATTCAATCCGGCGACCATCGTTCACGAACGATGATGACGTCACTGCTTCAAGCCAATGAAGCACGTGTTTCAGCATTCAGACACGTGTTTCAACATTCAGACACGTGTTTCAACATTCAGACACGTGTTTCAACATTCAGACACGTGTTTCAGCATTCAGACACGTGTTTCAGACACGTGTTTCAACATTCAGACACGTGTTTCAACATTCAGACACGTGTTTCATCATTCAGACACGTGTTTCAGACACGTGTTTCAACATTCAGACACGTGTTTCAACATTCAGACACGTGTTTCAACATTCAGACACGTGTTTCAGCATTCAGACACGTGTTTCAGACACGTGTTTCAACATTCAGACACGTGTTTCAACATTCAGACACGTGTTTCAACATTCAGACACGTGTTTCAGCATTCAGACACGTGTTTCAGACACGTGTTTCAGCATTCAGACACGTGTTTCAGCATTCAGACACGTGTTTCAGCATTCAGACACGTGTTTCAGACACGTGTTTCAGCATTCAGACACGTGTTTCAGCATTCAGACACGTGTTTCAGACACGTGTTTCAACATTCAGACACGTGTTTCAACATTCAGACACGTGTTTCAGCATTCAGACACGTGTTTCAGACACGTGTTTCAGCATTCAGACACGTGTTTCAGACACGTGTTTCAACATTCAGACACGTGTTTCAACATTCAGACACGTGTTTCAGCATTCAGACACGTGCTTCAACATTCATGCCTATTTAACATGTATTTGATACCTGATTTTGACAGAAGCGTAGAAGTACCTAACCGCGTGATCAGACATACACAATATAACATCATCATCTAGTATATAAACAAATGCTTATTAACATATGTTCCAGTATGATTTCGATTCGCCTTCAGGCATGATGAAGATTGTTAAGCAAAAAGACTCGTTGAGTATTATGAACTTAGGCTCAAGCAATGAGAATGTTGAACAACCACAACGTCACAGCTCTTTGCTGCCTAATACTCTACGAACAATAATCTGTGGTCCAAGTAATTGTGGGAAAACAAATGTGATGTTATCTCTATTGTTAGATGCTAACGGCCTGAAATTTGAAAACGTGTACATATATTCAAAGTCTTTACACCAACCAAAATACCAGTTACTAAAGGAGACATTGAAGAAAATTGAGGGGCTTGGATATTTTCCTTGTACCGAAAGTGATGAGGTCATAGACCCCACAGAAGCGAGGCCTTATTCAATCATAATATTCGATGACGTGATGTTTGAGAAACAGCAGGAAATTCGTGCTTATTTTTCAAGAGGGAGACACAACTCAATTGATAGTTTCTATCTTTGCCAGTCTTTTGCTAAATGTCCAAAACATGGATTGCGCGACAATGCCAATTGCTTGATTATTTTCAAACAGGATGAGCTCAATTTGAAACATATATTCACCGATCATGTGAGTACCGACATGTCACTCGAAAAATTCAAAGAGATATGTAGCGTATGTTGGAAAGATAAATATGGGTTCCTTATGATAAACAAAGACTGTGATATGAACAAAGGACGTTATCGCAAAGGTTTTGATAGTTATATATACATCTAACATGTATATATACTTTCATTTGAAATAGACAACCCGCTCAGCATGGACGTGGGTGTGAGTAACATGCTAAAGGAAAAACAACAATTGAAGAAAAAAATTTGGGAGTTAGCAAACGTTGTGAGGAAAAAATATATGGCTGTGAAGTTGGGTAAAGCTGAAAATGATGAGATTCTAGATAATATGTTCAGGAATGTATCTAAACCCCTAGAGGAAATTGCGAGAAATGCTGAAATAATCAAACAAAATTCGTTGGTTAAACCTAAAAGTATTGTTTCTACAGCAACACAAATGGAGAACATACCAATCCCAAATATTGTAACTGAAGGTGAAGAATTCGTATATAACCCCCAAGATACTGAGGAGGATGTGTTTACACCCGAACCTACTATCGATCAGATTCGTGAAGAATTCAGAAAACATAAGAAAGATAATGCAGAGGCTACAGAGGAGTTTCTGCAACAATACCCCACATTAGCACGTTATTACTTGGGAGGATTCCTATTGGATGATGATGTCAAGAAATACGATGATAGAATGGGATTGCAATATAATTCAACTTTAGACAAATGGTTCATGGGTAATCAACCTATGGAAATTGATAGTGAGAGTAATATAATTATCAAGGGTACTCCGTTCAAAGGTACCACAGGACTGTATAATTTGATATTTTACAGAGATATTCTACCTGATACTTACACTGTGGAAGATGGGAAAAATTACAGTCAAATGATGGAAATGACTAGTGTCCATAGACGTAATAACGAACCAGCTGATCGAATAAGATACACAGTAAAATACAAACATGTACTGAAACCTTTGATTAATTCCATGAAAAGACCCAGAGCCAAAACATACACTGGAAGTGCATATATCAAAAATGATATGCTTGAATATAACGAGAAACCTATCGAATATGTTTATTGGGATGACGTTAACGAAATGGTGGATAGACTGAGACTTCTTGTTGCATCCTCGCATGCCGGTAACCATAATCATCACAATGAGATAATCTCTATAATAGAAGAATTGATAGAGGCAGGGGTAATTGAACAAAAACCAGGTGTAAGACAAATTCATCACAGTTATAAAGATGGTTTCAATGGATAAGTTTGGCAGAGCCTCCTCTTCCATGTGGATATATGATACAAATGTATTTAATAATAATTTCAAACAAGTTCACGGGCAAGGATTATTCCTAACGAGCGATGGAAGTTATAATATGGAAAATCGTAGATTGTGCAACGTAAAATCACCGAATGATGATGGAGATGTTGCAAATAAAGTATATGTTGATAAATTAACACACAAACTGAATCTGAAAACGGAAACCAGTCTTAAAGATACCATCAATGTTAGGGTTGATAATTTGATCAAAGATATCAACAAGGACCTGGATGAACATAACTTAACGAATGAGAAGGTTATTCTCAACATTGATAAACATCTGATGGACATTGAGAATAAATATAATGGAATGGGGAACTATATAAAATCAGAGTATAAAACAATCAGTGATAGTGTGAGGGAAAACAGAAATGAATTGAAAGAGATCAATAACACATTTAACAGTGTGAACATGCGTCTAAATGACATTACTAGTAAAGTGGAGGCGTTAGAACGACGGATGACATCTGTGGAACCTTCTAAGAAGAGACCCTCATCATCCACAACAACAAAGCAGGGCTCTGTGAAACGTATATCTCCAAATCCTGTGAATATACCCAAAAAATTAATTCTACACTAGATTTCCACATTGATAAGATGAGTAGAGAACAAGTTTTGCATGAGCTTCATAAGCACAGAAGAAAGAACTTTTACCAGCGTCGAACATACATAAAAGGACTTCAATATAGGTGGAAGGGGTAGGAATAGGCAATACGACTAGGACGATGAATCAAGAGTCAAGATTGAGATATTTGAAACATATATTGTTAAGATTATACTTAAGTCTTTTGTATTGAGAAAATTAATAAAAAAATTATTTTGAGATCTTTGGTCTTCCTCCCACCCCTCGTTAAATAACGGTGCAATCTTGAATTCTCATCAGTCTGTATGGAAGCGTACGTAGGAGAAGGTGTTCCCAATACGCTTATAAACAAGCTCCCGTTTGAACTTCAAATCAATACCAGAGGCAAAACTAGAAGAACGGTTGAGGAGATTCAGGGTATCAATTCATTCGATAAAGTTTGCAGTCAACACGATATTTCATGCAATATAACACCTGTAATTGTAGCCAGTTATATTTGGAATTCCTCTCTAACTCTTCAGCTGTGGCCGATTAGCATTTATTAGTATATAAATAGATTGTTGATGAAGTTTTCATCAATCATGTCTCAGACGTTCACTATCACGGGTAAGAGCTCCCGCTTATCTGTAGATTTTCACCCACCTATAGAACTAGATCCTCATTCATATTATTCTATCGCGCTTGTTGGTCTGCATACGTACAATAGCATCCCGAACATTGAAGAAGGTTTCTATAAATTTTATTATGAAGATGTGAAAGGTGAGGAAAAAGTAGTTACTATACCTACGGGGTCCTACGAGTTGACAGACATCGAAGATTTCATACAAAGTACAGTTTGTGGGATAGGAGTGAAACAAGAAGAGCGTGACCGGAAATTATCAATAAAATCTAACAACAACACTCTACACACAGAGCTGAAGAGTGATTTTAAAGTGAATTTTATTCCTAAAGATAGTATAAGCGAACTGTTGGGATTCAGCAAAAAGAAATTGACATCTCGCGAACTACACGTATCTGATCGACCTATAAACATAATCAAAGTTCAAACTATACGCGTAGAGTGTAACTTAACCGCAGGGGCATATTATAACAATAAGATAGCTCATACGATATATGAGTTCTGACCTCTTGTACCACCTGGGTTTTCCATTGATATAGAGCCGAAGAATCTTATTTATCTACCGGTCATCAGCAAGACGTCTTTCGATAACATCACACTGAATATTCTAGATCAGAATTGGAAACCGGTAAATTTTCGTGGAGAAGAAATTATTATACGATTGGAATTGAAAAAGATCGCTAGGGATTATGGCTCACAACAATAAATAATAATCCAATACTCACCACCACTCATTATATGGAAGGAATTCAACTGAGAAGGTTGCAGTAGCCATCACTTGAGAACATGGGTTTGGATTTTAGCAATAAAAGACATCTCCATAGTGGTCATCAGTCATTATCTACAACGAGCTCGAGGGAGAAGGTTGCTCCTGCATCACTGTCATTGAAGAAGGAGAAGGTTGCTTCTGCATCACTATCATTGGAAAATATAAATTTTTTGAAGTCCCTTGGTTACAATGTCGGAAAAACTTCAAATATTCAACGAGCCAAACTTCATTGAAGACATCATCCGGGAAGAAACTTATACCTACTATCCACACACAACATCTTTTGGCAACAGCGATGAAATTGAGATATTAATCAATCAACAAGATGTGTTGGTAGATTTGGCATCGTCTGCTTTATTCATCGAGGCAGAATTCCAGCCAGAAGCAAGTGGTGATGGTGAATGTAAACTAACGAATAATTTCGGAGCGTTTCTCTTCGAATATATTAGTTATGAATTGAATGGAAAAGAGATAGACAAAGTACGTGATCCTGGTATTGTCAGCACCATCAGAGCTTATCTAACATATGCCAAACATGAATCTATACCTCTAGCTATTTCTGGATGGTCATTTAAGGATGCATTGAGTTCAGTCTACAATAATAAAATCAATTTATGGATACCGTTGAATTTTCTACTAGGCCTATTCATTGACTATAACAAAGTTTTGAGTGGAAAACATAAGCTGCGCTTGATAAGGTCTCGAACCGATAACGATTGCTATACTAATAGCACAGGCACGAAAACGGCTAAAATAAATGTGAAGACGATAGCATTAAAAGTGCGACATGTGTTTCCAAGTGATCAGGTTAAATTTCAAATGTTGGAGAATTTGAGTGCTGAGAAGCCTATTTTGATTCCATTTCGCAGCTGGGATCTGCATGAAAATCCGTTGATGAAGGAGAGCACTCGTGACATTTGGGCTGTTAAAACTCCAATGAATTTGGAACGTCACAGATATGTGATTTTAGCTTTCCAAACTGATCGAAAAAATAATCCTGTTAAGCACAGTGCATATTTCGATAATATAAACTTGCTAAATGTAAAATTATACTTGAATTCAGAGTGTTATCCATATGAAGCAATGAAATTGAATTTCACCGACCAGCAATACGTGGAAGCATACCAGATGTACTATGATTTCCAGAAATCATTTTCAAATAAAACAATAAGCGAACCCATGTTAGATTATATAGCATTCAAGAATAGAGCAATTTTTGTGATTGACTGTTCAAAACAAAACGATGCTATAAAGTCATCAACAGTTGACGTCAAACTAGAGATGGAAAGTTTCCTGAATTTCCCCAAAAACACCAGGGCTTATTGCATCATCATTAACGATCGTATAATGGAGTATTCTCCAATTACAGGATCAGTTCGGAGTTTAGTGTGAAGAACCATGAATCATAATGTTATTATTTTAATTCTAAATGATGTACTATCAAAATGTATTTTTCTAAATAAATGTTATTATTATTATTTTTGGTATTTTATTTCTCTCACTTTCCCGCAAGACATCACAATAATGAAC
Organism: Endomychus coccineus; assembly: GCA_958510875.1. Lineage (NCBI taxonomy): Eukaryota > Metazoa > Arthropoda > Insecta > Coleoptera > Endomychidae > Endomychus > Endomychus coccineus. The sequence continues at coordinate 129,038,193 of OY294067.1, forward strand.
GAGCCGTTTGGTAAAGTACAGTCCCTTGGATCAACCCATCAGGATTGTAATCTAAATATAAATATACTTTTGTTTTATTACATGTTTACATATAATGTTCCTCAAAAGTGATTCAGATTATTATGTTATCTTTTCAATTATTATAATATGTAGTAGTAGTGGTTATAAGACAGTTTGCGGTAAATATTCTCTCTCTTATCTCGAGTGTTGAAGCCGATAAAGTTGTCACATTCAGAATAGCGAATATTCATTGATATCAATTCGTTGAAGCTTCTTTCTTCATGTGGGTTATCAATCTCAAACTTGAAGAATCTCAAATAAATCTACAGTTAATAATAGTCAAACATATTCATTTAGCCCCGACCAACACACAGGCCCTCGTAGGGTCCCAAATGATAACAATGCTGCATACAAAATAGCTTTAGGCAATAATCCGTTACATGGGAAATATCGATATTCTCAAATAAAAGGTAATTTCTACAGCAGATATTTTACCTCAAAGATTCATCTGTTCAATGTTTGAGTCCTCATCGAACCATCATAGTTCGTGAACGATGATGCCAGGCTGTTGAATCACGTGCTAAACAAGTGTCTGAATGTTGATAATGATCGCTTATGAAGAAGATACTATATCTCTACTCAATGTTCAGACTTTTATGAAGCATGTGTTTGAATGTCATATAGATTAGCGCTTATGAAGATATTCATATGATTATGTAAACCCATGAACAACAATGTGTTTATCATTATAATCTTGTACGCGAACGTATGGAGTTTGTAAAAGTTGTGCTCGTGAAGGAAAATGTACAGATTGCTAATGGATATATTTATATAATTATTATTGGTATTTTATTCCTCATCAGCCCATCATAGTTCGTGAACGATGATGACAGGCTGTTGAATCACGTGCTAAACAAGTGTCTGAATGTTGATAATGATCGCTTATGAAGATACTATAGTTCTACTCAATATTCAGACTTTTATGAAGCATGTGTTTGAATGTCATATAGATTAGCGCTTATGAAGATATTCATATGATTATTATCCTCATCTATTCCTCATCCTAGTTCTACCTCTTGGGTGGTTGGGGAAATGAGTTCGATCTCTATAAAACTCCCTCGCATATATGTTTCCCATTGAAATTGATTGAATTTTATAAGAAGCTAACTATCCTATGAAGAAATATGTGTCGATGAAAAATGTTTTATTAGTATATTTTTGTATACTGAAAAAATTATATTAGCACATCTATATGTTTAAGATGATTAAAAAATGTATTTTGTTATATAGCAATCGAGCTGTACAGACAGTTCGAATAATCATCGTGATGCGTAACACCGCTTCGTCTAGATTCTGTATAGGTATTGGGCTACACCCAGCAGCAGCTAGATTTCGGGTCATATTATGCGATTTACAATCAATATGATTCGAATATATACATACTATATGTGTGATTTAAAATAAAGTATTCTCATCGCGTTTGAAGGTGATCGGCGTATCTTTCTTATCTCTCTCGAGCGAGCTGTAGCTCTACCGCAAAATATGATAGTGAATATTGTTCATTCTTATTTGAATTATATAGGATAATTTATGTAACATACATGAATGAATATTATAGTGAATGATGTTTACTTCGGAACTAATTTTGGAAAAACATTTAATATATTCATATTACTTTCGGATAACTTATGAAACTACTTTAACATTGAAGGATCGCGCATCATTACGATAATTCCAAGTTGAATACATTGCTGTTGGACATGATTTAACACAACCTTATCGCACAAGTAAGCTAATGATACATACTTATAATATTATAACGAATATTGTACTCGCTAGTACTAATCAAGCAAAAAGTCCTTAGATGATTTAATAGTTATTTCTGCAAACGCTTCATAATATCGCTATCATGAGAAGCAGCATTTTTTGTAAACTATCGCATGTTAGATGTTATGACCTCTTATTGAAGACTTGTGGGGCAGACAATGCGCCGCGTACGATATCATTATAACTCAGACAAAACCCTGCGACTAACGGCATGTACAAACAACCCCACATTTCATTGAAGGCTCCTGCAAGGTAGATACCTCGTTGAAGACCTGCGTGATAGACATCATTATACCTGCACACTCTGTATAACCTCACATACACACCTGTCTCGTTGGAGATTGCGCCAGCTTCATTCAAATTCACACGACTAACGTCATACATAAACAACCCCACATCCCATACCCTATTGAAGTCTCCCGACTCCATTTTGTATACTAAAAATAATTTCCATATATGTTTAAGATGATTGAAATCGCGTTTTGTAATATAGTAATCAAGTAAGGTACAGACAGCTTGAATAAACGTTTTTGAAAGTAATTTCCTTATAAACATCGCGTTTGAGAAATGTAGAAGATATCATTTCTATACTATATAACATTCCATCTATGCATTCAAGGAGCAGCAGCCCTCCCATGATACCTCCGATGAATACCCGGTCTCTTTCAAAAATCACGTGACTGATGATATGTACAAACAACACTATTTCAAACCCCTATGGGCTAGCGCTATGAAGTCTCACATTCCATACCTCGCTTCGTGACATACCTGCATGACTGATGTCATGTAAAAACAAATTACCTGCATCATATAGACTGCAATATACTCGCACTCAGCCCGGATACCCCGCGGTTATATCTACAACATTAAAATCGCTTGTTCTCAATTCCTCTATAGCTGAGTGGTTCAGGAGCCGGCTTTGGATTTCATTTCTCGGGTTCGATTCCCGTGTGTACAAAAATATTTCATTTTCAGTAGGAGTGCATTAAATTGTTCAAGTCCACCACCACCTTCGCGGTTAAGCCGCCTAACTTTAGAGTTTATTTCCCAGGTTCGAATCTCGGTGCGTAGAAAAATCATTTCAGTAGAATGTGAGTACTCAGATACCTAATTCATAGACTTCAGATTGCCCCGACCATAGTTAAGGAAGATCCATAGACAGATGGTTAGTTCACAGACTTGACCCGACCATAGTTAAGGAAGAACCATAGACAGATGACCAGTTCACTGACTTGACCCGACCATAGTTAAGGAAGAACCATAGACAGATGACCAGTTCACAGACTTCGGGAACCATAGACTAGTTCATAGAACCACAGACTACCTACCCCTCCCATCGACATGACTGCGCATGCGTGAATGTGGATGACCTTGGAATGGTCAATTTTCGGTAAAATGAACCTTAGATTTCCTTATGGAGATTTACATGCAAAAAAGGGTGATTTTGGTGCCGAACTCTCATAGCACATCTACTAGCATGCGAAATGTCTGAACTTGATGCAACAGAAGAATGTATCAACAATTCGTCTGTATGGAAGCTTCTCCTTATCCCCGCCTGTCCAGACATCAGATTTAGATAATTTCGTTACGGATTCAAGTGGTGTTGAGACCGTATGACATGTTGACATCCCGAAACCATCGTGTCTTCCCAATATATATCCGCGTGACCCATGGTGATGCTATATTCATTTTTGTGAAACTGTCCTCCCAAACAATATGATGTATCACCCATATCCTCAACCGAAAACGACTTACGTAATAGGACAGCTATATCATCAACATCAACAATGATTATGAGAGGACTCTTGTTGTTCACGTAGATACATGAATCTCCTTCAGTTGGAGTTGCTCCCAACTCCAGAAGCTTTCGATTTATGCACTTGTACCAGGAACGTCCTGCCTGCTTGAGTCCGTACAATGCCTTCTTCATCTGACAATCCTTCATTCCCCGATAGAACTTTATCAGCATACTTGAGTACCTCCACCGATACCTCTTCATCTAGTACACCGCTCAGAAGGGCGGCGCGATTGTCGAATTGTCATATATGCGTTCCTTGTTGAGCTGCGATGACCAATGCTAAATGAATCGAATTGAAAGTAGCTGCAGGTGCAACTGTTCCATTATAATCCTTCCCAGGTCTTTGTGAGTAACCTTTTGCAATTATACTAGTCTTTCTCTCAACAACATCGTCTGACATTGCCTGTATCCATTCATCTCCCTCGGAACCGAAGGATGAAGTCTAAATTGGTACATCTGCAATACCCGCAATTTCCAAATCCAAATTCCCGGAAGTTCCCAACATCGGGTATGTCTCCCGTCCATATTTCATAAGGAGTTCGTCCTTGAAGTGCGGCAGATAGACTCCGATTTCTGATATAATTAGCTGTGGTTACGGCTCCGCCAAAAACGCAGGTAGAAGACCTGGCTATCAGAAGGTAGCACATGATCTGAACCAATGTTCGGGTTTTGCATTCCGCCACACCATTTGTCTCTGGATTATGTGAACGCTTAATCGGTGTCGTATGCCAAAATTCATTAATAAACTGATGAATTGACGATTAATATACTCTGTACCATTATCGGGATGCACCGTTATACAATTCTCCCATGTTCCTTTTCTACCATCACCTTGGAAAACTGGAATTCGATGAAGTTCACTTTCGTGTTCAAGAAAACGCACCTCATACCATCATATTGCATCGTCAATGAATGTCACAAAATACTTAGCATGTTCGCTTGAAGAAGTTTGCATGGGATCACATATTTCTGTGTCAATAAGTTCTTTTGGAACAGTTTTCCTCTCTGACCTTTTCGGAAAAGTTTGCCGTGACATTTTCCCTTGAAGACTCATCTCACATCCTAAACTTGAGCTTACATTGCTGATATCCATCCCTCGTATTGCTTCTTTCCTGACAGCATCACGGATATCCTCCATGTTCAAATGATCCACTTTCCAGTGCCAATCCATCAATAATTTCTACAGTTAATTGCTGACGAATTTGGTATGTTCCTATTCTTAGTCTCGTGTATCTTGTACGTAGAATAATTCATCAACTTGATCTGCGAGCATAACTACATTGTTGTTATCTTTGTTGACAACTTGAGCAGAAAGTTGGTCAAATACCACTCGATAACCTTTAACTACGATTTTTCCAACGGATAACTCTGGTACAAATAGTACTTCATCCACATCGATTGCTTTATCACATTCTCGTACAACTGTGCGATACCTTTTGCAATAACATTCGTAGAGCCAGAAGTTGCCAGCATCATTTTTTCTAAGATAGTTGATTCAATTTTCTTGAATATGTTCTTATCTACAGTCATATATACCATTCAACCACTATCTGAGCACCATCGTCTTCGACTATTTAGATCAGATGAGTCTTTTGAGCTGCAATTTGGAGCCTCATAACGTTGCTTATCATACTTGGAGCACATGAATCATTTTTCGCTTGTATGTTTGTTCGAATTGCCTGATTTTCCGAAATTAAATTTTTTGTGAGCTTGCGCCAACATTAGAATTTCAGGTTTAGTCAGTCGACTGTTCGAACGTGCATAATTCAATAACTTTGATTCGCAATATTTCAGGCTTTGGAAGCTCATCACGAAATTCTATTGCTATTCGAAAACTATCAAACGATGCTGGCTGACTATAAAGGAGTATTACTGACAGAAGATCGTCATTTATTAGTACTTACATGTCACTGAGCCGGTCGAGAGCACCGAAAACTTTTCACAGATAATCATGGACATCGTCACTCTCGAACATTCGCTGAATCACAATTTGCTTCGGCAGATCAGCTTCAAGCACCGGGCTTTTGGACTGATACAATTTTTCTAGTTTCTGCCAAAGTTCCCTTGACGTTTAGTGGAGTAAATCTGGCGAGAAAAAGGCAAGGTTGGCGAAAATTTCACTTAGCGACCCGGTGGAAAGTGTTTGTTAGGGTACCAATAACAACCTCCTGAAATACGTATTTCCCAAAGTGGGTGCAACGCCTTTTTTTTGGCCAAAAAGATTTTTTTGACATTTTTAAGGGTAGTTTAGTAAGAAAAAAACTAATATCTCTGGTTGTATTGGAAATTAAGAAACCAAAGTAGAACCCTTTCATTTTCAGTGTCCAAGGAACTTCCAGTCCAAATTTAAAGTTGATCCGACCTCCCCCATCCCGTAATATATATATTTATATATAATAATAATAATAATAATAATAATAATGTTTATTCACGAATCTTCAAACTGTGTTACATGTAATGTTTTAATGAATATGAATAAACAGGGTAATCACTGAAGCTGTAGTGAGTACAGCTTGTGCGTGATAGATGGTGTGAACAATTATATTCACATATAAACATATATATTTGTCCATGTTGAATGTAATGTGTGAAGAGAACATGAAAAGTGAACAGATTTAGTGGTTAATACATATTTAGGTAAAGTTGATGTTAATAACAGCAAAAAGAAATAAGACACATGAACCAATTATTAAGAATAGAAAGTTATAACAAAAAAATACAAGTTACGATAATCATAAATCTAAACAACCACTTTGATTCAAAAATATCATATAATTATGACTACTTAGTAATATAATAAAGTTCAGAAAACTGCTGAGCTTATTCAGTACTTGAAAGTGAGTCCTTGTAATTTATTGTTAACTATATCGTGTATTATATATCTCTCCGTATGTCGTAACCATTTTTTTATATGAGTTTTGAATGAGTTGAAGTTTTCGATGGATTTTAAGTGATCTGGTAGGATGTTATATAACTTTGGACTCAAAAATTCAATACTACGTTGCCTCACGCTTTTTTCACATTTTGGCACTAAAAGTTTCATTTCTCTGCTCCGAGTACAATGACCATGCTCGATGGGATCAATTTTAATTTTTTTTTGGTAGATGCCGATTATGATTTTAAGACAGAAGAGTTGTCTCGGGTCGAAAAGTTGACTTTCTCTGTACATTGCGTCACTTGAGTGGGTTATTTTTTTATTGTATATAATTCTGATTATCCATTTTTGTAAAGTGAGAATATTATTTAAATGACAGTCATCTATACCTCCCCAACCTAGGATACCGTACGAAAGTTGAGACTGTATCAGAGAAAAATAAATGGTTTTCAAATGAGTTATGTCCAGAATTTCTCTCAGATATTTGAAACGTGAAAGGAAACCTCTTAGCTTATTACAAATATTTTTTGCTTGTAAGTCCCATCGTAGGTGCCTATCAATAATTATTCCCAGGTATTTAATCGACTTCTCTTCAGGTATTATGGTTTTCCGATCAACAACAAGATTACCAAAGTTTGGTAAGTTATTTGCGTATGAGGTGAACGGGTGATATTTTGTCTTTTCTATATTAAGGGTTAGTTCGTTGTATCTGAACCAATCTTTTATTTTTTTGAAATCCAGTTCAACTTCGGTTTTGAGGGTCTTCCAATCTTTAGATTGATAAAAAATTGCTGTGTCATCAGCAAAACTGAGGAAACAACCTTCTATATTCATTGATAATAAGCTATTGATGTAAAGCGTGAATAGTAGTGGCCCAAGAACAGTTCCTTGTGGCACACCATATGTGATATTTCTCATTTCGCTAATGGTACCATCTATACAGACTTGTTGTTGACGGTTTGAGAGATAACTCTTCAGTAAGTTGTATGCATTTCCTCTAATCCCATATATTTGTAGTTTTTCCAACAATTTTTGGTGGCATACTGTGTCAAAGGCTTTAGAGAGGTCAACAAATACACAGAGTGAAGGCTTTTTTGAATCAATTGCTTTATATATCTTTGATGTTAAAGCACAAATTGCATCTTCAGTTGACTTTCCCTCTCTAAAGCCATACTGACTCCCTGAAATTACATTGTGTTTGTCTAGGAATTTCACAATTCTCATTTTCAATATTTTTTCAAATATTTTAGCAATATTGGAAATCAGCGAGATTGGACGATAATTTCCGAGTTCTTTTTTATCGCCTTTTTTGAATAAGGGTTTTACAATTGCCATTTTCAATAGCTTGGGGAACAATCCTGTGTTGAAACATCTATTAATTAGAAACGTTATTGGAGCAGCGATTTGATTACTTATTTCTTTCAATGTTTCTGATCGTATGTTATCTCGTCCCGGAGTTTTTTTATTTTTAAGTGTTTTAATTATTTTTATTATTTCAGATTCATCAGTTGGAAAAAGATATATTGTGCTTTTCACGTTATTGATTTTTTCTTCAAAGTTATTGGGGATATTGATTTTTTCGGCCAAAGTTTTTCCCAAATCACAGAAGTAATCGTTGAATTCATTTGATATATCATTTCTATCAGTAATCATTTCATTTTTTCGGTTTGTTATTTGCTCAATTTTTGTCTCAGTTTTTGCCTTACCACATATTTCATTGACGCATTGCCACAAGTTCTTAGAAGTGTTTTTATTTTTTTCTATCAGACCTCTATAGTAATCCTTTTTTGATTTCTGTAAAAGTCTATTCAATTTATTTTTATATGTTGTATATTCGTTTCGGAGTGTAATGTTATGTGGATTGAATTGTGAGGTTTTATATAATTTATTTTTGTGATTGATAGAATTAATTAGTCCCGCTGTAATCCATGGTTTTTTAGATTTGACCTTCTTTGCTATTTTTACCGATTTTGTGTTGTTCTCTATATATTTAGAAAGAGTATCCATGAATGAATTGGTCATTTTGTCCACATCATTCGATTCATACATAGAATTCCATGTTTCTGAGTCGAGATCATGTTTAAGTTTCTTGTAATTTATAAATTTTTTAGATTTGTTTGTAGGGTTGGTGTCAGCAGTAGTTGAATGACGTTTCTCCAGACTGAGCAATACTGCAATTGGATAGTGGTCGGTTATTGTATATTCGAAAACAAATGATTTGATATTATCTGAAAATTTTTCGTTACGCCTAATATGGAAATGATCTAAACAGGTTTCACTTATTGGTCTCGTGAATTGATTGATGTAGGAGACAAAATCAAAGGAGCTCAACATGCTTCTGTATTCCTCGATATAATCTATTTCCTGGAGAATATCGATATTTATGTCGCCTGTGATTATATGACGATATTATTTTCAAGGTATTTCGCAAGTTCCGAATTGAACAGTTTAGGACATGTGTTGGGCGATCTATATAAAACAGTTACTACGATTTCACTTTCAAATCCCAGAATAATTAGTTCAATTGCTTTCAGACTACCAATGTCAACTAAACTGAAGTTGTATTTGATATTATTTTTTATGTAAACAATTATTCCATCATTTTTGTTGTATTTGCCACTATTATATATTATATCATATCCTTCAATATTGAATACGCTCAACTCATGTACTCTGTAGGTTTCTGAAAGGGCTATTATATCGAAATCATTTTTGAACTGATCCAGAAAAACTATGAATTCGTCGAAATTTTTTTGAATGCTTCTGATGTTCATATGAAGAATACTGAGATTGTGAGTTTCATTTTTTGTTATTTCATTGAAATACTGAATATTTTCAACGAATTCAGCTTTTATGGGCTCATTTTCATATTCATTGATAAAAGGATCCATAATTCAATAGACACATCAATAAGATGATACACAAAATTTCACAATTTATATAAAGTCAGATTGAATTGATATTCAGTTTATTGGACAAAAAATAGATTTACTTGTTAGAGCGATGACTTCGTGTTCTCTCTTTCATTGGGACAACTAAGGGTTTTATGGCCTTTCTATTGTCCCTTGTTGTGGGAGTAGTTTCATTAGCTGACGATTTTTTTCCAGGTTCGGCAGCAGTTTTTTGGGATAGGACAATATCTTCCGCTACTTCGAATTCGTTTTCTCAATTTCGGATATTTGGCATTGCTGGTGCGCTGCTAGTGTTACGCTCTTCCGAAAGCTCTTCTGAATAGCTTATTTCCTGTAGTTCTTCCACAGTGTAAGCCTTACTATTCACATATAATTTGTTTCCTTTAATGTACGACCGGTCTTCAGGATTTTCTCGGGCTCTATTCAAGAATGTTTTGAGAATTTTTTGTTCACGTCTTTGTTTAAAAGTGAGGTCGTGAGAAATTGCAATACCCGTACCTTTCAACTTCCTGCTTTGTTTCAATATTTCTACCTTTTTAAGATGAGAAATAAATTCAATCTTGACGGGGGGTTTTTCAGATTCATTGAGGCGGTATAGATTATTCAGGTCTGATGCGCTGACATCAACATCCAACAGTGTTTTAAGCTTCTTGGTTACAGAAGTAGCTGAAATATCTTTCGAACTCTCCAAACCAAATATCAGAATGTTGTTCTTTTTCGAATTTCTCTCCAAGATTTCTACTTTATTTGTAAGTATTTTGTTTTCAATTTCGAGATTGTTGACTTTTTGTTTCAACTCTTCTATTTTCGACAAAAGTCTAGTTTCACTAGCTTCTATGGAAGATTTGATTTCTGTTCTATTTTTTATTACCTCCTCTCGTAAGCTCTTCATCGCATTTAGAGATTCTGATTCCATAACTCAGACGAGTATTAGCGAATTTTTATCGTGTACGGCCTCCTTTAGATCTGTTTGTTTTGGTTCTTATCTCTCAGCTGGTCAGTACAATTTGATCCAAGGTTGTCGTCGTGGAATTCAATTTGGGTTTTTAAGGTATATGTTGTACAAATATTTCGTGTTTTCTCTTATTGTTATGTCTCTGAGGGGTTATAATTTGCAGTGGACATTTATTAAGATTTGAATTACACTTTTAATATCCAGAATATGATGATTCAGCAACAGCTCGATTCACTGAACTTATCACTTTAAAGACACACACATAAAAAAAATGAATATATATATATATATATATATATATATATATATATATATATATATATATATATATATATATATATATATATATATATATATATATATATATATTCATAAATGCAAGGAATCTTGCGTAACGGCTAACTCAGTCATTTTTCAACCGATTTGACTGAAATTCAACTTTAAGTCAATTTTTTAACTATTTTCCAAATTAAGATATCTCATATCACGCATCATTTCCTATAAGAAGTGCTTCCATGTAGGTCTTCCACTTATCAAAATTGTCTTATGTAAGCATATCGAAGCGCATCACAGCAAATGTAGTCGTTTTTCGTTTTTCCTATGTATAACGTTCTTGAACGATCCTAAATGTCAATTACTCGAAGTATCTTCTCTTCAGATTTGCGTCATTTGTACCCATAACCTACTAACTATATATACGGATCCGTTCAATGGAGAGTTAACTATACCAAAATAACTGACTTTGTTGTGGGTATGCTGCTTATTAATTAGTGGACTGTAGGTTTTCTTTATTTATTTTATTTTCAACTTTAAAATACAGTTATGTCGGAAACATGACATTCAAAATTCTCGTTTTTTTTTTAATCGAGCAACAACATCTACATGGCTACGTTATATGCGCAGTAGCGCCAATAGTAAAAATATTCAACGTGATATCAAACAAGGCGTTCTGGCCCAAACATGCCGGCCGCCTTGAAAGTATTGCTTTCAATAACAATGAAATATACAAGCACAACATGTCCAATTGTTCTGTTAAAGATATCGTAAGAGTCTTATGAATACTAGATCACTGATTGTCAATGGGTAGTGCGCAAACTCGTGAGACTGACCTTTTCACAACACTATCCTTCACCTTTACACTTATCACTCTTGTGACGTTGTCAGCGCCTGGATGAAGTTCGACTATTCTTCCTAGGCGCCAATTCAAAACTGGAACGTTGTCTTCCTTCAATAGAACTAATGTACCTACCTTTAGGGATTGAGATGATTGCTGCTTCCATTTGGACCTGGTTTGAAGCTCAGAAACATATTCCTTCTGCCAGCGGGACCAGAAGTGTTGGCATATGGACTGCAGTCTTTGGAAACGATTGAGACGATTCTCGGGTATATCAATGAGATTTTGCTCCGGTATGGAGACTAGGGACCTCCCAATTGAGAAATGTCCGGGTATCAGGGCCGTGAGATCCTCAGGATCAGAGGATAAGGGGGAAAGAGGTCTAGAATTCAGAACGGCCTCCACCTGAGCGAGCACAGTTGAAAACTCTTCAAAAGTTAAAGAGGCGTTTCCCATAACTCGCTTTAAATGATTTTTACTACTCTTTATACCTGTCTCCCATAACCCCCCAAAGGTAGCTGATTTCGCAGGTATGAAATGCCATTTAATGTTATCATGTAGCAAAGAAGTTTTTATTTCTTCGGACACTGACTCAACAAAAGAATATAACTGTTTTATCTCATTATTGGCACCGACGAAGTTCGTGCCGTTATCTGAAAATATATTATTCGGTTTACCGCGCCTCGCGATAAATCGCTTCAATGTAGCAATGAAAGATTCAGACGTTAAATCTGACACTGCTTCCAAATGCACGGCCTTCGTGGTCATGCAGATAAATAAACATACATAATTCTTTGACAATTTTGAGCCGCGTGCCACCATAATCTATTCCTGCATTCAAAGGGAAATGACGGGTTGTAACGACAATCTGGCAAATTACCCATTAGATATTCTGAACTTCGTGGATTACTCTTGAAACAGGTTACGCATTTTCGAACGATACCCTTTGCGGTGCTACGACCTGATATCGGCCAGTAATTTTCTCGAACATTATATAAAAGAGCTTGAGCGCCGCAATGTAATAATTTTTCGTGTCGGTCTCTAAATATTAAATCTGTTAATTTATGATTTTGGGGCAATAAAATAGGGTGTATCTTTTCATAATTTGTTAGTGCATTTATAATTCGGCCACCTACTCTTAGCAAGTTATTTTTGTCAATAAACGGATTCAAGGCTAAGATTTTACTCCTTCTGTGCAAGGGTTTACCCTTAATTAGATTGTCATAGTCTAAACGAAAATTATCCTGTTGTGCCACCCTTAATAAAGTGTTCAATGAGTATTCTAATTCATGTTGAGTTAAAGACCCAATATTTCTTTTTTCACGGGATAATTTTGAGTTTTCAGCAAATCGGATTATATATGCCACAACTCTTTGCAATTTTTTCACCTTAGAATATTTGGCAAACAAATCTAAAGTATCTGTGGATGCGACAATATTACAACTTGTTCGCATTTCTGGAATTTCTCCTTTCATTTGAGAATCATTTTGATCACACCAATCCCTTTCATCATTTTGGAGCCAACTCGGTCCGTACCACCATAAGTTTGAATCTAATAATTTCGTAGGTTCAATACCCCTAGATATTAAATCAGCAGGATTTTCTGTCGATTTCACGTGATGCCAATCATTAATGTTCGTTAATGTTTGAATATCAGCCACCCTGTTAGCCACGAAGGTTTTCCACTTATTTGGGGCACCCCGTAACCACGCCAATGTTATAGTAGAATCTGACCAATAATACGTTCGATTAAAATTTATTGAAATATCATCGACAATCCTTTTTATTAGATGAGCTAATACAACGGCACTATTTAATTCTAACCGCGGTAACGTCACTTGTTTTAGAGGCGCCACCCGGGACTTTGCACAAAGTAAATGAATAGTAATGTCTCCAGAAGAACTAATACTTCGTATATAAACACAAGCTCCGTACGCCCGTTCGGACGAATCTGCAAACCCGTGTAATTCTACTCTCATATATTCAGTCGGCATTACATGACGTGGAACTAACAATTTATTTAAATTCGGTAATTCGCGCTGAAATTCTATCCATTTTTCATATAATCCCTGATCAATCGTTTCATCCCAAGAAAGTTTAGATTTCCACATTGACCTAATGGGTCAAATATTTGGCATATATTAGATAAAATGACACGTTTTGTAATATTTTCTGAAATTTCAAATTTTTTAATTAAATACTGAATTGTGTCTGACTGTGCGTTCCAGAACACTCCGAGTGTTTTATTATTTTGATCTGCACCGAACTGTAAAACGCTGCATTCTAATTCATTATTTAACTTTAAACCTTTCATTATACTCTGATCGTTGCTTAACCATTTTCTAAGCTCAAATTTACTACTACACAGAATATTCGATATGTTACATTGAATCGAAATGACCTCTGACACTGTGTCTGCGCCTGCTAAAAGATCATCCATATAAAAACAGTTTTTAATAATTTCACATTCTCTCGGAAATTTCTCCTCATTTTCATAAGCCAATTGAAATAAACATCTTACGGCTAAATAAGGTGCCGATGCATTGCCGTATGTCACAGTATTCAATTCGTAACATTGTAATTCTACATTCGGTTCAGCTCTCCAGAAAATTCTTTGAAGACTACGTTGTTCCTTTTCAATAAGAATTTGTCTATACATTTTTGATATATCAGCTGACAATACGTACTTGTGTTTACGCCAACTCATAATGATGGAAAATACATCTTTCTGGAGAGTCGGACCTACGAGCTGTATGTCGTTCAGTGATACGCCGCTATCTGTTTTTGCACTTGCGTCGAACACTACACGGAGTTTCGTGGTGATGCTCGAATCTTTTAATACCGCGTGATGTGGCAGATAGTATTTGTGCAAATTATTTTTATTTTCTATAATTTTGGTCATATGTCCAAGCATTTCGTATTCCTTTATAAATTCAGAATATTGTTTTTTCAAATTACCGTCTTTGTTTAGTTTTCGTTCGAGAGAATGAAATCTGTTGATTGCTGTTTGCCTAGAGTCTCCAAGATTCTTAATTAAATTATTATCAATTGGCATACGAACAATAAATCGACCTTCTTCATTCCTTTTGGTTGTTTGCATAAAATGATTTTCACAGAATTTTTCCGAGCTTGAAAATAGTTGTGCCTTATTGATTTTAATTTCTTCTAAGTCCCAAAATTTTGTTATTTGTGCGTCAATAGTATTAGGGTAATTATTTATATTTATATTGAAATAGCTAACAGTTTTTGTAGGCATTACCGGCACATGAAAATTACCCGCGATTACCCAACCTAATTTGGTTTCTTGTAGCAAAGGTAAATTGTTACCTAACTTAATTTGACCTTGACACAAAAGAGTCCAGAAAACATTCGACGCTAGCAACATATCTATTTCTCCTGACTCATTGAAATAAGGATCAGCTAATTCAATATTTTTTGGAATCGTTAAACATTCCTTTTTGAATGAAACTAATGGTAATTTTTCTGTAATTACCGGTATAATTAAACAACTCACATCAGTTTCAAACCCAGAATTATAGGAGGACACATTTACATTTATTTGCCGTTTAATATTTTCTAATGACTGACTCACGCCCCTTACCACATAATTAACATTTATCGGCTTAATACCTAATTTTTTGGTCATTTTCTCTGTTATAAAATGGCTTTGAGAGCCACTATCTAATAATACGCGACATGGATGTTTCATGTTATTTTTATCTTTCACCAGTACCACAGCTGTGGATAATAATACCTGAGCCGTCATTTCGGATGCCACTGTACCCTCTATCTCGGTAGAATGACGGACAACGGATAAAACTTGTGGTTCGGCAGAAGTACCGGCAGAGAAAGACGACTCTTTTTCGTGTGATTCGCAGTTGCTTGTAGTTTGGGAACCTGACGCGCATTTAGTATTGTCAGCGTTACATTTTTCTTTCGAATTATTACCGAATTCTAAATGCAACAATGTATGATGTGGTTTGCCACATTTTTTACATTTTGAAGAATTGCATTCCCATGATGAATGTTATCCCCGTAAACAATTCAGACAAAGTCGTAATTTTTTGACTTGGGCAATTCGTTCATTCGGATTTAATTTAATAAAGGATTGACAAGAATACAATAGATGCGCCTTTTTACAATAAAAACATTCCAGTCTGTTCTGACTCTGACTAACTGAATGAAAACTATTTGAATGTCTTTTCGTAGAAATTGGAAGTTTGCCTTTCTCTGATTTATTTACCTCAAGTTTTTCCAACATCTCACATTTGTTTTTTAGGAAATCATTTAAATCATTCATATTTGGCATGTCATTCTTATGTTTATATGACTCCCAATCTCGTCTCGTGACGGGATCAAATTTGTTGGTAATTATGTATATAATTAAGCTATCCCAAAATTCCGTCTTCTGACCCAGAGCCTTCAAGGACCTTAAATGTTTAGTTACATTATCAAACAAATTTCTCAGTTCGTTGTGTGATTCTTTGTTCAATCTCTCTAAATCAAAAATGGCGCGTATGTGATTATGTATAATCATTTTTTTATTTTCAAAACGATCGACTAACAACTGCCAAGCTATTAAATAATTTTCACCTGATACTTCAAGTGATTTTATTATCTGAGATGCATCCTTCTCTAAGGAAGATCTCAGATAATAGAATTTCTGGACATCTGACAACGTCGGATTGTTCTCTACTAAGGCCTTGAATGAATCGCGAAATTCTAACCAACCGGAATACTCTCCATCAAAGGACGGCAATTTTATTGTCGGTAGCTTGATATTTTGATTTGAAAAATTGATATTTTGCAAAGGAACGGAACGAATCGAGTCGGTACCATTTGAATTAGAGTTCGTTTGATTTTGAGAATATCTGGCACAAATGGTTTTAATTTGTGACTTTACTGAAAAATACGATTTTTCAAAATCTTCTCGCTCTATTGCATCAGTGTCCGAAGGCATAGTTATTTCAATTACCAATTGCACTTTTTCAAATTCATCAAGGCATAGTTCAAATTTTTCTAGACGAGCTATTAATTCATTTATGATTACTTCATCTATTTTTGAGAGATCTAGAGAATCTATATGTGATTGCATACGAGTAACTTTACCTTTAAAAGTACCTCGTTTAACCTCCAATACATCAGCCATTGTAAATTTCAAATATTATTATTCAACTCACAATAAAAAACTCAAAACAACTGTGACCAAACTCAAATAGATTCCGTTCTGAATCTATTTATTAATAAGAACTAATATTTGGTGGGATGATTATTTGGGATTTGGACTCACGGCTTTTTTCGAATATGTGCTGTTCTGACACGGGCTGGACCCCTGTTGCGTTGACGTTTGACCTGTTCTGGCAATGGCGCTTTCTATTCTCACACACTTTTCTCAATTTACTTCACTAATTCATCTGGCTCGAAGGACCAATGTTGTGGGTATGCTGCTTATTGATTAGTGGACTGTAGGTTTTCTTTATTTATTTTATTTTTAACTTTAAAATACAGTTATGTCGGAAACATGACATTCAAAATTCTTGTTTTTTTTTTTTAATCGAGCAACAACATCTCCATGGCTACGTTATATGCGCAGTAGCGCCAATAGTAAAAATATTCAACGTGATATCAAACAAGGCGTTCTGGCCCAAACAGACTTTGTGTTTAAAATTCAGAAAAACAATTTCGAAAAATATTTATTATATCGAAAGATATCTTACTATATTTGATAGTACAAATCTCTATATTTGTTTTTCGAAAACTGCATTACTATCGATACATATACATAGACAAGATATAATGACACAAGTGAACTTTTAACAGTTTGAACAATTTTTAACAGAAAATGACTTGACCAAAATCAAATCTGCAATGAGAAATATTCTACCAACGCAAAACCTCAATACTTATTCAGAATTAGAAACTAAAACGATTGGAAAAAACTTCAGCAAAATACGGAATGGGAATATTGAGGAATTTAGAAAACAAAGACTGCTGATAATCGGCTAATGAATTCATCTCGACCTAACATTCCAGAAGATGTAATGGAAACTTTAGCTCCAGGTAAAAAATTTAGCATAACTCCATGTAACGAAAAATAGATCCCAATTAATGACATCAATTGGAACTGGAATTACTGAAAACCCACTCAACAAGCGAATGAAATAAGATCAACATGTATCAACACAATGAATAATTTTAAACAAAAAGTTCAGAATGATGAATTTAACATCAAAAATATGAACTCAACAAAAAATTCCGAAGAAACCAAACAAATCATCAAATCTAATCCTCAAATTACTATCTTGAAAGCAGCTAAAGGTAATAAAACTGTTATCACGATTAAAAATAAATATGAAGATGAAATGTGACGTCCCAAACTCATAGCTTGAGACAGCTGTTTCGCTCTTCTTATGAGGCTCACAAGAGTTTGCCACGTTACTGAATGTTCTCTGTTGAAGGTAGTCATAATCGGTCACAACCTGGTAAAAACAGCAAAAGTATCTCACGCCATCTATAAATAAATGTCCCACTGAGAAATCAAACACTGTACCACATTGACTGATAGATTTCTCAAACATTACGTATGTTAGGGGGAATTTGAGACTACTTGAGTGCGCTGGATGATGACACCAAACCAAACCAATGTGAGAGAAGGATAAATAATGTAATATATGAATATTCTCATTTATCTCACGATGGCGCTTTTGCCAGATAACAACGATAAGATCTTTCTTCTTCAGATTGGTCAATGATTTCACGAACTCATGGTTCCAGAGAAACGTTTCGCTCTTCTCATAGAGCTCATCTGTAGAACGATCAAGTTTGCATCGATACTGAACGATATCTGTCGGAGGTAGATAACCGGCCAAAGACATGGTAGAAGATCCAAAAGTATCTCACGCTATCTATGAATAGTAGTCTCACTAAGCAATCAAACAATGTACCATATTGCCTGATAGTGAAATGAAGCATTCTCCGCTAAAAATGACAATTCATTCATAACTTTAACTACGTTATATTGTGAACGTCAGTCCTATTTGTGATTTTGACAAATAAATAGGCGGGTGTGCAATTATTGATTAGCTTATAATCAAGACATGTCGAATGTCGATATTAGAAAATGTGTTATTGAAATTGGAATGTAATTTTGTCTTGCTGTAATCCATTAACAATAAAATAGTTAACTTTCCATCGTCTTCAGCCCTAACTATATCGTCTGTAATATGTAAAAGAGCAGTAGCCACAATCTTGTCTAAAACCGGATTGAAATTTCGGAAGTGAATTATTGACGTTGAGAGGTTTTCGCAGCTATTCCTCTGATATATATATATATATATATATATATATATATATATATATATATATATATATATATATATATATATATATATATATATATATATATATATATATATATATATATATATATATATATATATATATTCATAAAGGGTACGTTGTAGCCTCCAAAGTAGATACTGGAGATACGTTGACTCCTCATATATGACGTTGTCACCTCCGAATTCGGAGGCGACAACGTTCTCGCATGTTTTCATTGCCTCTGGCCTCAGTAGGCTTTCCAGAGCCCTAAACCGAAATTTTTGTCGGAGGTCACAAAGTAGTCTCTATACTCACAAAAGAAATTTTTAGTTCCGGTATATACCGCTGGCGCTGGTGTTGAACAAAACTTATGGGGAGGGCACGTTGTCGCCTCCGATTATATAAATCTTATTTTTGCATCACATACGTTACGCTGCCGCCTCCGCTAAATGGCAACGTCGAGAAAGAGGTAATGTCCGTATTATTTCTATGAGTATGTGAAGCTCGCGGAATTATAAAATGAGTGTAGTCACATATAACGATGTCATCAAAAACTAAGATGTTTTGAAAATATGCAGTCAGTACCAACAATCATTTAACATTTACAAGCCAACAAATGTAATTACTGTATATAGTATCACACTATTCGATGAATATTTATGGTAACATAACCTCTGAATGTTCTTCGTAATTTTCATTCGTTTATAAATTAGAATGCACCTAAATATCCAACACATATCTAGTATTTTGAAATAATTCAATTCTTAATGTGGTATATCCTTGATATTTTAATTTGAAGTGCTTTCCATTGAAGGCTGATATTATTCAAAGATAGCATTATGTGAAGTTATCTCATCCGAGCGAGTCTTTACATTTCGCCGACATCTTCATTGGCGTAGTGAGAACTGTATGTATCGTCACTGTGGACATTCGGCTTATGCTAGTTGCGCTTTGATTGTAACAATCGAACATAACAGTGAATATGTTCGTGCATAGTCGAATCATAATAATAATTAAGACATGGTTTGATTATAAACTACTTACCATAAACTTTAATAAGACAGTAGCACTACCATTTGCTTCACAAAAAAATCATCTACCGCAATTTACAGAGCTCAAATTAGACAATTTTGCAATCCAATGTTCATTACAAACTAAATATCTGGGCATAATTCTAATTTAAATACTTGAAAGATATACTCGACATTAAACAGCTTCGAACGTTATATCATTCCTTAGTGGAATCACATTTGAAATATGGCATCCTATCGTGGGGAGGAGTTAACGCATCATATTTGAAGGCACTGGAAGTTCTTCAAAAGCGCTTTTTGAAAATTATATATAATAAAAAGAATACTTATAGTAGCAATGACCTGTATAGAGAAACTAAAATAATGGACCTACGTCAACTTTTTTACTTTGAAATAGTACGGAAACAAAACCTAAGAAAACACTTGTTAAAATTCAACGAACACCAATATGAAACAAGAAATAGATATACTTACTACTTACCGCCAACAGTGAATAAAACAGTAGGACAGCGCAGCTATAATTATCTAGGACCAAAAATAATTTCAAACTTGCCAGAAGAAATAAAAAGAATAAATAACATCAAATTATTAAACAAAAAACTAAAAGAATATATCTTTCAGAAACCTAGATCCCATATCCACAATGAAATTGACATTGAAAATCGCATCCCAGTAGTTCGGGAATAGTATATATTCTGTTAACCGCATAGACTCTCGTTCGGAAAACGGTATATAAAAAGATAAGTGTCCCTGCCTATTCTTAATGATTTATCTACTTGTTCAGAGTATTAAACAAATTTAAATTGAACGAAAATTTATTAAATTAATTATGTAAATACTTAAAACTAATTTATTTCATTGTTATATTTAGCTCACACAAGATTTAATCTTAAAGAGCACCATGTACCTTATTTTACTTAGAATTTGTTAAGAGTATTATATTAGTTCTATTGTAATTTCTATCTAAGTAAATAAAGATTTATTATTATTATTATTATTATAATGTTAAAAATGGGAAGACGTGATGCGGCTCTTTGCAAAAATCACAGGAATAGGTATCCCGGATACAAAATTATGGTTTGGGTATGCTTGGTGTAGTAGGAGAAGAATAAAAATTTGAGTTTTTTCGTTTCTAAAGGACCACAGCGAAATTCATAATGTAAAGAACGCTCTTTCCATAATACAGCTCTCAAAAAATCAATGGTGGAAGCCGTTACTTTATGGTAATTTATCATTTTGATTATATGAAATAATAAATATTTTGTTTTTATACCACTTTTATTAATGATAACGTGGAAACGTAACTATAGTTTCAACACCGAAGTGCCATCATCAAACAATTAGGAAATTATGAAGAAATAAATGAAACAGTTCAAGTATGAATAGACTAGAGTTGAGTAGGGTTGAGATTAAGGGATCAACGGAAATTCCAAAAATAGATACATCCTAGGAAAACACAGTATTATATAGTAAACATAGCAACAATTTGTGAATCAGTGTGACTATAATTTAATATTCTAAGAATTATTTGAAGAGCGGTTTGAAAGACAGTACAGTATTACATAGTGAACAAGGTAACAATTTGTGAAATAGTGTGATTATAATTTAATATTCTAAGAATTATTTTAAGAGTGGTTTGAAAGACACACGAAAAGATCACTTTGATATAGGTCTATCTGTACATTGAGGATATTTTTATTACAGTTTTTGACACCTATATAAATTTCTATCAATTCTAATGTATTCAACCTCTAATTTGGTTATGTGAAATGCTTAGGCTATCTAAGTTAGGGAAACTATGACCAGTTTGTAAAAAATGATTAGCAAAGGTTGAGTCAGGTTTGTTGAGTCTAAACGAGCGAAAATGTTCCTCGAATCTTAATTTGAAATTACGACAAGTTCTACCTATATAAAAGTCATCACAGTCAGGGCAAATCATCTAAACTCCAGGTTTTCTATATTTATTGGTTTTGTCTTTGGCGTTGTATAAAAGATGGGAAAGTTTATTTTGAGGTTTGAAACTGATTTCAAAATTATGGCTTGATGCAATGTTAACAATATAGTCGTTCACTGTACCAAAATATGTCAAAGAAATGAATTTAGTGGTTACATCTATGTGTTTTATACGCGGATAAATTTAATAGAAAGTTAATTGTTGTTGTTTGCGATAAATTAGTTTAATTATTTGATCTACCGGGAAACCATCATTGATGGCTATTTATTTCATCGTGTTCAACTCAATAGTGAGGTGTTCTATTGACAATGGTATCGAACATGCTCTATGGATTATTGAGTGATATGCTGCTAATTTATGGGTACGAGGGCTAAACGATGAGTTCGGAATAGTACTGTCTGTACAAGTGGGTTTCCTGTAGATATTGAAGTTTATTTTATTATGGTCAAGTATTAGTGTTAAATCAGAAAAGTTTAATGTTCTATCTTTTTCTGTTTCCAACGTGAATTAAATTTTTGGGTGAAGTTGGTTAATAAATGAAAGAAAGGAACTCAATTGCCTGGATGTTCCTTTGAAGAAAGCAAGTACATCATCTACGTATTTATACCAAAATTGAATATGTTTTTCTGCTGATGTGCAGTTCATAATTTTGTCCTCCAGATCAGACATAAAAATGTCTGCTAATAGTGAACTCAATGGGTTACCCATAGCGAGACCTGAACTATGTACATACAATTTATTATTAAATTGACAATCGTTTTGACTCAAGCATAGGTCAAACGCGAGTTCTATTTTATTTTGAATTAAAGGGCTAATATGTGATCTATCTAAAATGCTCCTGATTAGAGACTTACATTCTGAAGTTGGAATATTTGAAAACATGTTTGAAACAACAAAGGAAACTAAAAAACCATTGGTTGGTATATGGTGTGTTTTGACTAATTCGGACAATTCGAGAGAATTTTTAACAGTAAATTTAGGTTCAAAATTAGTGAATTTCTTGAATTTCTGATTTAATTTGATTGCAAGGTCCCTTTTCAGACTATTGATGTGAGACACTACAGGTCGTATGGGGGCATTTTCTTTATGATTTTTAATAAGTCCGTGTAGTTTAGGAGTGCAAGGACTGCTATTAATGAGTTAATATTTTTCGAAACCACTGTCAAATAAAATTTCACCATTTTGTAGGAATTATTTTGTTTTTAATTGAAAAAGGTTAGTTGGGTCTTTACGTATTTCGTTTAATAGATACTGACATTTTATCCTCATAATCTTGTTTAGGGATTTAACGCTATGTTGTAAATTGAAAAATCTGATTTGATTCGAAGGTATTTAAAAAGCGGGTCTTCTAAGATCAATTACAACCATTTATCTTCAACCGTTAATCTTCAACCGTTAATTTGTCATTAACGAATTAATGTTTTGATTAACAATTTCTTTTTCAGAAAGTTATAACTATTTTCACATAATAGCTGAAAAATATTGAGTTTTCATCACAGAAGTTGTATTTCTATTATTCTTCGGATATATTGCACAGAAAAAGCTAGTAACTAACAATTCAAAGAAACCAGTCTTTGGAAAGGTTTTTCACTCAAAACCCCCTGCAATGGCTAAATATGGATAATACCTATCAATCATATATCGTCCTACACAGAAATTATCAATTCAAAGCATTTGTTCAATTGTTTAAAAAAGGCTACATCAACAAAAAGAATATCTCTGTAGTAGAATGTTGTATTAACAAGTGGTCTTCGAATCAATATATTGGCGCAAAATGAAAACTTCACGCCTAAGAAGACCCAAATGCCATAGTCGGAAGCTGAAATATCTATTTTTCCTGTGTTGCTCCGGTTTTCTCACAATTGTTTATTTAAATTTTCTGGAGCAAAACTTGAGTCGAATTGAAGGTAATACGTTGTTAACCTTACTAAGTTTTATAAAATCCGTTAGATATTTTATATGTTTGCATCACTTTCAAAAAGGTCAGTTTATCATCGCCTGACGGACAGTAGCGTATGGAAGCGCATGAGCGGTGTGAGCGACATATTCAAAATTCTAGCGGCAGAAGTGGAGGTTTATTTTACTAAACGCCATTCATTAAGAACGGTATGGGCAGGTACATTTCTCTTGAGTTTATAGTAGGAAAGGAGGGGAATAATAATATGAACAGATTTTGACAAGTCCCTATTCACCACGTGCATTTCATGAGCTTACAGTGGTACGTTTTTCACAGAAATTATATGTTCACTCTGCGTCCATATGCAATCCCCCCTCTAGCACTGCCGTTCGAATTTTGGATCTATCGCTCGCACCGCGTTATGCGTTCCCGTATATACGAGTGTAAGATATTTTTCTTCTGGCGGCGATAATCTGGTCTTTTTCAAGTGATGCAAACATAAAATATTCAACGTATTTTATAGGACTTTTTTTGTAGTTAGATTAACGTATTGCCTTTGATTTAAGTCAACGATTGCTCCTAAAGCAATTAAGTAAATACATAATTTTTGTGCAGGACCATATAGAACTGATAGTCATTATCCTTATCTAGGTACTGCAGGAGGTTTTGATTCAAAAAACCTCTTCAAAGGCTAGTGATTTGCTACTAATGTTTTTTTTAATTGTTAATTAATATCTTAATGTGCAGAATAGCCAAACAATAAAAAAGTATAATTAATTTGATATATCCCAACATGTTTCAGCTACTATTGTCTGAAATTAACTGTTTGCTTCTTAGAAAAAAAATTGTTAGTTAAAACATTAATTTGTTAATAAGAAATTAAAGGTAGTAAGTGATCTTGAAAGATGTGTATTATAAATCTGCCCAAAAAAGGCAAATGGCAGTAAGTGACAAAACATCGAATTTGAATAAATCGAACTTTAATGAAATTTAATAGCTCTTCCGTAATAATAGCGCAATGAAGTGAAACTGGGGTCTAAAAATAAATAAAAAAATTATCATTTTTTTCTTTAATATCCATGAAATATGTTACTCTTTAATTTAAGAAAAACATCACATACTGCCTTCTGCTTCAGCTTTTCTGTATTAATTTGATTAAAACAGTCGGCAGTAAGTGAAATAATGATAAAGATTTTCTTTTCAAAACATTTATTTAACGAACAGTTTTTATACATCTGAGTAATTAAATCATTGACATCAGCTTCTCTTATATTTGTCCATAAAAAATTTACGGTTTTCTGGCATCAGAGGCCCCAATTCTGATAATATTCCATTTTTTTTTGTCAACCTGGATTCCTCTTGGTCCAGCACGCAATTTTTCTGGAATTTTCAGTTCCAATTTTTTCTTTAAGAAATTACATTCTTGGAATTTATTGTCTGTCAAACTATTTTTGTAAAACGTATTACGTGAATTCTTCTGAATTGAATGACAGATATATCGCACAGAAGGGGTCGATTAATTTTTTTGAATCGCCTGCTTTCCAATCTAAAACGTCTTCGTTGTCTAAGCATACAACTTTCATCTTTTTTGCATTAGAATTTTGTACAGCATTAATGAAGTCATTGAAATCATATATATTGCCCATGTACTTCATGCTTAATTCAACGCCATGATGAACAGAGTCTGCACTCATAAAAGTATGACCTGCTTCAAAATACTTCAAAGTGATATCTTTAGCTGCAATTTGGTTGGAATTAACTAAAGTCACCAGTGCGGTAAATAATATCCAATTTTTATTTTGCCCTGAGCAATTATCCACCCAATAAACAAAATGGAGGGCATCCTGTTCTTCCATTAGTGCTTTGTGATAGCAGGAAGTTATTTCTTCTGCTTTTCTACCAGCAAGTGCCTCGTGCCACAGAACTGATATATTTTTTTTACTGTTTTTTTCTTTGGATCCCCCATCATTAAGGCGAATGTTTCATGGAAGGCGACTATTCTCTTTGTAAAACATGTCTTTTTACTTCCGGGGATTCGTGGTAACATAATTACCTTTTGTAAATCTACACTTCGAAAACTTATTCCTTCATTGGTGGATGATTCTGCTACATCTTGCCTGTATTGATCTCTTGAAATGTTAGCTTTTCGTGCATATTCTAAAAATTTTTTGCAGATGTAAGTTTTGATTTTTTTTAAAATTTTCACATCTAGTTTTCATGGCGCTTAGTTCGGTATTCTTATTATTGTCATCTGTCACTTCGTGCTTTTCACCATTTTCATTATTGTTTTCTGTCTCTTTCTGATTTCCGTCATCTTCATTATTATTACTGACCTCTGGTTCTTCCAGATTTTCATCATTTTCGTTCGCCAATCCAATTTCCAATGTAGGAATATCATTATTTTCCTCACTTCTTAGATGAAATTTCAAGTGTTGATCTTGTATAACACAATAGTCACATTCTTCGTTGCCCAGTGTTCGTAAAGCTGATTTTCAATTCATCGGTTACCACTTTCCGGTATGTTTCGTGAGAAACCGATTGATTCGGATGATGTTCATTGTAGTCTTCCAACATGTCCTTAATTTTTACGTCACTTGGCAAATATAACCGATGCGGAGCATGCTCTCTCCTGTAATGACTCACACATGGATTATATTTCATGACGTGTTCTTTTAAAATTTCCCTGTTGAGCTTATTAGATGGTTCATGTCTTCCGCGGGAATCAGTTTTGGGAGTAATTGATCCAAGAGGAGTATTCCTCAGAACCGTAGTCTTGATTTTATCATTTTTCTCGTGATATCCGAGAGTTTTTAGGAAAAAAGCTTTACATGCTACTTTGGAAATTCCATTTTCATCAGGTAATTTGTAAGTCAAAGTCTTAGTTCGTTTGCTCACTGTAGCTTTGGTAATTTTTCTTTTTTTCTCATTTTGAATAATTTTACTGTATACCCATGCCCTTCTGGCGTTATAATTCATTTTATAATACTCTTCCCAAATACTGTTTCTCCTTGCTTCTGTAATTTTACTAATACAGTGAGTGTCCCTTGCATCGGCAAGGACTTCGCATTATATGGGAAGATTTATCCCTCTTAAGCTTATCTAAATCCCTACGTAATCTCTTCTTTTTTGTTCTTTTAATTTCCTCGGTAGCTCCTTCCTCCAGTATTTCTTCTACAACTGCTCTCTTGTCACCCCTCTTTTTACTTTGTCCTTTGGCCGCAATTTCTGATTTATCCGTGTCAGTTTCTTCGCCGCCTTCCGAACTAAAATTTCTGGAATTTTTTGCAATTTCATAATTTGGATCAGCCAATGAATCATCAAAGTATGTTTCGACATACTCTAACCCTTCAGGAGTTACGTTTTCAACACTAATAGGCACCTAAGAAACATCAAAAGAAAAACTAGTTACTTCAAAACGAAAAAATATTTTTTTAGTTACCTCCAATTCAGGGCTGATTTCATCTGTTAATAACATGCTAGATGATTCATTCTGAACATTTTGGAGTGGAACGAAAAATCTCTCATCTACGAAAGTGGTCACCAAAAAATTTTCCTAAAAAAATATTTGGCCATTAAACAAATTTTCTGGCCATTTAGTCCAATCAATTTACATATTTCCTTCAATCTACATACTACAGTTTCCAAAATCAACAATGAATTTTTGTAGAATTAGGTAATTATCTAGTAAGGGCCAATTTCATAATAGTTCTAAACTCTCCATTATCGTAATTTGACATTAGACTAGACTAAACATAGGCAGTTGCAGTGAGCGTTTGTTTCATCATTCTAGTGTCCAATTAAGTTAATTTCAACATTAGCATTATTATGAAATTGGCCCTAAGTAGATGACAATCTCGATAAAAAATTTATAATTCTATAATACCTATGCATTAAAATCACATTTTTCTACACTTTCAAATGAGCTTCTGATGAATTCACTGGACTTCGGTGGAACTGTTATTATTGTTGGATCTTCATTATTGCTTATCATGCAAATATTATTTTGAATGCAACCATCTTAAAATAATCATTAAATAATAAGATGATAACCAACGTATAACTATCTCTTACGTTCATCATTGTTATTGTCGTGAGTATGATCCCCATGTGGTGAAGAACCTAACCCCAAATTATTTTCTAGTGTTGTTTTCTGATCCTAGGCTAAGGCCAAATCTAAAATTTTCTGTGTTCTGTAGCGATACATTTCTGATTGGTTGAAAATAGAAATTAAAACCTCACACTTTCACAATTAAAACTGTATTTATTTTATTATTCACAATAATAATAAGTATTATTATTGCAGAGCCGCTGCATGTAGTAGTAACACGTCTGTACTAAGGGAACAAATAACGGGTATTATTGATGACTAATACGTTGGCAAACGACAGCATCTGACTACCGCTAGAACATACTGCTGTTTGGTCAAGTACAATATCTTGAAATGCGAATCGCATACTAAGGTAAATCGCAGTAAGTGCTGTTCATGCACATACTGCCGTATGCCTTTCAGTTTTTTCAAATTATGGCACATACTGCTGTTTGCCATCACATTTTACTCGGTTACACGTAGGAATTTTTAAATGGGCATTAATTCAAAAGCTGCGTCACTTACTGCTCTTTCGTAGTCAATAAAAATGTAATTTTTCAACATTTGTCACTTACTGCCTTTTGCCTTTTTTGGGCAGAAATACCTCTAATTCTATCCGAGATTCCTTATTTAAGACTCACCGTTCCTAGATTATAACAAGAATAGGAAACATTTCGCAAATAAAACACCATTTAAACACTGAAGTTCGCATATTTGCAAAAAATATTTTTAATCAGCGTATTTTTCTATATTATAATCCACCATAATCTTGCTGCGGTCCTGCAAAAACTATTTTAAAAGTTACCCCGAATGACACCTATACTCCTTTGTAGAAGGGACATTGAACACGATCTCAGAAGGCGAATTGTTAAGAATCACCTTGATCAACAACTAAAAGCTGGTGCCCGATTGGAATCAGACAATTAGAAAAAAAAAATTCCAGGGCTGGTTGTCGAAATTCGAAGAATGTGAGGGTGTAGGTAATGTACCAGGAGATATAGTATTCTCCTTCTGTAACATTAAGAGACAATGGAAAAAAATTTTGATCATATAAATAACTTTGATTCTATTTTATAATGCTCGATCAAACTTTATTAACGTATAATACCAGTATTAATGTTGTTCAGGAATGCAATTGTACAATAACGCATAATTTGCAATTATTGAGAACAGCCAAGTTGTGAAACTCTTTGCCTAGTGAGGTCTTTGCAGATGACTTAACTCAGAACTATCCACTCTACGTTCATATGCAATCCCCTCGACCGAAATTTCGTCACTTAAAAATATTGCTCGACACATGCAGTGATCCCCTACTCAATGTTGTTGACAGGAGGGTTGAAGTTGTCGTCAGTACATTTCGGAACATGCGATTTTTCTTTAATATTTCTCAGAAATCAATAGAAAAAGCGTGAATCCCGTTTTCCCAAAATGCACGGTTCTGATAACAAATTTAACCCTTCTTTCAAGATTTTTGAGCAAGGGTTACTACATCTCTCGTGTATCTGACTAAACTTGGTCGGGCGGGGAGATGCATATGAATGCAAAGTGCACATACAATTTAAAAAGGTACCACTGTGGGCTAGTTATTAAAAACCTGTTACAAATGAAGTGTTTAGAGATTATAAGGTCCAAGTAGCGACTTATTAACATCTGTTCATATTATCACCTCTCTCACTACGACAGACTCAAAATAAATGTAGCTGCACTTACCGATTTTGATTTTGATTAATGGAGTTTAGGAAAAAGTCTAGCACTGCCGTTCCAATTTTGGTTCTATTATTCGCACCGGGTATGCTTTCTCGTATATACGAGTATACGCTATTTTTCTTCTGGCAGTGATAATGCGGTCTTTTTTTAAGTGACGCGAACATATAAGATATTCAACGGATCTTATGAGACTTTTTTGTAGTTAGAATAACGTATCACCTTTAATTTAAGTCTACAATTGCTCTAACAAAGTTTTAAATCAACAATTGAGACACAAAACCGGAACAATAAAATAAAATTAAGGTATTTCAGCTTCCGGTTATCGGATTTAGATCTACTAATTTTTGTTTAGCGTGTTAATATATCAAATGCTGAAGACCGCATGTTGATGTGACATTCCACTATGAAGATATTTTAATTGTTTTCAAGCCCTTTTTTTGAACAGTTGAAATAATCACTTTAAATAAATAATTTTAGGACAGTCGCATATAGGAATGTTAGGTAGTATCTGTATCCAGGCACTGCATGAGGTTTTGAGTCAAAAAACCTCTTCAAAGGCTAGTTATTTGGTAGTTCTTTTCCAATTGTTGATTAATAGCTTAATATGTAATATATCCCAATAATGGAAAGACTACTAATGCTTTGATATATCCAACATGTGTCAGCCAATATCAGGTACGATTTACAATAAATTCGCGGGTACAGGTCACAATGACACATCTACTCATTATTCTAGCCTTCACGTACGTTTGGGTCTCACGATCATCATCAGAAGATGATTGTTATTTTTTGTACAATCTCAACATAAAAAAAACAAATTCTCCAATTTTACGGTAATCCGAATAATAGTTATCGGAGAAGTCTAGAGATATTTGGAGAATAGCATACAAATAAGATGTCTTCTGATGATGGTCATGAGGCCGAAACTTACGTAAGGACGAAAATAATGGGTATGTGTTAATGTGACATATCTCATGAGAATTTATATCCAGGATCTCCCAGGTTTTAGTAGCAGAACTTCAACAGTCGATACAAAATTCGATTGTGATAAAAAAATTCCTATAAACATATATGCACAGATGCTTAATTTTTGAGATACAGGGTGTAGAACTTTACAGAAAATTTCCTAATTTTGCTAGTATCTCCGAAGATAATTAAGATGTCTGAATGAAATTTGGTGTCGTGGATGCATAGAAAAGTCACCATATTTGCACATAATTCAAGACCGGTATTGCTCCCAGTGGCCTAGATATAGGTATTCAATAACAATAAATAGACCCCAAAAGTGTTATCACCTTGTAAAGACAAATAAGGTCTTCTGACATTCCTTTGTTCCTGGTACCATTTCACGGCTAATTTAATTTTTGTGATTAGCTACCACGACCATGAAAATCGGTGAAATAGAGGAACCTTAAATTGAAGAGCGTCGTTGAGTGACAATAATAAAATAAGCTGTCATTTCTAATCTGTACAGCGATATATTACAAAGAAAGGCCGAATAACAAATTTTTATTTCCAAAAATGTTCAAGCCAGATAACTACAATGTACTTTAATTAATAGTTCACCTACAAGAGTTAACACGACACCATTTTCTAAATTTTGTGTGTTAATTTTGAAGAAATTGATCGAAATGATTCCCATTTTCTCGTATACATGGTTCATTCGCAACGTCGTATAATAGATATTCTAACTTCAATGAAAACCTTTTTCCAATTTTCATCAGATTTTCATGGAGGTGGTATTAATCAAAAAAATCAAATTTGTCGTGAAACGGTGCCAGGTACAAAGGAATAGCAAGAGACCTTATTTGTTTAGAGTTAAATACTGCAATTTGTTACTAAAAAGTAACCTATACAGGATGATAACACTTTTCGGGTCAATTTATTGTTATTAAATACCTATATCTACGCCACTGGAAATATTAATGGTCTGAAATTATGTGCAAAAGTGGTAACCTTTCTACACATCCATGGTACTGAATTTCATTGAGATAAAGATATCGCAATGAAATGATAATCAAGAGATTATCTTCGGAGATACAAACAAAATTAAGACATATTTTATAAAATTCAACAACCTGTATCTCAAAAATTGAGCTTCTGTGCATATAAGTTGATAGGAACTATTTTTCTCAAAATCAAATTTTCTATCAACTGTTGAAGTTCTGCTACTAAGACCTGGTACACCCTGTATAACTATCAGTTTCTTAGAAAATTAATGAATAAAAACCATAATTTGTTAATAACAAATGGAAGGTCGTGAGTGATCTTAAAAAATGTGTATTATGAATATGTTTGATTTGGATCTAGATTTCTTATTTACGACTCACCGTTCCTTGATAATAGCAAGTATTGGAAACATTTTGCAATAAGTTACTGTTTAAAAACTGAAGCTCGCAGATTTGGAAAAAATTATTTAGTTTTTAAATCAGCGCATTTAACTACATTATAATCCACCATGAACTCGTTGCTGTCCTGCAAAAACTATTACCCTGAATGACCTATACTCATTTGTAGGAAGGAATTACCTTCTACAACGGCTACAAGCTGGTGCGGTGTCTAATTAAATTCAAAGTCATCAAGACAAACAGAAAAAAAAACATTAAATTCCAGGATTGGTAGTCGAAATTTGAAGAATGTGAGGGTGCAGTTTATGAACCAGGAGACAGAGTCTTCTCCTTTTATAACATAAAAAGAGAATGCAAAGAAAGTTGATAATCTAAATAACTTTGATCCTATTTTATGAAGCTCGATCAAACTTTATCGACTTGTGGTACTCGTATTAATGTTGTTCATTTCAATTTTACAATAATGCATAACTTGCAATTATTGAGATCGGCCAAATTGTGAAACTCTTAACCTGGTGAGGTTTTTTCAGAAGACTAAACCCAGAACTTTGAGACTGTTGATCCTGAATCTAATTATGTAAAAAAAGAATTCGATATCAACGATATTACATTCATTAAGCTGACTGATATCGAAGATACATGTTCCTTCAAAATGGGCGAAAGTGAAGATATTCTTCAATCTCTACTGGTACCAGAGGGCTCTTCTCGAGGAGTAGTTGTACGTGAGTTCATAAGCTTCAGGAAACGACGTCCACGATTGAGACGAATTTTCAACTTTCCAAATAACAAAAATGCAACCTTGCGTTGTGAGTTTATCAAATAATCAACTTTTTTTCTATCAAAATGTCCTAGGCTTACCCAACTAACTTCTATGATTAGGTAATAAGTTTCACTTATCCAATAAGAATACTATGTGAAACGAGTTTGACAAATAATTTTCTACACTTGAACTTTTTGATGATATGTACAACTGTATACCGTAAAGATCATAACAGTATCACATTGTCACTAGAACTAGTGAACTAAACAACGTGGAGGTGATGTGTCTATCGCAGTTATAAAAATCATCAATATCTAAAGAACTAACTGTCTTAGGAAACAACAAAGTGTTAAAGTCCAACTTCAGAAGTCTCACTTAATATTATCCGTAACTCACTTTCCGCTAAATTCTGAAATCGAATCCTATTTAGAACATTTATGCCTACCCGAATTATCAGTATAGCAGTATTATTATTAAGTAGATAGGTGTATTTCAAAATAAATGAATGTAGATGACACAGTTTCATGATATTATCAATGGAATCATTGACATTTGGTCCCTAAAATGCTCATTGTGCAAACGAATTACTAAAAGTATACAAAAACTAATTTCCGAGAGGAATTGCTAATAAGCAATTCAAAAGAATATATATATATAGAAGATTATAATTTGTCCTTTGAGCTAAGGGAAACGGTGTAGACCTATTTGATGAACGATAAAAAAATCCACGAATCTGAAAATAATTTTATAAATGAATCAAAAGAATTTTGCAATTAAGTAAAAACTAACAAAGCCTATATGAGTTGTATGTATTTCGATAATATATTATAAAACCCTTCTTCCTTTCAGAATATATACTGTGAAAAGAAATTGAACAATCTCCCTATAAAAGCTACCCGCTTTGATTCCTCTCAATAATTTATTCTCAGTTCACATTTCTTATACTGATATAATTAATACCATTTCTCATCCCAAGCTTAATTCCTGATGGAATACCAGACTATTTTGAAAGACACTATAATCACAATTTAGCTCATCCTTTCTTCTTAATTTATAATAAGTATCTAAGTGAGGGTGAATTCCCCATAAGCTTTCAGAGTAATTCCTGTACATAAGTCGGAAAGAAAATCACATGTTCATAGATACCGACCAATATGAATTAATTAATTTTGCTGAAATCAAAAGCGCATCAGTCGTTGAGGAAAATATGAGGTGAACTGTGTATACATATATTAAAGACCCAGCACGCAGGTATGGAGGTGTCTATATGACCTCCGGTGATGTGGCAACACCTTCGGAGGCAGCAACGACCACAAGGTGTACGCATATATACAATTTTCGGAGGCCACATGATACACTCTGTGCTGCTCATATATGACCCTTTAAAAAATTTGGAAATCATTTCCCCTCTCAAGAAATCCGAATTGGTTATCATTTCAACACCCCATATATAAATTTTATATCAATGTAACTCAATCAGAAGACCCGGAGGCAAGGTCGCCTCTTCCATGTACCGGAGGCGACAACATACCGTGCATCAATATATATATATATATATATATATATATATATATATATACATATATATATTAAATATATATATATATATATATATATATATATGTAGAACTGGATTCTCGGGTATTGATCCGCGTTGTGTGGTTTCGGTCCTCAAGTTCGCTTAGATTTTCCAGACTCTACGGTCGAATCACCTGAAGATGGCAAATGCGACTTTGCCGAAACGTCGTGATACTGGTCCTTTTGAGGACCGAAACCACACAACGCGGATCAATACCCGAGAATCCAGTTCTACACATTACGTTCGCGAGAACCTAAGAAGAAAATGTATATATATTGATCCGCGTTGTGTGGTTTCGGTCCTCAAAAGGACCAAAAGGGACCGAAACCACACAACGCGGATCAATACCCGAGAATCCGGTTCTACATATATATATATATATATATATATATATATATATATATATATATATATATATAACTTAAGAGATATAGATATATATATATATATATATATGTATATATATATGTTTCTTCTTAGGTATATATATATATATATATATATATATATATATATATATATGTATTATAACGTGACCTTGTCGCTTTTCGGTAAATTGCTTACTGCGGTAAGCTTCGAATCCTCGGGCGCCAGATTTTCTGAAGGTTAACTCCTTTTGAGGACTTCTGCTAGGGTCCTCTCCACAAGGCTTGTCACTATGCTATCTAAAGATAGCCTTGTCCCTAGGGTAGCTACAGTGAAGTATAACCAGAGTCCAATGGGCAGAAAACAGTACCGAAATTGTAGGCTTTAATTACAATTGATACCTGGTTATAACTTAGCTTGTTAAAGATGGAGCAGAAATAATTCAATAAAACAGGGAATTCCAAATATTAAAATATATGATGATTTTAACAAGTACACTTTCAGAATAATCAATTTAAATGCAATTGAACTGTATTATTTCACAAAATTACACTCAGACAGAAAAAGGTAATGAAGCTCAAACGGTAAATGAAAACTCTTTCAAGAAATCAACTCTACGATAAGTTCGGTCACTAAATTGCATTCAGCGGTACGGGATCGGTTGATGAATGATTCAGAATGATCAATTTGCGGAAAAGTACGAATCAAACAGGTCTCAGCGTAATGAGCGGTATTCGGTAAATTTCAGATAGCAGCACTAATAAATGAAATGTTCAAATCACACTACGATATATTCGGTTATTAATTCGGTTTGTTCGGAAAATATTGTTTGCACTAGTTTTCCGATTGTACGATATCAGATTTTACTATGTTTCGGTTAATTACTCTAATTGAGTTTATTCTGTCATAACACCCACCCTGGTATTAGCTATCCACGGATTACCCGGTAATTGTATGACAGTATTAGATTTCATACACTTTGTAGATTCAGAATCTAGACAATTAGGGCTTATACTTCCGGGATAGACACAGCGTGCACAAGCCCTAATTATCGTATCTGCAATAACCCCTATATCCACGGCCGAGGACTTCTCATAGTATTGTGGGAATTATTACGATTCTCAATCACACAACCACCCCCAGCTTATACTACAGTGTGCACAAGCCGTTGGTGGTTTGGTCGTCTAGGATATACTTATACTTCCGGGATGGACACAGCGTGCACAAATATATCAAAGACGCCCCTGTCGTTCAAACGTACACACTCTGCACACACCATACAATTACTTGAATATTTCAATCCACGCGCGCATTCAAATCGTGCACGATTCCACCTATGACGGGATAAACTCACATATGATGATTCAAATTAATGAATACCACGGAACTTAAATATCGTACAAAAGTTTACCAATCACAACAATAATCATAAAATACGGAAATCAATATATCGTAGTGCCCAAAAAATATAAACTATTTGCTATCAATTACCTTATGAAACAATTCACTAACACGAACGGTACACTATTGTTACTTCACAGCTTTTAAATTTGACTCAAACTCGAATGAATTCAAAAACACTAGAGATATTGTACGGCTTGAAAAATCACAAAAGAGCTACTTCACTGATTGAAAATCAAATACACAAGAGAGATACTACACTGATTGAAAATCAAAAACACAAGAGACTACACTGATTGAAAATCAAAAACACAAGAGAGGAACTCCAATGATCGAAATTCAAAAACACAAGCGAGCGATCTTTCGGCTGTCACGGCTTTTATATGTTTTCCGAGGTTCTGGACAGGTCTGCTCCACCAAATCCTTATTTTTGTGCCAATGGTTTTTACTTATGCCCCGAACAATGGTTAAAAGTGACGCTACTTATTAGATCTAAAATTCGCGCTCATGATATCACACCAGTTCTTCCCGGCGGAGTAAACAAGTGTTATCGGAGTTTTCAGGTTGTTCGCCCTTTTTATACATAAAGCTGCACAAAGTTTGGTGTCTTAACTGGCCAGACCCCTGTTTTTGCAACATATTTTATCGGAATGAAATGCAATTTTGAACGGTCATGAATTAGATTCATCTATTTGAATAATTATACTTATTCGAAATTACGGAGATTTAGAAAAGTGACAATCACGGAATACACATTCAGAATTCATTCATATCTATTGAAATAATGAACTGTTCAAACTGAAATTACATGTAACATCCGTATTTATTGCCTTATCTAAATTAAATAATCTTTCGAAATTTAAGCTCCGTTACAATATATATATATATATATATATATATATATATATATATATATATATATATATATATATATATATATATATATATATATATATATATGTATATATATATATATATATATATATATATATATATATATATATATATATATATATATTTGAGCTGTAATAAATTTGTAATAAGCTCCTCAGTCTATTTGCGGTGGATTTAATGCTTTTTGAACCGAAGTGGTGTAGCTTCAGGTGGGACCTGGCCCACAGACTGATATTTTGGACCCGGGTAGTGTAATAAATGTTTCATTCACTGTAATCAAATGTAATTCATTTGTAATAATTTCTCTGCGGATTTAATGCTTGTTGGACCGATCTGCTGTAGCTTCAGGCGGAACCTGGCCCACAAGCTAGTAAATGTTTTTCTTACTGTAATCAAATATAATTCATCTGTAATAATTTCTCTGCGGATTTAATGCTTGTTGGACCGATGTGGTGTAGCTTCAGGTGGAACCTGGCCCACAGGCTACTATTTTGGGCACGGGAGGTGTAATAAATGTATCTTTCACTGTAATCAAACGTAATTTACTTGTAATAATTTCTCTGCGGATTCAATGCTTGTTGGACCGATGTGGTGTAGCTTCAGGGGGAACCTGGCCCACAGGCTAGTATTTTGGGCCCGGGAGGTGTAATAAATGTTTTTTTTTACTGTTCTCAAATGTAATTTATTTTTAATAAATTCTCTGCGGGTCAGTTTTGGGGTGGGGCACAAATGTTGGTGCAGCTTCTACCACATGTGTATCCGTGTCTATTCGGTGCTTTATCGATCTGGCCGATTGTAGTTGTACTCGCATTTGTAGTTTTGATATAAGTGGGTGCCTCCTTTTCACACAGATGACACTCGCGGCATTCACACTTTCTGAAAATGCACGTCTCACGATCCATGTTGACCAAACGACAATCCCGAAACTAAAAAACTACAAAAAAGTTAGACAAAATTATTATTTCATGTTAGCAGTTTCGCGGTTTTCTCGGAACCGCTAAAGGCTATGAACGAAGGACATATGTAACAAAAAATATACAGAAAATCAAATTCAAACTAGGGGGCCCAAACTTGTTCTGCTACAATTCAACAAAATATAGCAACTCCCATGTGATTTAATTCATTTTTAGGTCAGACGCTCTTATTGAACAAGTTCATTGTGCACTAGATGTAATTGCACTCCTTGAAAAAATACTGCCAATGCCGTTTTTATCCAATTATAGATTGATATTCATATTCTAGAAAAGTGTGTTTGTTACATATTCAAATCACGCGTTTCAAATTTCTATTCAGCCAGAAACGTCTATTCTCTTGACCAATGAGATTTAAGCATTTCTCAAAATATGATTATTTCTTTAGTGGTTTCATATCTTAAGAGAGTTTAAATTTGAATTCAGATGATCATTCGTTATGTATTGACATATGATATATGATACCTACTCTTCTCCACTCATTTCTTTACATTGTCAATCTTATGAATCATATTAATTACACATTGGAGTGGATTAACATGCATATGTCATTGAAAAGACAATTATTTGACGCACTTCTATAAGAATAATTTTGTACAACTGTCAAATCAAGTTGAAATTTTTTCACCACTATCGATACGTGAACCTATTTCATTTTACACAATAACAAACCGCTTCTATAGCAACTATTAGGCAAGTTAACTTCTATGCTGTGAAATTTAATAGAGAGTTTTCATTCAAAACATAGCAGTCTAGCCGATTATTTGGAAATTACAGCTGTAAAAGAAAATTATTACTTTTTCGCTTGTGGAATTCATTCATTTTACGCACTTGATACAAAAAATAAGTATTTTGAACATTTGTTGAAAAACTTTGACATTTTTTCAACTCTACGATACGTGGAACTATTTTTTTTTCGCCGTGAAAAAAAGGTTCTCCATTTCAGAGCATCAAACCGTTTCTATTGTAATTACAGAGCAAGTTAACTTTTGTGCTGTGATATTGTATAGAGAGTATTTATTCAAAACATAGTAGTTTAGCTGATTAACTTTAAGTCACAGTTGTAAAAATTTTGTTGTGTCTATTTCATTTATGAAATTCGTGCTTTAATGACACATTCGAGTGCCTCATGCAAAATAACTCTTTTGTACAACTGTCGATAATAGTTGAAATTTTTTCATCTCTACCGATACGTGCGCCTATTCTTTTTTCACCGTATAAAATGGTACATGACATAACTAGTAGGAAAAGCTAAAGATTCCCTGACGACTGTGAAGATTCCCTGTCTAGCCTGAAGCAGAGACTGGGAATACAGGGTCCAAAAATGTGGCTTTTGTTAAGAGATGTATATTTTTCTTTGAATCGAAAATCATTCAAATGACTTAAACTATTACAATCAACTTGTTAAAATTTCCAAATGAGCATTATTAATTTTATCCTCGAAGAAAGGATGTTATGAAATATTTGTTCTGTAAAAAAGTAATATAGTCCAGTTATTCTGGGAAATATATAACAAAATCTATGCATTTTTATGAAAATAGTCAGGAGAGCAAAGTTATGAAATATGACCATTTTAATGTGTCGAAAATGACCATTTTTGCGTTTTTCGTAGATAGGGCCGAATCTGTGCATTTTTATAAAAATAGTAAAGATAACAAAGTTATAGTAGGCGGAAATACCCAGAATCTGGTTCAAAATAGATAGCGCTAGTGGTCATAGAACTCTAAAATATTGCCGTTTTAGTGTGATAGAAATGATAATTTCAAAAAATAAATACAAAGTGTGCACGTGTAAGATTTTTTCGGAAATTTATTCAACAAGCGTCTACCAAAATATTTTTAGTTATTATTTATTGAAGTTGTTTTTGCTAAAAAATATCATAGAAAAAGTTTGATCTTATTTTTTCTCTGAACAATTCTTCAGAAAAATAAACACTACTAATAATCAGAAAGTAAAAATAAAAACCAAGGTGAGTTTTTTTTTCATGATAAATGTTTGTAATATTATATTATATCATAATATATTTCCCAATTTCTAATATTTCTCTCGTTTCCTTTTTGTCTTTCCATCAT
The DNA here is from genome assembly GCA_958510875.1 of Endomychus coccineus. Lineage (NCBI taxonomy): Eukaryota > Metazoa > Arthropoda > Insecta > Coleoptera > Endomychidae > Endomychus > Endomychus coccineus. The sequence continues at coordinate 129,078,061 of OY294067.1, forward strand.
TTCACAGGTCCACGATGGACAAGTGTCTACTTTGTTTGAGAGTCAGTTCAAGCGTTGATTGAAAGAGTTGAGTCTTTCAATCAACGGTTCGAGTGAGGTCGTGTTCCTAGATGAATCAAAATTAGCGGCTATTACATCATCATCAATTGAACGCAAACTTCAAGTTCATACGAGCCAAGCGTTCATTGAGGATGGTCGAACAAAGGTTGTACATGAAAGGTGTATAGAAATATTTGAAAATTTAGAATTATGCTGTCCACCAGATGACGAATCAGTAGAAGAGGGCCAAGATGTTGATATGGAAAAATCAAACAATGAAACGGTATATATAATATATATTTATGTATACATAATTATAATAATTGATGTATCAATATTAAAATTACCTAATCAATTTATTAGATCGATGAGTCATTGTGCGCTGAAGACATTTCTATGAGTAGTATCTATGGGAATTCTTCTATTTTATCGGACGACCCAAGTTTTAATGATGATGACGAACCGTTACAAGAACCAAGTCAATTGGAGCGATCACCGTCAAGGTTTGAATTTGATAAGCTTTGAATAATATGCGCTAAAGATGCTTCAGAAGTTTTCATTCCTCCCGAAGCAAAAAAACCTCAAAACAAAAGGAAAAAGTTTGTAAATTCATTAAAACAGACAATGTACCATATTCCCCGAACATATTTATAGTTGATTCGGAATTAAAAGCGAGACTTCATGAGAAAAAAAAGACTGATATAGAAGCTTGATATCATCTACAGTTATTATTTTTTCGACGCTGAAACGGCCATTGTTTGAGTTTCATGACCGCAAGCGCCATCTGATTTGGACCAGATCACTGGTATTTTTGTGAAAAAAGACGAATAGTTATAATATTTTTGACGCTAAAACAGCCATATTTTGAACCAGATTACGGGTATTTTTGACTACTATAACTATAATGCATAGATTCGGCCCTATCTTCGAAAAACGCAAAAATTGTCATTTTCGCCACATAAAAATGGCCATATTTTGAGTTCTAAAAATGCTAGCGCCATCTAGTTTGAATCAGATGATGAGTGTTGATAAGCACTACAACTTTGCTCTCCTGACTATTTTCATAAAAATGCATACATTTTGTGATATCTTCGAAAATCCCGAAAATTGCCAAAAAATGGCCATAAATCGGCGATTTGCGGCATGTTTCGTATCCGGTAGCTCAATTTGGACCATACCATCGTGTTCAGCGCACCAAAACACCCCCGTATACGTTGAAAAATTTCATTGGAATTTTTTGGACCCAAATTTTTGCCAGGATGACTGAACTAATATTGAATTGTCAAACTTGGCGCATGAAGAGTTTATTTTTGGTGTTTTCCCATATTGTTTTCCGCGCTGTCGAACATTAATAAAAAAGTGAAGTGTAAAATAGTGATGGATGATGACATTGAAATGGCAGGCAGAAGTTATCGCCCCGAACAAATCCAAGATTTCAACCAAAGAACAAATCAACAAGTTTTCCGAAAGGTTTCGCATCCAAATTATTTAATAACTAGGATAAATCACAAAACATCAATTTTTATTCGGATTATTGACATATTTATTTATTGTTGTAGGTTGCCCTAATATTTGGTATTTCTGAAGCTTTTAGAATGAACGATTTAGTTGGAATGACCTTACAAGATGCAGAAAACCTACAATCTAGTATTAAAAAATGCCTAAAGTAGTTGCTACTAATTTGAATTCGACCGAATATACCTGCCACTGTTTTCGTCATTATTCTGCCACGATATTGGTTGACTCTGGTGAAGATATTACTAGTTATAGGCTGGGTGGATCGAAATCATTAAATATTGCTGAGGGATATACAGAAGAGCCTGTTACTAATAAGGTACCTTAGGAAATTCCACCACCCTTGCTTAACATTGTTCTGGTTATAACCATCAATTCGAGTACATTCATTGTTAATATTCAACAAAAGAAACCAATTATTACGAAAGATTCATCCCGGAGATGATTCATAAAATACATGACTCTAAGTCTATAAATCATAGAACACACGTTCAATCATGAAGTCAAATTTATGCAAATTTAATAAATTAAAAAACGTCGTTCTCCATAATGTTGAATGTATATTTTAGGTAAAATTCTGAAATAACAATATTTCTAGTAAGGTCTGAAATCCTCTTCCTATTACCTCATAAATCTTGAACACCTGGTTCGGAGGTGGACACTTGAGCGTATGTTAGTTTGGTTCCAGTTTTATTCTCACATTGCACGCTATATTAACCAGTGCTGAAAAATACGGTCACCATGATTTGATGATCATATTCCCGACCAGTTGTGTATGAGAGTATGTCGTGAATGCATCCCGAGTCGATTTTCGCACCATACGTATGTTTGGGAACTGGTCGAATACTCAATCAGTGTGTGTTTGAACTTAGCTTGACAGATTGAAGGACTAGTCTAGGAGATGGATAGTGATCGGAAAATCGACCAGTGAAAATACATATGAAAAATAACTTTTTTGATTGAATTCGCAATGTTTCTCTCTTTTGTACGTCCAAATAAATATATATATATTCATGAGAGTCTGAATTTTTTTGTTTGCTGTTATTTGTCCTATAAAGGGTTGGAACATTGATGTGTTACAATTGCTATTATCCATGTTTATGTTCATTTTGGCGACCTGGGCATTTATAATTTGAATTAATGCGATAAGGGCACTCTGTTCTTGATACAATTAGTTTTGAGAAATTTCGTTTCAGACAATGACACTTCTTCTGATGAAAGTCATGAGACCGAAGCATATGTAAATACAAAAATAATTAGCATATGTGTTAGTGTAGACTTTTCCCGAGAATTTATATATAATTCATCCCTGGGTCAAGAATCATGATCAATAATATTTCCTCATGCGAAGAAATATTGAGTTTTTCTTTCAACAAAATCATCAAAATAGATTTTTTGCTGAATTTTTGAAAAAAAATTCTTTTCATCACAACAGACCTTCTCTATAGTAACGATAGAGCAAGTTGATACAAAAATTACGATTAGTTATACATAGAACAGATTTACGAGATATTAAAAATTCTTAAAGCCATGTATAACCGTGGTTACTGCCGTAACCCGTAAGAGTGTGTAATTCGATCTTCGGGGGTCTCATATTATCAGCTATAAACCAATATAATAGCGATTTACTGGTTTCACAAGACTCTACACCGCTGTTTAAACTTGATGTGCATGTATATTATGCTACAATAATACAAAGGTAGCTGTTGTGTTATATAGCATTATGTAGTGAATGGGCATGTCTAGCATATATAACTATTAGATATTCTTTATGTTATTGAATTCCAAATTATGAGAACATTTCCTAATTTGACGTGTGCAGAAATATTCAAACGGGTCAATGAATTCTATCGGAAAAGAATAAAACCGTATTAAGATCAAAGGGTTAACGAACCTGTTTTCATATGATATAAGTGAATGATGATATGATGGGAACTTATTCAACAACTGATTTGAATGATTAATACATTCAATTACTTCCACTCCTATCAGATATAATCTAGATATACAAGGTGTTCCATCTCAAACGAGCCACCCCGTATATTTCTTATCCCATAGTGAGTGGAAAAATCTCCCGAAACACGTCGAATGATTTTGTTTCGGAGACATCTTTTGACGTATATTTGAGGCTTGAACAAGCAACCCCCTAATGGGGGGCGCTTCAACCCCTCAAAATTGAATAGGGGAGAAGGGTTGAGTGATACGTCATTTGTAAGGTCTTGGAAGCTTCTTTACAACGGTGTATGAAAAACGTACATTTGATGAACCGTTTTCGCCAAAAATTAATTTTGTTGCTCGAATGCGCCACCTTGAATATTTTGGTTATTTGTACAACGTACAAGTTCATCTTTATTAAGCCTTTTTTACAAACTTAAACAATTTTCGAACAATCACATTCGAAAAAAAATTTAATTGTGTTGTCATGCTTACAATGAAAAAAATTAAATCTGCGTGTTTAAATCAAATGTTCAAATTGTCATCCATTGACTTTCATACAATAATACATTCTCTCAAACTGATAAATAAAAAAAACAGCAAAACATTTCCTTATGTTGCTTTAATTTTTTGTTCTTGGAAGGTGTTTATCTGGTTTTAACGTTTCTTCGATCATTTCATGATTTTAATCAATCTGTTGAGTTACTATTTTGCTGATTTGTTTAAAATTTCAAAAAATATGGTGTACACATTGCAAGAACGTGCTGAGCTGGTTAGCCTTTATTACAAAAATCAAAATTATGCCCGAGCGGCTGCAAAGATATTTAACGAAAACCATCTTGCACGTAGCGTTCGCCATAAGTACGTAATGGAATTGATTTCAAAATTTGTGGAGACGGTAATGGATAAAAAAAGGGGACCCATTGGAATTGTTAATGATGAAGGAGCAGCTGTGGCGGTATTGGGACATGTCCTACTTATAGCAAACACGCAATCTGTACGACAACTTTCTGCAGTTTCCGGTATTAGCCAATCTAACGTTTTCAGAATTTTACATAAACACAAGTTCCATCCGTACAAAATTAAATTAATTCAGGAATTAAATGATGATGATTGGGATCGAAGGCAAGAGTTTTGCGAAATTATGATCGAGCGTATCAACAATAACCCAAATTTCTTGTACAAAGTTTGCTTTTCTGACGAATGCAATTTTTTACTTAATGGAGAGGTTAACCGGCATAACTATAGAATTTGGAGCGATAGAAATCCTCATGTATTTCGAGAAGCTCACACTCAACATCGGGAAAAGCTAAACGTTTGGGTAGGAATATTGCGAGACCACCTAATTGGACCTCTGTTTATTCCTGGTAATTTATCTTGAAATGTTGGAAAATGCTATTAATCCGTTAACTGAACAATTAGGAAATGATCCTCTACTACTTGAACAACAATTGCATTTCCAACAAGACGGAGCTCCTCCTCACTACGCCGCACCAGTTCTTCAATACCTCAATTTGCAATACCTCGGTCGTTGGATTGGAAGAAGAGGTCCTATGGAGTGGCCTGCCCGATCTCTTGACCTGAACCCTCTGGACTTCTTCTTCTGGGGACATCTTAAGTGCAAGATTTTTGTAACTCAGCCTGAAAATTTGGACGAACTACGCCAACGAATTGTAAATGAGTGTCGTCAAATAACTTCAATTATGCTGAACCATGTTAGAGACGGTTTTAGTCAAGATTGTATTATTGTATGGAAGTAAATTTGAACATTTGATTTAAACACGCAGATTTAATTTTTTTCATTGTAAGCATGACAACACAATTCAATTTTTCTACGAATGTGATTTTTTGAAGATTGCTTAAGTTTGTAAAAAAGGCTTAATAAAAAAGAGCTTGCACATTGTACAAATAACCAAAATATTCAAGGTGGCGCATTCGAGCAACAAAATTAATTCTTGGCGAAAACGGTTCATCAAATGTACGTTTTTCATACACCGTTGTAAAGAGGCTTCCAAGACCTTTCAAACGACGTATCACTCAAACTCTCTCCCCTATTCAATTTTGAAGGGTTGAAACGCCCCCCATCAAGGGGTTGCTCGATCAAGCCTCAAATATACGTCAAAAGATGTCCTTAAACAAAATCATTCGACGTGTTTCTGGAGATTTTTCCACTCACTATGGGATAAGAAATATACGGGGTGGCTCGTCTGAGATGGAACACCTTGTATAATATATAAATGCGTGATTTCCTTTACCCTTATTTTTGCATAGAAGTTACATGGAATCCGTTGAAAATGTAAAATATTTCAGAAGCGGAAATGTTATTCATTTCCAAAAACGTACATTGAGTCCCATTTCCATATCTACGTGAATTATTTACGTGTCGACCCATTCATATACGTTACGTTAAATTATTCAACGAATAATATGTTCACATCACATGCACTACGTAGCTATACTACATCGAACTACAGGTCCAGGATACCAACTGCAAACATCATTTCCATCTATAATAAATATTGACGGTAGAAGTCGTTACTCTATGGTAATTTATCATTATGATTAAATGAAAGATGAATTAATTTTTGTTCTTATTCTACTTTTGATAATAATATGAGAACTTTACTATGGTTTCAACACCGAAAATCCAGTATCAACCAGATACAAAATTATGAAGTAAACAATAAACATTTCTAGTATAAATAGCAGCTACAGTGCAATTGACCCTATTGTAGGTACTCTAGTTGCTACACACACTTGAAGACTTATTGTTTACTTCATGTTCTTGTATCTGTTTGATAATGACACTTCGATGTTGAAAATATAGTAATGTTTTCAAGTTATTATTAAAAGTGGTATAAAAAGAAAGTAATTGTTTTCTCTTCAAATCATAATAAATATGCTTCTCAGTGTTCTAGATTTCATTCCTACGTATTCGCTCTGTCACAGGTCAGGTCATCGACATTTCGAAATAATACACTGGTGACATTAAAGTAATTAATGTTTGATCCAATGACATCATGAAAACTATGTATGAACAAGAAATCATTTCTCCGTGAAGTGTACGACTATTAACATAATGGCGATATTTCTATGACTCTACGTCCAACTTTCTGATTCATAATTCAATGCTCAAGCTACTAGACTTTCTCGATGTATATTCAGTTTCCATATAGATTCATCCGGTTACTCAGAAGAATGTAGATTCAAGAGATGTAAGACCTTTCAATTTATGAAATGAGATCCTATATTTGCAACACATTCATTTCAATCGAATCGTTAATTTGAATAAGTTACATAAAACACAAATTTACACTTCAATCATTATTATAAATCACTAACTGTTCAAGCACAAAGTGGCATCCTCAGAATGAGTTATCAACTGCTATAAAAAATGTAGTTATGAATAATAGCTAATAATCTTATTAATTATGGATCATTTAACAAATCAAGAACTGAGAAATATGACATCGAAGATGATTCTATAAATATTATTGCTTTGGCTGTTGCAAATTCCTCTATTTCAAGTCGTCAAATTCAAACTGAATCTGGTGTTACACGAGCTCGAGCCTTGTCAGTCTTGAAAAAACATTAACTTGGGCCCTAAAGAATTAGGAAACAAAAGAACTCTACCCGAATGATTCATATTGACGTCTGGAGTCTTGTAACTGATATTTGCGGAAAATTCATCAAGATGTCAGATTTTTTAGAAAGGTTATTTGGACAGATGCAGCATATGTCAGCAGTGCCGGCAATTTCAACAGCCACAAGGGGCATTCCAAGTGATGTTATTTCTCATCGTACCGTCGACGTTCCAAATCAGGAATGCTCTGGTTTCAGCATTTGGTATGTCATATTTCAAAATAAAGTTTTGGTTCATCAAATTTATAATGAAATTATGAATGTTCTAGGTGATAACATATTCATGTTATTTCAAATCTACATACTATTGATGATTTTTTTGACCTATTGCCTTTTAATGAGAGAACACACATTTCGTTCAACAAGAGGGTCTTCACCAAACAAAAATGGTATTTGAATGTTTGACGACTTATTTTGCGGTTAATTGAATAGCAATGAACGAACCGGTATATGTTTCTTCTCAGGTTCTCGCGGACATAATGTTTAGAACTGGATTCTCGGGTATTGATTCGCGTTGTGTGGTGCTTTGATTTTGGTTTACGATAATATAAACTATGCAACAAAGCATATTTCATTCATATTATAGTATGCATAGTACCAATTAAATCAGCGAAGTAGTTGCGAGCGAATATTTCAATAACAATTCAGTGGCGGCTATAGGAATGATCACCCAGAACATCACGGCACAACTGCAATATGTTACGAAGCGAAATTAGTCAAATTTATGACATGGAGAAATTGAAGAAAATGTAAGGAGAGGAATGTAAGAGCAATAGTAACAGAAGAAGAAGAAGAAATAATATTGACTTAGTTCGAAAGTCTGATAGGAGTAATATGAGTTAGAAAAAAGTTTTAATGATTCCATATATGATGGAGGAAGAATAGATAATTGATCTGAAACTGGAACTTCAATCCTCATCAGACTTAGGTACAATGTGGAGAAGTCTCACATCAGTGAGGATGACAGATACTACAAAAGGCAGATCTGTAAACTATATTCCTAACTATGTTAGCGTTAATTTAGAGTGAATAATCAGAAATAAGAACAAACCAATATGAGATGTGTTTCCTCAATGAGGCATTATCTAAATGAGCCCAATATTTATGGTGAAGAATAAAAAACCATTCTCTCCTCAATGATGTCTAAGCCATCTATGACTTCCATGTAAAAAATACAGCATTATGTCATAACTTGCATTCCGGTTTTTTTTTAATTGACTTCTCCACTCCGTTCAAATTTTGAATGGCCTACAGAAATTATTTCATACCAAATTCCATAAGTGACTGCGATATACATGGAAAACGAGAACTTGCATATTCTAGTTTTCTCGCTAACTCGAAAACCAAAGACGAGACCAAATTTTTCAATTCACCATTTACATTATCTCAAAAAAAAAACAGATTAAGGATTGAGGGTTTCATTTTTGGTATCTCTTATACTTATCCTTAATAGAACATCGAAACTTAACTATTCTCCATTCTACAGTGTACATTGTCGTGGATGAGTACTTGCAGTATTATCTTATAAGCAAAATATAACAAAATTGTCACTTATACTTCTTAATAATGAAATCAAATGAAAAACTGAGAGTACCTTCGTAACAAAGACAGAACAAAAGATAAAGAACAAAATAAATGCTCAAAACGACGTCCTTCGGTAACGAAACAATATCCTCACCGATAGGAAAGTTGCTATGCACAGTGTTGAATGTTCCGCTACTAATCGCACCCAAATAACTTTCAATATTTATACGAAGGGCATAATTATCATGGGATCTGGACTCACAAATCTCCATATGGAAAAAGGACACATTGTCGAATCAGTGTATCTTGACGCTCATCATCCGATTTAGGAAATGGATGTTCAATAAATGCATCATTTGCAGTATATTCTGTGCAGGGCAACCTACTAAAAACATAATGAGCGAACAATACAATATTTTGCAGCAACCTATGATACCCCTGAGCGTTCAAATTCGTCAATGAAATACGACTCAATAACGTTATTCCCTACAAATCCTGCTCAAACATTCAGTTCTTAATGATACTGCCCAACAAGGCGAAACTGATGTGCACCGGAAATGACGACTTGTCGCAAATCAAATACTGATAATGAGTTTTCCTTTCCATTTACAGTTTGACAAAAGGGGGTACGTGGGTTGGAACAAACATTGCCTCCAAGTAAAATCTCATTGGTTTTGCTGACTTTATAAGAACAGTACTCATTCCTTTCCGAAGTTCTCAAGACCGTCGTTTGACTGGTGTAAATATTTTCCGCAATTTTCAACAAGTAAGCAAATATATATATATGTGCATATCGCCATTTATTGATTGAGGAGTTTTATGACAGCATGGGGAATTCATAAGTTTCAGAATTATCTATAATAGGGCGAGAAGTGCCCCCGTAGAACAATTGCAGTATTATATTTTTGTCTGCCAATTCTGAAGGCTTGGTTATTACAGTGTTAATAAATAAGTTCATTAACTAGAGCTCGATAAGACAATTCAACGGTGTTGCAGGCACATACACGTTCTCTCTATTGATACCTAATATTATCCTTGCAGACGAGCAGCAGCTTCCCCCTCGATCTCGTGGAAATATTTTAGTGGAAACTTGTACATGCCAATGTATATATTTCAATCTATATAGAATGAATAAATAATGAATCAATTAGCACGCTCCTATTAGCTTCATATAGTATCTTATAATGAATCATTGTTTTAAATAAACAATTGTTAGTTGCTTTTATGTTAACAAATGCTAGTTTTGCAGTTTTTTCAAACTATAATATTATTTAAACCTAACTAGTACCTTTTTTGTCCTATATTTTGAATACACAAGAGGAAAATCTTTAATGTTCCGAGCACATTGTTTGTGCCTTTGGTGGAATGTTAAAGAGAGGAGTCTTCTTTGAAAGTTGGAGGATATAGTCATAAGGAAAGACCTTCATAGGCAAAGAGTTCCACAGCTTCGCCGTTCGATAGAGAAATAAAGTCTCATCGGAAGAGGTTCAGCAAGTCTCGAGATTGAAAATGATGAGATGAAATAATAGAGGATATTTCTGATGAACACTCACCATGTAGATATTTATAGGGAAGGGAGAGATCGCCCAACTTCCTACGATGTTCTAGAGAGGCCATTGAGTTCGTAAGTGTGACAAACGGAAGCTCTTATCTGGATAGGATGTGAGAACTTCAGCGTATGTTAGGAAGCTGAACTCCAAACGTCTGAATGGTACTCCAATGCAGGTCGAATCTGTGCTTCATGGATTATGAGGAGCTGCTAGGACGTAGAATAGCCCTCGGCACGGAATAGAAAACCGATTTTTGTGAAGCGGTTTTCGCAATGGACCACACATGAGAGGATGCTGTTAGTGGTGATTCCGAGCATGGATATGGAAGACTTCATAGGAATAGTTATATCTGGCATCATCATATTATGGATTGTGGGATCCGCCTTCCAGGAGAACTTGCGTTATGGTTGCATTAAACTCTACTAGATTATTTGATTCCCATTCCAAAATTATATTCAGATTCTATTAATTGCGTCGAACTGTCTGTTTCACTCTTCTGGCTTCATTGGATGGTATGGGGTCTCTAGAAATCGGTATGAAGTGTACCATCATTTGCAAAGCTGTTGACAGGACTGATGGTCACTTCCAACACATCGTTGATGTAGAGCAGAACCAAAGTTGGTGCCAAAGCAGAACCATGTGAGACACCAGCATCAATAGCCACATGGAGTGATCTATCTGGGAGCAAACTCAATTGTGAGCGACAAAGTTGAGGCGGTAGACTATGCGACGGAACTTTTCCCGAAAGTCTCGGTGTCAGACTCACTCGAGTGCTCTTGAGGTATCCAATGCCACGGCTAGATTTTTCCCATATTTTTCGATAGATTTCTGCCATACATGTTTAACGTGAGCAATCAGGTCTTCTGTTGATATCTGCTGACAAACGACATATTGCAGGTCATCCACGATTTTGGAGTTCTCTAGGTATTAGATGATTGTTCTCTCCATCACTTTAGAGATCTCAACTGAAAGTGCAATGAGTTTATAATTATCAGAAAGGGTCTTCCTTTTTTGGAATTGGGTGAACTCTAGCTGTCTTGCAGCTAGTTGGTTTGAAATGGTGAACAACCTCCAGAAAACTGGTGTTAATCTTGGGGCACATACCTTGAGCACGATAGGTGAATATTCCATCTCGCCTCATAACCTTTTTTGTATAGAGATCAAGCAGAATGTGCTTAATTTTGCGATGAAGAAAGACAATTTCAGGAATATGGCTATCGATGGCAGCAATATTAAGAGGGTCCCCCCTTCGTGGATTCAAAGTGGAATTTGCTGCAAACGTTTCAGCAAAAAAGGTTGAATTTTTATTGTGGTGTGGTAGTCAGTGTGCCATCATTTTTGGTTAGGAAAGCTAAAAATGAAATTTATACCAAATACTTTAGTGAAAGCCCAAAACGAACGGATGCAATTCGTTAAGCTCCTCTTTCGAATCGCTGGTCGCATCATTGCAGATTCTGGTCGCTACATATTCCTTTTTGGTCTCCTGGCATGAATTCCCGCGCCAACGACGGTTTGGTGTTTGTTTTGAAGCGACGGCCTCAGAACAGATTGTATTGAACCATAGTTCACTAAATGACGGTAATATATCATAGGCTTTAGGTTGAATAAATGTTACAAAACGGTGACTTATGTTCTTGTTGTTAAGTGGTGTAACAAGTAGCTGGTTCAACGTGCCGCGAGTATTGTAACCATGATTTAATGTTTGCTGACAATGACTACTCTTGTAGGCCGATATTAAAATTGTTAGAAAATATAATGATCCTTGTTCTTCGTTGATTATTCGAATTTGACGAAATTATTTTTTGTTGGTAACTTAAAATCTGATCAGCTCACGATAAAGTAATCAAACTAAATATCGCAATCGGAGTAGAACTAAATGAGAATATTCATACTCTACGTTATTGAAAGATCAAAATATACATCCAATATATGTGGCTCCATAATGATTAGGTGCAGATGAAAAATGAACTGGATAATTACATATACCAGCATGTTGGAACACGAATATGTTCATTAGCTTGATTGAACTTATCTCGAAGTATTCTCATCTACATTTTCAAGATTGATTAGAAATAATTATTTCGAGGCATATACTTATGTTAAATTTGATGTAATTTAATTTCGCTTCAGGGCAATCCCATCAACTTCTATATATTTGAAATAATCCGCAAGTCTACGAAATTTCTACTCCGCCAGTTCATGGATGTTCTTAATTCAACATAAATCCTCGAAAAATAGGTCACACTAGCAAATATGCTTATTATTTCCGACAAAAATGACCTATTTTCCGAGAATTTATATATAAACCAAGAATCGTTATTTAAAGTTCTAATTCCTACATCTTGTCGCATTTTGAATTAAAAAGTTGTAATAGTGAGGTGGAAAATTTTAATTTGCTTAATGGATGCAATTATTGATATTATGAACCATCGTTCCTGCTATATGCATTTTAATTTGCGTTTCAACTATCCGTTCGATTAGCGTGAAGCATTGTTCTGGGAAACACATCCTTTCCAGTTATCATCGATTTTCAATCAAATTCGAGAATTGCTTTATCCATTGATCATTAACTTCCAACTTCCTTCACCCCCATTTTGTTAGCAAAATCTTTCGCTGTCGGACCTTTGTGCGAGCAAAATTTATCATTGTAATATATCATTATGAATTGTAATGTATTGAAATTTGCATGATAAGTTATTAAATTGGTTATAAATGTTATATTTTTTATGTTTATGTTTTGATTGTACTTTGAAATTGAATTAAAATTTATTAAATTTTACTCGGCTAACTATATTAATAATTACTATTAACTCAAAATTGATATTAGAAACAAGTTACATTAATTATGATCTTAGTCAATCCTTGGAGATATTAACAATTTAGAGGCAAAACTTACTCCATCTACCTTTTTGGAATGTATCTCTTTGTACTGTTTCATAACCTATATTTCAAATTCGGAATAATAAACAATTAATTTTAAATTTCTAAGATAATCTAATTTTCTTTCAGGTTAGATAGATAAACATCGATAGAATCGATACCATAAGCATAAATACATATTTTGTGATGTTCTGTTTCATAGAATACAATTCAAAGAAATTTGATTTCGTTACTCTATGCACATGTTTAGAAGCATATAGATTTGAACGTTTCAACAACTGAACTGTTGATAGTTTATGCTTTACCATTGAACACAAGAATGCAGATTGATGTTTCTGTGAAAATTATTAAATCCTATTTTGATAGAAATTATGACTCATGAATTTCAATAAATGGTTCTGCAAATTTCTCGTTCTTCAACATTAGACTTTAATGATCATGGTAACAATCACTTTGATAAAGTTGGAAATGTTCAATTAGACTGATTTACATGTATAAAATGGAATATAAATGTGTAGTTTGTTGGTCATTTGCAGTCTCTAGCATTATGATGTATTGATAATAGTTGTTTAAAATAATTTATCAGATTTAATTTGATTTTAATATCTATGTTACTAGTTTATAATTGAGAAATCTTTGCTCCCGGATGGATTCCACGTCACAATAGCTCGACTTGTTGTCGACGTTTCGTCAATCATTACAGGTGGCTACTTCAGGGCAGGCTTGAGGCTTGAACTGAAACTGGTTCTACTGGTTTCTGTAGCTGTATTTATTGTAGAAAAAATTCTTCACGCCACACAGTTCACTGCCTTCATTCCGATGGTTAACTCCGTTCCGGCACCTAGTTCTACCCGTTTTTTCAAACTTCCAAAATTATCTCATTCTTACAAACCTGTCGAAGATCCCCTCCCTTCTCTTCACTTAGAAGGTGTTTATAGCATTCCCTGTTCTTGCGGTAAAGTTTACATTGGTGAAACAGGTCGTACAGTAGCCATTCGTGTGAAAGAACATGAGCGCTGTAAAAAGCTTCGTGACACCAGTAGATCTGCACTTGCAGTTTGACATTTATCATCAAATCCCTTTTGAAGATACTAAAATCCTAGCCCGAGCCTCAAACTTCCATCAGCGAAAAATCCTTGAAGCTATAGAAATCCCAAAACATCCGAATAATCTGAACCGTGACTCAGGATATCACCTTCCCAACATTTGGAAACCCATCCTCGAAAATTCCATTTTGCACATGATCACACAATGGCAGGGTGAGGTGCCGGAACGGAGTTAACCACCGGAATAAAGGCAGTGAACTGTGTAGCGTGAAGGATTTTTCCTACAATAAATACAGCTAGAGAAACCAGTAGAACCAGTGTCAGTTCAAGCCTCAAGCCTGAATTGTTTTCTCCTTATCTAATTTTGACACAAAACCTTCTTTTATTTCACCAATTTCAAACCAATGAGATTGCAGTATTCTCAAATTTGATATTTCTCATGCCTATGATTTTATTTTTGAATGAATCTCTGATTTCATCTTAGAATATTGTTCCTCTATTTTTCCTTTAGTTTTTAATTTTTTTTTTGATTTTTTAAAGATTTTAGTTTTGGTTTCCTCTTACTTTACTCCTATTATTATTGTTTCCAATGTACATTCAATTGGGGTTCTTATTATACCAACATTTACAAGTGGCTAATTGCAACGATTGAATTGTTTGATTCATTATTACTGATTTTTGGAGATTCCGAGCTCTGAAAAGTACTGTCATGTTCCCCAGAATGTCCTCAATCATCACAATATATGCACTAGCTTTTGTCCCCGGAATTTGTTCGCATAGGATAACTAATATGTTACAAATTATTAAAAATAGCTAAAGTGGAAACAAATATAAGTATAATCTTCACATGACATGAAAAGTTTATTTGTTATGTCAGGGATAATCAATAAGCAGATTGACATTATATGTTTCACATCTTATCATTTATGTTACATGCTCTATGTATTATGATTTCTTTTCTGTCAGGTCAACTGTTGAAAACACACATCACACTACATCGATGGGTACTTCATCGTTTAATTCATCTAATGTTGATTTCGGACACATCTGGACGTAAAATGTAGGAACAATGAAAATGGCGCAATTCTCTCATCATCAGATCAGAAATTAACTGATCCATAGATCAGATCATCTGTAGGAATATAAAATAACAGAGGGCGACATGGAACGACATTTATTAATATATTCTATGTCATTCATTACATTGATAGTTTACTGTAATTGGAAACATATGTATTTTACTATGACAGAACCCTTATTGTCATATTATGTAAACGAATGAATTAACTACTGTTACAGGTTGTAGTGATAAAACTCATCATCAATGTAATAAAGTCTAACGGAACAACGTTACTATATTTTCTGAAATCCAGAACCAAATAATCACTTAAATAGCTGCGTGTTCGAAATAACGTATACTTTCATTTAGGTTGTACTATTTTATTTCTAGGAAATTTATTACTGAGCATCAAAGCATTAATCGGATTATTGTTTTAAAATTTGTTATACGATCATAATTTCCTTCAAAATTGCATGTAAAATGCGTTAAGAGGAGCAATTATATCCACTGAATGATCGTCACTTCGACACTTCCATGATATTTGGGGTAATGAACAAATCTCATATATACTCAGATAAAACAATGAAAATTCGATTGACACTAGCTTAATGAATAAATGCCACTACAGTTTCTCAAAAACAGTCGCTTCTTCGAATGAATATCACAAAGCACTCTTTATTATTTGCTTGAAAAAGCTACGGGAAACTATAGTAG
The DNA here is from genome assembly GCA_958510875.1 of Endomychus coccineus. Lineage (NCBI taxonomy): Eukaryota > Metazoa > Arthropoda > Insecta > Coleoptera > Endomychidae > Endomychus > Endomychus coccineus. The sequence continues at coordinate 129,093,966 of OY294067.1, forward strand.
TCCAGGCATTTAAGGAATTTTTTTGTCCAAATTTCCGCAAAGTCTACTTTTGGTCTATTCTTATGTATTTTGACACGTTGTACACTATGATGTAGCTCAACTAAGGATTAACCCTGTGCTCAAAAAACTATGGCCATTTTTCGAAGCCAAAAATGGTATTTTTTCGATTTATTGCGTTTTGAGACAAAACTATGGGCTGTATGGTGAAATGAATGAACAAAATTTGTTGGAAAAATTAATACTTGATTCTTGGTTCTGGTCCGAAGTCGATTCGAGGTCGTTGGCCCAAGATAGGGCCCATTTAGTATATTTTTTTAGCACATTGAAAAATGGAGTATAGGTCTAAGAGTTTTGGTTTTTTTCATATTCTGTTTCGGTGAAAAGATAGTGCTCTCATTTCTCTCCTTTCAGCTTCTGATATTTTGACCTACCTCATTTTTGGCGCCAGAATAGGCGATTTCGGAAAAATTTCAGACGAAATTATCGATCTAAAACTAAACCGAAAGATTTCAATATTCTGCACCTAATATTCAAAATTCAAGCATTTTAGTTCCAAGACATAACTTTGCCGCAATTTTGAAAATTTTGGACAACCGACAAATTCAAATTTTTTGAGGTTAGAAATTTTTCAAGAAATTCAACTTCTACGCTCTATTAGAGGTTTTCATAGAAAGTATTTTAAGTTCACGCAGATCGATTTGAGTTGAGTAGAAATAGAGCTATCATAATTAATGATTAGTTGGTGCTTAGTGTCCAAGCAATTCTACAAATTGGGGGCTCGTCCGGGGTATAAAGGACGAAGCGTAACAAGCAAGAGGAACAAGTAAAACGTAGAACGACGCTGATAGGAGAGTTTCACGACAGCATACTCACATTAAGAGAAGATACATCACATCATTTTTAGACGATGATTGCATTGGGTCAAGAAGACGACTTTTTCAAATCTGCTTTTTCTTTATGTGAAATTTGACGACGTGAGTAAAATTTGTATGATTAATCAGTTCTCAATGGTAGAATGGTAAATTTACGCATATTCGTGCCATAGGTAAAAGATTGTATAATGCTTCTGCCGCAGGAATACGAGCGCTTCATAGAATCATGAAAATGATGGCGATCGTGATAATGGCATGATACTTCGTGAATTCAATGGTTTCATTTTTGAAAAAAACTTGAATGAACTTAATGAAAAGTTGTTATTCGCTGCTAGATTGTCGATCCTTGACCTTGTTTTAATTTGTGATATTCTTGGTCTTGAGTGTCCGAATACGACTGAGATAACTGTGTGTCAAATATGTACCGGTCTCAATAAAATAAATTTACTCATGGATGACATTTCTATAGATGAAAAAAGTGATGATCCAAAGATAAAACAAGAAAATCAGTTTAAGAAAATGACAAGCATGTTGAGATGCAGAAATTAAATACAGTGAATTTAAAATCAAAGAAATAGGATAATTCTGATGGAAGCTCCACTAAAGATGATTATGAATCACCTCGGAGACGATATTCCAATTTTATAAGATCTAGAGATAAATCCCATCAAGTGAAGTTTTCCCTGAATTTCAAGAACGTCGAAGATTCAATTCGTCCATTTGATGGCACAGATGTCTATCCAGTTTAACGCTGGATTTCTGAAATTGAAGATTCAGCTGGAATTCACGGAAAGAGAGAACTCGTAAGAGTGGTTTTTGCTGAGGAGTCACTGATTGGTGTGGTTAAGACTGTAGTACAAAGTGAACATTTTACTAATTCCTGGAAAAAATTCAAGGAACTGGAGCTCGAGGAGTTCTCAACGAAGATAAACAGTGCTCGACTCCACGAAATGTTGGTAAACTGCAAGAAAAAGAAGGATGAGACGAGTGCACGAATATTTCCTTATCATGAAACAACTTTCTTCCAGAGAAAATATAGAAGGCGACGCACTGATGTAGTATGTCGTAGACGGTATTCCGGATGATGTCTCCAACAAAGTTGTTCTGTATGGTGCCACTGATCTCAGAGACTTCAAGAAGAAGATTGAAGTCCATGAGGGGATACGAAATGAGGAGATAACAGGTTCTAGATAAGAGGGAAAATAAGAGTCATTCATGAAGTCAAGTATACCAAGGATTTCATTGAGTTCATCAATTAATGCTGATGGGAGAGGCTGCTTCAATTGTGGTTTGAAGGGGCACGTTTCCAGGTTGTGTGATTCAAAATCGATGTGATATGCACTGTGTCAACCTTAGAGCGAAATGTGGTTTACACATCAATTATCACCGAATAAAACGAAGCAGAAATAGCGTTAATTACTGATGTCCAACTTTTTCCAATAAACTGCCACTACTAATTAGAGAGCTCCCACTTGACAATTTTCCAAGGGTCATTAAAAATGTTCTTACTGAACATTGTTTTTATACTTTTATTAAGGAATTCTTGGATTCTCAGTTCTGATTTGATGGTTTTAAGTTTTAGTTCTTCTTTGTTGTATCATAATTGGAATTTGTTTTTTTTTTCTTTTATCTTGACGAATGTAAGCCAATACTTGGTATTTAGCATGAATAAATTATTCTATTCTAAATCTAAAGTCTCTTGGTATGAAATGTTTTAAATGTAATGAATTTTGCAACAAAGGTTCAGAGTGTGAAATATGTGGTAATGTTGCTAGAAAAATGTTAGGGACCTCGGTCAACTGTATTGTCACATCATCTATGAGCAAAATGCTCAAAGTTGTTAGTGTTAATAATGAAGATGTGCATATTTTGGTTGATATAGGCTCACAAGTAAATTTGATGTGGGATGATATTCATCAGAAGATTGCTAGTCCGGTTTTGGAAAAGTACGAAGTTTCATCGATCGGTTTTGGGTAGAGTGAGATAAAAGCTTTTGGTTTTTCCGAGAGGAGGTTGATGACGATGAATTTTCTAGTACTGTTTATGTTGTTCCAAGGGGATCAATGTCATTGGGGATGGTTTTGGTAGTTGATTTATTTCAAGCTGTAATTGTAATTAGTTCAGAAGGGCTTAAAATAAAAAAACAACCCTTTCTGTGTTTTAGACTGAGTTTGGTGTTGAGGAGGGTTCCAATTATTCATCTCGGCAATATTGAAAATAGCAATATTCGTAAGAAAACTTTAGACATTGTTGCATGGTATGAACCAATACATGTTGAGAGTAATGCCATTGGAATGAAAATTGTTGTTAAAAGAGATATTCCAGTTATCCATAGTCCACGTAGATTGCCCATATCTGAGCGTGAAATTGTCGAGAAACAGATAGATGAGTGGTTGGAAGAGGGTATAGTTGAACCGAGTAGTTCGAATTACGCTAGTCCTGTTGTCATTGTGAAAGAAAAAGATGGTTCTCCGATAATTTGTGTTAATTATCGTAAGATACATAAACTCATCATAAAGGAAAGATATCCCTCACCTCGCTTTGAAGATCAGACCGACAAACTTAGAGGATTGAATTCCTTGGTCAGGTCATTGAAGATGATGAACTTTTTCCGTCGTCTATGAAGTTCGGTTTTTGAACATACAATGAAGAGAAAAGGTCTCTCTACTAGGATTGCAAGATGGGCTTTACACTTGGAATATTTTTACTATACAATTGAGCACAGAGCTGGAGTTAAGCTCCAAGTAGGTAACAAATATGATGACCATAGCACCTCAGATACGACGTGCTCAAGAAGAAGTGAAATTATGGCGATTGAAGGAATTTTGAAGGAGCGGGACTATGATGACTGCAACTTGCGTTATAGTTCACTTTAGAAATTTGTCAATGGCCAGAGTGTTCTTGTAATTCCAAAAGTGATGGAGAAATTATTGCGAATCGTGAATTTTAGAAGAAGGTAATTGGGGAGTCCTTCCAGAATCATTTCCGATAGAGATCCAGTGTCACAAGAGTTCCAAGACTAATGTAATGGTGAAAATGTAGAACTCATCAATGTAACTGCTGATTTTCCAAGTGCCAACGGTGAAATTGAGAGGATCAATCGAACGTTAATATCAGTGCTGACAAAGATGTCTCTCGACGAGCCGACAAAATGGTATCGTTACATCGACTCCTCACTACAAATTCTGAATTCTACGTACCAGTGAAGTATAGGAACAACGCCGCTTGTACTACTCGTTGGAGTGAAAATGAAGATCAAAGGAGATGTCCGTTTGAGGGAGCTCGTTGATAAAGAATTATAAAACGAGTTTTTTGAGACACGCGATGAAGTCAGGCCAAGGGCTGGAGAGCAGATTTACAAAGTTCAAAATGAAAATCTTAAGACGTGTAATCTACGACGACGACCTGCTTATGAGTATGTTGTAGGTAGTTTAGTTGCAATCAAGGAACTCAACTTGAACCGGGTCGACAAATTAGAACCGAGTAGCTAGGTCCGTATTGTGTGGGAAGAGTTAACTTCAACGACACTTATGATGTAACACGTGTAGGTGTAAGTGATGGACCATCAGGTACGAGTACATATGCTGAATATATGAACCCATGGTCGAATCTTTTCCACGAGACGTACAAGGTGAAGGATGGCCGAACTTGTAGGATATTAAGAACTGGCGCGCTTCGAACTACATTTAGATGTCATAGAACACAGAGAAAAATTGGAGGGAAGACAGATGTCAAAATATGATATGAGAGGACGTTCGCTGAAAATAGAAAAATATCATTGTAGTCTAGGGTTTCAGGAGAATAAAAGTATTTGAAACGAATTAGTTGGTGTTTTGTGTCCAAGCAATTCTACATATATATGACAGCCAAAATTCATCCCATATTGAATTTCACGGCCAGACACGTTCCAACTTGTCTTAGTTGGAATGAATCATCTGTAGCTGATTTTAAATAACGTACTGATAATATAAAGTTCTATGTGGAAACAAAACCGCACTAAATGAAATACCCAAAACTAAATAATTATTGAATCAATCTAGTTGTCATCGTCAGTCGATTGATAGTGTACATGCCCAATATAAGCATAGAATCATCTCAAAAAGATATAACTCTTTAGTGGAAAAATAGGGTCTCACTGAAGATGGAACACCCATTACTCAGAGCATTAAGGAATACATGGACAACGTGGTCGTGTGCCAATAAAACTTACTCCGAACACACCTCGGACATACAGAAGAGTGAAGACAAGAGAAACGGCTTCCTGTAAGGGTAAGAAATTGGTATACCGATGAATCCAGAATAGCGAAAGGTACGGGGGCCATGAACAAATACATAGAATCTATAATTAAATACACCAGTGTCTTGACAGTGCGTGAGTCCATACATGTGGGTGCTGTAGGCAACAACATAAACATCATCTACATAATGGCTCTGACCTGCAAAACTAAATTGAACACCTTAAGGATGCAGGGCAGTATCACCCAAATCTGAGGACATACAGGAATTGAGGGAAACATACAGCCAGATGTCGTTGCACACAATGGAGCAGGAACACCTCTGATGGAACCGGGACGGAACGCTTCCACGATATAGGAAATCTCAGAGCAGAAGACAACGAACTCAGTACCGATGACTGGGTTCTCTTCCGGGACATAGACAGTCCAAGATATTCTTGGATAAATCGAGAAGAAGGATGTCTTGGGAAGCAAAAGAACAAGCCTGAAGAATCTAAGAATCATAACAGGATACTGCTGAACAACGGCATGAGAAAAATTGGCCTAATGATTGATGTGGCGTATTATATTCTACGGATGAGCAGAAGGAACACCAATACATTTAGTCACTGACTACGGAGCGACAAGCATAAACCAGTACTTCGAGACATTCAACACCATAGAGATAATTACACGATTGAAGCCGGAGAAATCTTAGTCTTTCCAAAATGTCTAAAGCTCATCGGCGATGATACATAAGTCACTCCAAAATATATCTTATAAAGCCTCATCCTTATATATTCACATAATAGTAATAAAACCAAATCTAATTTCCATGTCCAACATATTAAGGTAATATACAAAGAAAAATGAAAAGGAAGCAAATGGAACAAAAAATAATCGATACTTATTTATTATTAACTCAAAATCTGAATAAGATGAATCAAATAACTCTAGTGTTTACAGGCTGATCTGTAATGTCTTGCTTATTCGGAAGTGAACAACAAAGCGTTTATAAGATCTGTGTGTTGTGTTACTTCTCATCGAATTCAGATGCGATAGCAGTAATTTTCATTTCCATTGCATGGCATGATTCAATCCAAACTTCGAATTGGAAATTTCTAGAGGAATGTCATTTACTAGGCTAATTAAAATATCGTCTTAGGTTGATGGAGACTTCATTGGCTTACAGTAATCGATGCTTAGATAATGCAATATTGTTTTGTTGGTGAATGTGTTATTTCTCATCAATGATGAACTGCTGTTAGTTATTTATAGAGTCATATATGTAGTGAATGAATGAACGTATCCAAATTTTCCGACGACTATAGGAATTTCGTTCTCTTCCAAGCATGATTAATCTAACAAAGCTCTTCCATCAGCTGAAGAAGGCACAGCCGTTATTTAACATCCAAAATTTATTACAGAAGAGTTCTTCCATCATTGATTTGAGAAAATATGTAAATATGGAATATAGAAAATCACGGATTATCAGATTCTGTTGGATCAAACACACCCATAATTCTTGATATTGCATCTACTAAAAACTTTATCAATGTATTCTTTAATTCGTCCAGCCCTGAATACCGGTTGAGAATTGAATGTATTTACATCCCACTGAGTATTCGAATTTAATTGGAACTATTTTCAACTTCTGGATAAACTTGTGATCTCTGCAGGTATGAGTTCCACTAATTAATTTAATGAGATTAGGAATCGTAGAAGTTTAGTTCTAGAATTCGTTGTTTCAGAATAAAAACGCTAGAGTTCTATGCAGGTTTAGTTGAAGATACCGGTATATTCGATTTTAATAGGTGGGATAAAGGTTCGACAAAGATGATAATATATAATAATATGTAGATAATTTGTGGATAATTTGTTCATACCTACCTCGTCAGAACTTTATCTGGTGATAACTGAACGATGCATCAGTAGCGGTATCTCTGGTAAGACAGGGGCGGCAGTCGCTACAAAATGGAGAGATTTTTCTAGCGGCCTTCCTATGCATATAACAAGCTTCAGACAATACCTCTATAAGATTCAATCATCAGGTCCTTTCGAAAGAGAGAAATCGATTAACATTGTGTGGCCTGGATGGATTCTATGCAAAGGAACAGGATGATACACGCAGCGACATTTGAGACCGTAGTGGCCCAGGTGGCTAGATGATGCCCGTAGAGAGGATAACTATCTCCGCTTCAGAGAAATCTGGTCATCAGCAGACTACTTGGAGCCCTCCAGGATAAAGGATACAGAACCCTTAGTCATGGCGATGACATAGTAGCCTTGGCACAAGGAAAATACAGCAACATGGTCAGAGATTGTATGCTAGAGGCTCTGAACCTGGTGATAACATGAATGAACTCGGAGGTATTGAACATCAGCCTCCACAAGACCACAATGAAAGCATTTACTTGAAGACGCGAATTAGAGAGCCTGGGATCTCCGGGACTTCGAGGAGGTATCCCACAAATGAAGAAAGAGGTCAAATTTCTCGGGGTGTCTAGACTCGAAACTGACCTGGAACCAGTATATGAGGAAGGAAACTAAAAAAGCAAAGGCTTCCCTATTTTTAGCCCGGGGCTCCTTCGAGAAAAATGGAGACCAAGATCAGATATGCTGTATTGGTTGTACAATACGGTGGTAAAGCATGCAATAACATATTCCTCTTAGATATGGTGGTCTAAGACACAACGAAGAGGAATCATGACATGACTCATCGAAGTCCAAAAACTTGTGTGTCCTGGGAACATAGGGGCTATGAAATCTACTCCTCTACACTTGGTGTTCCAGGGATAGGCAGGTTTGGTGCCTTCAGAATGCAAACCACACTGCATAATGTTCAGATTGGGCCACATGAGCATCGTAAAAATCGTGACCAAGGACATGTTAGGCATGAGAAAAATTCACATCCCAAAATGATACTCTTCAGGCTATACATTCAAGGTATGAGTATCAGATAGAACTGAATGAGTGAACACAAATATGAGCACCATTTCCCAAGAAAAGATCTGGTACACAGACAGGTCTAAGACTGAGAAGGCTGCAGGTGCAGAAGCATACTCAAAGAACCAAAAGACTGGCTCCAGCTATTCATTGGACGAACACACTTGCGTTCTTCTAGTAGGGGTATAGCATATAACACAAATATGAGCACCATTTCCCAAGAAAAGATCTGGTACACAGACAGGTCTAAGACTGAGAAGGCTGCAGGTGCAGAAGCATACTCAAAGAACCAAAAGACTGGCTCCAGCTATTCATTGGACGAACACACTTGCGTTCTTCTAGTAGGGGTATATGCTATCATCCATTGCGCTAAGGAAAACAATCGGAGAGCAATCGAAGCAGCTCTATACATTGGCAGACAGTCGGGCTGCATTTAAGGCATTGAGAACTCAGGAAGTGATATCCAGACAGGTATAGGCATGCAAAGAAGAACCGGAAACCCTGACAAAACAAATTGCGTTGAGCTGATCTGCGTGCCTGGACATCAGGGGACTGCGGGCAATGAAAAAGTCGACGAACTTGCAAGAAAAGGGTCAGAAAACGATCGAGATCCAAAAAAAACTATGGGAGTGCCAAAATGTACTGCATAAAAATCTGTAAAAGATTGGATCCTGGAAAACCACAAGGAATACATAAAATACCAGGAAACAAACGCTGGGAAAAATACATCAGAAGATCGTATAACAAATGAACGACAGAACTGTTAACATTGAACAGGGGAATTTTGAAATAATGATCATGCACCAGTGAAAAGTCACCCCAACAAGATGGGAATGTACAATGGTGACCTGACGTGCAGACTTTGCGATGAGGATCCAGAAACAGTGATACATATACTGTGTAAATGCGAGGCACTGGATCCTGAAAGAAAATCAATTTTTAGAGAGCCTACCGGCGAACCAGAATTATACAGCTCTCACTAAGTGAAGGACTTGTAGGAACAACAACCTGGCGAGCCTACACGGGGGTCGAAGTTCAAGGTGAGTTTGCCTGGAAGGGTGACCTCGCAGAAAATTATGAGATTCAAGGCTCATAACCTCCCCATAAAAGGATTTGTTCATATCCGCAAAATTATAATGAAAAAACGGGAGGCAGTGCTTTACCATACGAATCAAACTCCGGATAGGAAAACAGGTATTGTTAGGCAAGAGCTTGGAATATTGTGCTGCGTAATAGTTATTGTGTAGTGTAGAATTGGATAGCAATCATATATTCGAAGGTTAATGTGTATAATACGTCCAAAAGTGTATATTCATCATCTATTCAGAGAGGAAATGAAAGTATTCAGTTCACTAACACGTGTAATATCTGCAACCAAATCTACTGAAGTTTACGGTCATGAAATTCCGCACTCAATATTCTGATTGAGGCAGTTTCGAATAATGCGTAAAGCTTGTACTTGGCGACCAATCATATTCAGATGAATTCTTTTGTAATAACATAGTTTGATAACAATGACTGAGCAGGGATCAGTGATTCTAGAGGCATTGTCCATACCATGAGTAGTGAGTGAGTTGAGAAAAGATAGCATGAACACTACTGCAGTAGAGTGGTAGCTCAAAAAGCAGTTAGAAGTTGGGATATGGACATCCTGTATGACATGTGAGTATACATAACCCAGTGTTTTGTGTTGATGATACAATAATTATCATTGCGAATCATTCGTAGTTGTGGGGCTGAGGAAAATCGATGAATCAATGTGAGGGGACGATGTAAACATAGAATCGGTGTCAAGTAACCATTGAGGATGTGAGAAGGTAACTCTTTGATAAATGAATACCGCTTTAATAATCGTTGTTATGGGAACATTTGAATCAATCTACGAACAAAGTTAAGTAGTATTTTCAGTTATAATTGAATGGAAATATTTTTCAGGTATAGTTGAAGCAATAGCGCCTTTATAGTCACTGGTATCGAAATTACCAGAGTTTAGAGGTTGCGAAACATTATTCAATCAGATTAACTACAGGTTGATTATTGATGAAACAGAGAAGAAACTTCGGAAAACTCATGATCTCCTTGACAAAAAGCAACAGCTGCACCAAGTATTTTCCAAAATCTCAGATACCGTAAGTAAGTATGCAAATAATTTTAGATATTCAAAGTTGGAAAAACTAAATTTTTTCAATTTCTTAAATAGCTCAAGTTTCTCAATTTGCGTGAGAATTTTTCAGATGAATCGTTGCATACCTTATTAACGTAACATATCTTGTTAGATTGAGATAAAATTTGAGCTGATCGTTACGCACGAGGGAGAAATATTGGCGAATTGCAAAACATCATTTGAAATGCTTGAATTTCTACATGATTCTGTTCTAGAGTATTGCATGTCAGAATTCCATAAGCTCCTTTACGTCAGTAATATCAACTTCCACCTCTGTAGAGAGGAGAGAAAATGAATCAAGAACTACACTCGCAGCTACTGCGATACGATGGATGAAATTGTAACATCTAAATGATAATTCCGAGTAGATACTGTGCCTCGCCATCTACATGCAGACTTATTTTGATCTAAAGCTTGAAAGTTCGGACTTGCCCACATACATTATACTTCGTCAATACTAGGCTCGGGCAGGATTAACCTTAGCAATTAATAGTTTCGCAGACACAAATCAATTGAATCAAGGCTTCAGGGAAGACACGGACTGTATGCTATATATTATATGATACCATAGCTGGCTGTGTGAAAGACGTTTCAATAATTTCTCACGAGTTTCATGTTCTAAAGGGAATCATAAAGCTGTCAAACGACAATAATTAAAACAGGACGAGGAATGAATCGACTAATACTTACTTCAGAGTGTTTTGGCATGGAGGGTTCTCCTCTGTTTTTAGTTCAAGTTCAATAATACATTCAAGTCAGTTCCTTCAGTTTCGATCTCCTAGGCTCATCCTGGTTGAGCGAATCAATTCAATAAGCGATTTCCCATTCCCCGTAAAATGCCTTTGTTCTGTCACAACGTCACAATGTATCATGCTTTCGATCTTGTAGTAGACCGTTGAGAATGGAACAAAATAATGTCATTTAGAATAAAATCAAATTTTAGACCAAGAATGTGGTTTAGAAAGGTCTAGCAATTGTTACAGTCAATTCCATTTTCCATAACAGTGTGAAATATCAACAACACATTTAAAAATTTTCGAGTTATTGAAATTAACTGAAAACTACAACAGATCTTGTTCTTCATAGAAGGTACATATGTACGTGTGTTACAGGACACAATAAGCTTGGCAAGGGTGTCTCCAAACAAGAATGTCACACTCAATTAAAATGTGGTTAGTTATCACTTAGAAGGTAAAACATTTTTTACCTCTATTTGTTACCGAATTTCCCGACCAATCGAACAAAGAACCGAAGCGATGAAATTCATGAAACCAGAAAGTGGACGTGAATATTCTAATTTTTCAATAGTGGCATTATATATTTTGTATTGTTTCCTTTCTTAAAAATTTGGAACAAAATTTTGTAATCGGGATGCTAAGTTCAGCTGAGGAGGTAGAATTGATATCTCTAGATCGACCAGCAGCATTGCAACTAATATTTCCAAAAAGCTGTTCCGTCCTCTCAAGCTCATGAGTTACATAAATAAGTTACAAGGCTACTGAACGATGAGTACGGAGAATGTCCTTCAGGGTCAGATGGCGGCATCAGAATGGAACGAATATTTTTTATTAGCTTCCACTGCATAAATAAAAGGTACTCTTAGATTCAACAGCAATACCACAACCAAATTGGTTTTTTCACAATTTGTCAGTAGGGTTATTTATATCTTGACAGAGTATCGTTATGTGTCTGGCGACGACAGGTAATAGGAAATAACAATTTTTCTCAATTCAAGGAATACCAAGGAAATAGAATGGTGATTGCACTCTTTCAAATGGACGGAGACATAACCACGTCTTGAATCCCATCAATCCCTTGGTGATCGAAACCTGCTAACTGTTAATTAGGCATACATAACAAACTTATATTCCATTGTTCACATACCGATCTAGATATTTTATGATTATTAAACAATTTGAAGGGAGCTGAATTTGCACATTCCGTCTATCGATATAATGTGATAGTACGTGAGGATCGTCTTTACACCTTGAGGAATAACAACGAGAATATATCTACAACTAAGGAATTTATAGATAGACTAGTATATTATTGGAAATGTATTCTTGATACATCATTGAAGGTAGTGAATCGCATAATATTCCTTTATTAGCATTGAGTGTTAATTATTGTAAATCAGTGTTATTAAAGATGGTGTTGGAAACTTCCGCCTATTTTCTAACTCTCCGAATCCTTAATTCACCGACAAGACCAATACGGACTTTACACCGCTGATAGAAGAAGTGGAAGTATATATATGTACTTATGAATTTGACTACGAGGAAAATCAAGAAAGGTCTCCATGAAGTTCTGTCGGACTCAGCCAGTTAAAAAAGTTTGTTGGAATGTTAGCAGCAATATTCAGAGTTTTACGTTATTTGAGTTCTACTTCATATAATATTTGTGCACTCCGATCATAATCATAGGGATCCGTTACGCATGTGTTAGTTTGCGCGCACTCATATCTGGCCATCTAACGTGCATGCAGTGACCAGAAATCTGGTAACCGCTGTCTTATCTTATATGACATCTAATATCAGAAGTAAGATGCATGCTTAGTTGCTCTCAATTTCCTTTTCTGCTTGTTCTGCCTAATAATTTACGTGCCTGAGAATGGAATAATTTGCTGAAGAGTTATGGAATTCTTCATGAAAATCAACAAGCCGATGACAGCTCTTAACCAAAACGATTTGCATCTATTCAACTGAGATTTGAATGATGGATATTATTGTTCAAGCGAGTGACCGAAATTGATACAAAGTTTGATTGAAATTCAATGAATCGTCACATATCATAATTCATGAATGAACCCTATATAATTTGAATATATATCCTTGAACTTCCTCCCAATTAAAGAACTCTATCTTGAATGATATAAGTTAACTGTATTTAATTAATACGAAGCGGATTCAACGGATACTATATTGTTACCCCCACATCCGAATTATTAATTAGGAAGGGAGACTCGGAATAAAACCGGTTGCGGTTGATAACTAATCATCTTTTGTGTTACTGTGATACAAGGTAGGTCTTAATCAAAGTTATTAATTAAATTGTTTTTGAGTAGCATTGAATCTTTAATATTTCATTCACAATCAGGCTTACTCTGATTTATACAAAACTTTGATTGTTTTCTGCTCTTAAAACAGGCACCAAGATCCCTTTATTATAGATTTTGTAATTTCATTCATGTCATTTATTCAACTGACAAGAATCACTTGATTCCATTTTCTGAATACACGTGGGATTATTATATCGTATATTTTTTGCTTTGAACTCGTAATACGAACAACGTAGCGTTATCCAAATCGAGAAGGTACGAAACATATAGAGGATGGGCTAGAACTAACCACTCCATCTCTATAATTCCACGAGCCTTGTTTCCAATACCTTCGATTATAGAGTTAACGTGAGACTTGTTAAACTATCCCGTAATCGTAATATAGAGGCCTAATAATACGAAATCCACTCACGTGGTTCTAGAAATCACTGAACCATAATTCATATCTGATTTTAAAATTCAATAAATTTTTTCTAAATTTGCTTAAACTCATTTCGTTATAACCGTAGTGAATTCTGAATAATTGTCACATATTAATTTAATCTGTAATTGTAGTCATAATTTATCTTGGCTTCACCTATTTAACATTTATCCAGCTTAACTCAGCTATTCTCAACGTCATTACTGAGTCATTGCATATATTAAATTTGACTTTTCTTGTGGACATCCTACTCGTGTATTTTCTTTCTTTTTCGATAGGACAATATTGGATCCAATACACTACTAGAGACCTCGCGGAACCACCATCAGGACCACAGGAGACACAGTGGAGTAATTTCAATAGATATGTTGCAACTTTCATTACCATGATGAATTAGATGCTGGTCGTAATCGCTGAGTCAAAGTAGATTGATTATCTTCATTTATAATTGTTTCAATTTTATATCGGTGCTCCGAAAGGGCATGCGAGTTTTGTAAGACGATTTAGCTTTTGTTCATCAATATTTGAATATATTTGTTATTGTTTTTATATGCTTTGTTTCTTTTCCTTTTTACTTACTACCAATTCAATGATGCTCATTTCTTGATTTATAACAGCCTGACATTCTTCTTTTTTAACTCGTGGTGGCGCCCAGGGTTTGTTGTTTATAAAGTAATAGGGCAAGTATCATCATTGTTAACGAAAAGGGCCGAACAATCACTTATTTGAGCTAGTTTGGGAAATATCAGTAACTTGGGTAAATTCATTTTTTTGGTTAATTTAGAATCAAGGGAAGGTGGAAATTGCGTAGCTTACTTACATTTGACGCCCAAAGATATTGAAGATTTTACGTTCACTCTTACAGTGTAGCTTACATTTCTACAAGTTCTGATAAGACTGAGTCCAATTCTAAAGGGTATGACCTCAGAATGAATAGTGAGTTTTCTAATTAGTGTGAAGTTACCCATACTTTTCCATCTACACTTTATGAGGTGTGTACTGTCGAATATGGGATAGAGGAGAACTTGTAATCAATGTTGCCAGATTTATCAGACTACCAAGTCTGTTTCCAAAAATTATTTGTTTCACCTGATTGATGTGATAATAATATCCTTCACATAATCTACATGGGCTGCACCTACAGAGAGGCAATGTTCCATTCCTTTACAAACGGTATGAATGAAGAAATTAATATATTGTTGATGAAATTTGGTGTGATGCATCTTCATTGGTTGATCTTACATGACAATACCATTACAATCCTTGACAAACCGTATAGAAGGAAATAATTCTCTTGAAGAATGTTCGAAAAATCGATTTCTACGACACTACGGTGAGCTTGTTCATGAAATTTTGGAGAATGAATCTCCTCATGCTACTTTTACATTACATTTGTATGACACCTCTCGACATACCGTACAAAATAGGGAAATAATTTTTCTACAGAATTACTGAAAAATCGATATCTCGGAAACCATGACGAGCTTGTTCATAAAATTTCTTCCATCATACTCTAAACTGTACCTCCCTATTGTCATAAATCGTTGCATGGGAACTAATCAATATGTGATAATGCGATCGACCTACTTCACGATAGTCGTTATAAAAAGATGTAACATAGTCTGACAATCTTCAATGAACGAATTCGACTAATCGTATCGAGTAATATGATATACGGAACATTCCAATCTAACCTATGACGTCATAACCAGAGATTCAAGTAATTTCCAATCCAGGACATTACATTGCTTATGAAATTTTGGCTAATCAATCTCATTAGGCTACTCTTAACTTGAATCTCTGGTTATGACGTCATTAGTTAGATTTATATACCAAAATTTCAAAAACAAGCTCCCCTAACTTTTAGAGATATCGATTTTTCAAAAAATTCTATACAAAAATATTTTTTTTTCGTACGGCTTGTCAAGGAGTATGATATAGTTGTAATGTCAGAGTAGCGTAAGGTGATTCATGCACGAAAATTTTATGAACAAGCTCGTCATAGTTTCCGAGATATCAATTTTTCAATAATTCTATATAAAAACTATTTCCTTCTTTTTTACGGTTTGTCAAAGGCTGTGATGATATAATCATTCAAGAGTTGCCTAATGAGCCTTATCTTCCAAAATTTCAGAAACATGGTCGCCGAACTTTCAGAGATATCGATTTCTATTCTATAAAAAAATTATTTCTTCCTTTCATACTGTTTCTCAAGGATTGCAATGGTGGCATGCAAGATCAACCTATAGAGATGCATCACACCAAATTTCATCAACAATGTATTAATCTCTTCATTCATACCGTTTGTGATGAAATGAAATATTGCCACTCTGTAGGTGCAGCCCATGTGGAGTATTTAAAGGATATTATTTTATTTGTTCCAAATAATCAATGTAAATAATTTGTTAACATGATAAGTTACATCAATCAGGTTGAGAACAGACTTGGTAGCAGATTGTCTGATAAATCTGGCAAGGCTGCTTGCAAATTCTCCTCTATCCCATCTGCGACAGTACACACGTCATAAAGTGTGGATGGAAAAGTGTGGATAACTTCACACTAATAGATTTCTAAGGGTATGAGAAACTGATATAATGTTCTTCGTATTGACATACTAAGTTTATACGTTGTATTATGCATAAACAGCGTATTTGTTTCAGATAGTAAGTCATATGTGTTATATGCCCACAGGAGCAGCTAATGACGTCCCCGCTCCCCGGCCTCTAAAGTTTACTCAGAGGTCCTCAACTAATATTTTGTATATGAAAAACTATGGATGTTCTTCAGTAATCTTCAACAATTCATGAATATTTTCCCGTAGCGAAGCACAGTGACTTCCTTCAGAATCGTGGGTCAATAGTAAAATTTCATCAAGTTCGGTATCTGTATTACGTAGCGGGAAAGTGACTTTCCTCTTATTTTGAAGCTCAAGAATAGTGCAAAATTCAATCAAGATTGATGTATGTCTGCTTTGTGGGGTAGA
Source organism: Endomychus coccineus (assembly GCA_958510875.1). NCBI lineage: Eukaryota > Metazoa > Arthropoda > Insecta > Coleoptera > Endomychidae > Endomychus > Endomychus coccineus. The sequence continues at coordinate 129,110,624 of OY294067.1, forward strand.
TAAGGAATTTGGGTATTCCTGTCGAAATGTCATATAGACAGTAACTTTGCTCTTGTTTTTAAACTCATTTGAGCAAAATCTATCAAGATTGTCTGCTGAAAGGGGTGAACAAAATAGTATATTAAAGAACGAGTTTCCTAAGACTCGTCTTAAAGCACGAATTCAAGTTTAAAAAACGAGTGGCGAAGCCACGAGTTCTTTTAAAGAATGAGTGCTTCAAGGTCTTAGGAAACGAGTTGTTTATACTATTTTTTGTAATTTGCCCTTTTTATGCCGTTTTTAAACAAAAATGTTTAATTTAGTCCATTTAGGGATTTTTATGGTGGTTGGTAACATCTTAATTTTGAAAGTCAAAATTTGATTCAGTGGTTCTGTGATCGCTTTTGTTTCCGTAATTTTAGTTTCGTCTCTACTGGAAAGAGCAATAACACTAGAAAACGACTATTAGTACAAATATCTAAACCATATTGTGTATTAGCTGAAATCAATTCTTCCACTGGACACGTCGATGACATTCTCTTCTTGAGTTGTTGATGCTCGACACTGTCATTTAAACTGACATAATGATGACAAGATAATTCCGCATCAAGCTCGCCATCCTAAAAATGTAAAAAGTTCCGTGCTTTTTTTGGATATTAAGACACGGCAAGTGATGACGTTGCGTTCGTTAATGGGTCTATTAGAAAATCAAAATGGAGGCAAATTACAAAAACTATGTTTTAGACTTCTATAACGAAATGTGTTTTCAGTTAACTATGCGGTGAAAAAGACAGTTGGAGTAGTTTTCTCGACTTGTATAGAACACAAATCAACACACGCGTGTGCTTCTGGTCTGTACAATGCATATAATTTTGGAAATCTTACACAGAAATATCATGATTATACCATAAGTATAGGATATTACTCATTTTACAATTTTATCATTTCTGAATAGTATAGGAAACTGACACATAGTACCCAACTTGAATTAATATTGAATAAACATTTGTAAGAATTAGGTCATTTTAATAGAAAACTAGATATAATACTTGTTCAAATGGAGAATTATTTTGTTAATACATTGTTTTATTTTTTCTAGTATAAGAAGCTATCATCAATAGCTTTATTATTTCATAGTATGAATGTATTATCCCTCGGCCGTTTTTAAAATTTATTGGTAGTATATTGCGGAGTTGCTCTAAATGAATTCTTCGCATGATTGTTTCATATGTTTTTTTTAGCGGTTCACAATTATGTACTGACGTATGCATTTCAGCTTGATAACATCTTATTATTATCAGTCTGGGGAATATTTATCGAGGTACATTATATCGAAAAGTTCTACCCCATGCAATATTTTTGCTAGACACTCAGTGGTCTATATGTTCTCTACGTTTAACTGAGGAGGGATTGCTCTGTATAACATTTGATTGACCCATCCGTTCACTATTCGATGAATATTTTCCAATTGAACTCCCAACTGTCAAAGGTCTCTGCTAAATCTAAAAACATTCCAAGACCATTTCGATTCATTCAAGATACTGTATAATTGAGATGTGAATAATAGTATAGCCCCTTGAGTACCTACCCTCACTTGATCTACACCCATATTCAATCACAGATAATAATAATAACTTTTCTAGATACATCGTGATTTAAGTTGTAATTAGTTTTTCAATAATTTTGGAAATAACTGATATTGAGCAATAATTTCCGATCTCAGTCATCCCTCACATAGAGGTTTCACAATAACATTCTTGAGAACAGATGGAAAATTATCAGTGGAATATGTGGAGTTTATTGAAGTTGCAAACAGATAGATTCCGAATTGTTTTGACGTGTATGGCAAAATCCCATCAGAACCAGGTGGTGGTCTTTAGTTACTCAATTCATACATTTCAGCTAATATATCTTCGTATATCATGTAATATGATAATATTGAACACCTATAAGAACAAAAGTTGAATAACCTGTTTGTTTTCTTAGATTGTTATTTGCTTTATATATAGGGTGTTCCAGTTTGATATGCCAAACTTCACTAGTACAGTCGACATGCATAATTGAATTTTCTCCAGAAATCCTCCCTAAGGGAGATACAGATCTCCAAAATTCTGCTAATGAATTCTATTCTTTATCGTAATTCTCATTTGCGATTTCGAACAAATTTGGTCCTAGCACTGAACTAAGAACCTTAATTTGACAATAGGAATAATTTTCAAAACTGTGCAAGAGCGTACCCTCAGGTAGTTTGCCTCTTCAGACGCAATTTCCCACAAATTGCTATTTTGTTAATTCGTTGTACAACTTGAAGAGAAGTTATCCTTGCACAATTTTGATTAGAGCCACAGTTTGGAAGATATTTCAGTTTTAATTTAAAGTCGTATAAGCTCAGCTACATAATTTTCGGACCAGGAATATCTTTATTGATATTGTGAAAAGAGTTTCTTCCTTCCAAATGTAAGAAATAATGAAAACGCGAACGTACACGCACACACCTTCACACACTCACACCCACACACACACACTCACACCCACACTCACACACACACACACACACACACACACACACACACACACACACACACACACACACACACACACACACACACACACACACACACACACACACACACACACACACACACACACACACACACACACACACACACACACACACACACACACACACACACACACACACACACACACACACACACACACACACACACACACACACACACACACACACACACACACACACACACACACACACACACACACACACACACACACACACACACACACACACACACACACACACACACACACACACACACACACACACACACACACACACACACACACACACACACACACACACACACACACACACACACACACACACACACACACACACACACACACACACACACACACACACACACACACACACACACACACACACACACACACACACACACACACACACACACACACACACACACACACACACACACACACACACACACACACACACACACACACACACACACACACACACACACACACACACACACACACACACACACACACACACACACACACACACACACACACACACACACACACACACACACACACACACACACACACACACACACACACATACACACACACACGCGCGCACCACACGCACACGGTGCGTGTACCCACCCCGTACTCGAGGACCAAAATCCAGCTAGGGGAAGGAACCCCGAACAAAAACCAAACATGGTGGATTTCAATAATGAAAAGAACCCTACGGTGCAGAGGAGGGATACCTCAGTACCGATGCCCTTCGGGAGTGAGCAATCGGGCTCTCAGGCGTCGATATCCGACGACCGCAGCGCTGAAGTGGTGGACAGCTTGGCCGCTTCAGTGTTCAAAGTTACAAAGCAGAAGAGCAACCAAGTACGGGACAACCTCGGAAACGAAGAGATTAGCCCAATAGAGAAGAGAAGGCAACTCTTGCAGAAGCTAGGGGATAAAATCGAAGAACTACAGAACTTCGTGAAACCCAGGCATAATGTCCACGGCGATATTAAACGCATGGTGGGCACGCTTCGTACGCTGTACGATAATTACGCCGAGATGGAGGAGTCGCTACCCAAAGAAACATCAGAGACAGCAGTGGCTCATACTCAGACTTCGCCTGGTTTGCGAACTAATGGCAGGAGTGGATACGAGAAGAGACTAAGCGAACTTCCAGCAGCAGACATAGCAGCTGCAACACCGAGCGGATGCGTCACGCCGCTGGAAAACTGGCAGGTTGTGACAAGGAAGAAAAGGTCGAAACCATCGAAACCGAGGCCATCACGACCTGACGTGATAATCGTGAAGGCGAAGGAGGAAGGTCCCTCTTACGCAGACATGCTGCGACGTCTGAAGAGCGATCCATCCCTGAAGAAAGTGGGGGAGAATATCACAAAGGTGAGGAGAAACGCGAATGGAAATCTGCTCCTGGAGCTGAGAAAAACCGCGATAGTCACCGAGATGTCAGCCGCCATCATGCTAAAGTTAGGCAAGTCAGCAAGAATAGTGACCCGGAGAGATGAAACAATACTCGAAATAAGGGATCTCGACGAGTTGAGAACGAAGGACGATGTCTGCGAAGCACTGGGAAACGTGCTGGAAGCAGTAGTAGAAGCAGCAGCCGTTAAGTCCATTCGGAGGGCGTACAAAAGTACAAAAACCGCCGTTGTCCGATTACCGACGGATCTAGCCAGGAAGGTGGTAGAAAAAGGTCGAGTGCGTATCGGCTGGTCATGCTGCCGAATGAGAGAAAAGAGCGATGTGCGGATGTGCTACAGATGCTGGACCTTTGGACACCTGGCGCGCGAATGCCGAGGAGAAGATAGGTCTAGATGCTGCCTCCGATGCGGTCAAGCTGGCCAAAAGCGCGAAAAGTGTCAGAGTAAGGATCCACACTGTCTTCTGTGTGAGAACAGGAAGAACCTTCCGACAGGGAGCTTTGGTTGCCCAGCTTACCAGGTAGCTGTCAATGGAGCGGAAAAAGGGAAACAAAAATGAGAGTTCTCCAACTCAACCTCAATCATTGCGCAGCAGCGCAAGATCTGCTTGGGCAAACCATTCGAGACCTCAACGTAGACATTGCAATTTTGTCAGAACAGTATAGGGATATCGTGAATTCCCCGCAGACCTACATTCCCGATGCCTCAAACCGTGCAGCTATCTGGATATGCGGCGAGAAATTCCTCCAGGAACAACCGCGAACACCGAAATTAGGATATGCCTGGGCCAAGGTTGATGGCATCTACCTGTATAGCATTTATGCTCCACCGAGTGCCTCAAGGAATGAATTCGGGGACCTCCTGAACGATCTGGCAGAAGATGCGAGAGACCAGCGACCACTTATCATTGCAGGTGATTTCAACGCATGGGCCAAGGAATGGGGTAGTAGATATACGAACAGGAGAGGTGGGATGCTTCTCGACATTGCCACCTCACTAGAAGTAGTCCTCCTCAACACCGGAGCAACACCAACCTTTACCCGAAACGGCAATGTCTCCATCATAGACGTAACTTTTGCCAGTGAGAGCTTATATCCTCGAGTTAGGTCATGGCTTGTCAGTGACCTCTACTACCACAGTGATCACCAGGCCATCATCTTCGAAATTGTTGCACAGAGTGGACGGAGAACAAGAGAGTTGCAAGCACCAGCCAGATGGAACGCTAAGTCCTTCGACCGCGAAATTTTCATGGTCATGATGGAAGGGAATACAGCACCAACAGGCTCCTCTGAGCACATGTCTCTAATGCCTGCGACGCAGCTATGAAGAAGGCGCCCAGAAGAGATCGCCGCGCACCAGTATACTGGTGGAATGAGGAGATCGCTGAACTCCGGAGTCAATGCCACCGAACCCGGCGACAGGCAGAACGCGCATGAGGTCGCGAGAACCACGAAACCCTGGAACTGCGGTACCACGAGGCAAGGGGGAGTCTGAAGAGAGCCATTAAGAAGAGCAAGCACAGCAGCTGGAGTGAGCTTTGTGATATGGTCGAAGAAGACCCCTGGGGAAGGCCATATAAAACAGTAATGGCCAGGCTGAAAAGCCGCACTGTGGTTACGCCATCCTGTCCAGTCCTGCTCAGAAGGATAGTTACCACCTTGTTCCCAGAACAACCGGGACACACCCAATCAGTAGATGTGCCAGCCACTCGTCGCTTCGCCGCCATGCCAATCTGGGAAGAAGAGTTGATGAAAGCCTGCAACAAGATAGGTGATGCAAAACCTCCGGGTCCAGACTGTATACCGAACGTCGCCCTTAAAGCAGCCATCAAAGCACGGCTAGATGCTTTCCTGGAGACCTATAACGCGTGCCTCCGCGAAGGAGTTATCCCACGTTGTAGGAAGCAGCAGAAGTTAGTTCTTCTCCCGAAAGGCAACAAGCCTCCGGACGATCCATCATCCTACCGACCAATTTGCCTATTGGATACAGCAGGAAAATTGCTCGAGAGGATTCTTAGCAGCAGGATAGAGAAATTCAGTGAAGGTGCTCGTGATCTGTCAGAAAACCAGCACGGATTCAGGAAGGGGAGGTCAACGGTTGACGCCATTGACGTCGTCGTAGCCACTGCCCGTGAGGCCATCGAAGGGAAGCGTTGGAAGGGTGATGCAAGAAGTACTGCGTCGTGGTCACCCTGGACGTGAAAACGCGTTCAACTCAGTGAATTGGAATCAAATTCTGGAGGCGCTGACATCGATGGAGGTTCCGGAGTACCTTACAAGGATTATCGCGAGCTACTTTAGCGAAAGGACACTATTGTACAATTCGGACGAGAAACCCAAAGCCTACAACATCACAGGAGGCGTTCCACAAGGCTCGGTACTTGGACCCTCACTGTGGAACATCATGTACGATGCGATGCTGAGGTGGCCCATGCCCACTGGGACAAAGGCTGTTAGCTTCGCCGACTATATTGCTGTGGTTGTCATTGCCAAGTACCTGGAGGAAGTCACTCAGAAATCGAACGAGGCTGTGTCCACAATCCGCCGGTGGCTCTCGGCTAATGGCATGCAATTGGCAGACCATAAAACCAAGGCAATTTTGGTGACCAGCAGGAAAACGACAGAAACTGTGACACTGAACGTTGGGGGCTGCGACATACCTTCGCAGCCATCATTGAGATACCTGGGAGTCCAGATAGATGCCAGGCTCCGGTTCGACGAACATCTGCGTGTGGTGAGCACGAGAGCAGCTGCAGTGGCCAACGCACTGGCCAGACTTATGCCCAACATTGGAGGACCTACCCAGAGTCGCAGAAAGCTACTTTCCAGCGTTGTCAGCTCCACGATGCTGTACGCAGCCCCAATCTGGGTATCAGCCGCGGCGGTGACATCGTACGTACGCCAATTGAATTCGGTGTACCGTAGGTGTGCCCTACGAGTGACGCGCTCATTTCGCACGGTCTCGTATGATGCTGTGTGTGTTATCGCCGACATGCCACCAATCCGTCTGATGGTGGAGGAAAGAGCGGAGATCTATAGGCATAGGCGTGAAGTTGGAGATACTAACCGACACACCATAACCCAGTAGGCGAGGATGGCGTTGTCAACGCAATGGCAGCGGCTCTGGAATGTATCCACCAAGGGTCGGTGGACCCATCGCCTCATTCCAGATCTTGCTGCATGGACCAGTAGGGGCACGGCGAGGTAGATCACTACCTCGTGCAGCTGCTAACAGGACATGGGTGCTTTGGGGCGTATCTGCACCGTTTTCGAATAGACGATGACGCATCATGCCCTGCCTGTCTACAAGTGCCAGAGGACGTAGAGCACGTTCTGTGTCATTGTATACGTTTCAATGGACCGCGTGAGATCCTGCAAGGAAATCTACAGCAGCAGTTGTCCCCGGAGAATATCGTTGAGGAGATGCTTGAGTCAGAGACCACCTGGAATGCAGTGTCTGATTTTGTGGCCACCGTATTGAAGGAGCTCAGACGTATAGACAATGAGAGGAGAGGCCAACCAGTGGCACAGAAAGAGACGGCAAACAGCTGAACCAGGGAAGGGCGCATAACAGCCATTTCGTCCCCCGCGAAGTAATGCCCCGGTTCCGAGGGGTGCTGGGACGTAACAGGAGGTGGTTTTAGTGGGTAGAAATCCCACACACTGTGAAGCGCAGGCTTCACAGAATATTATAATGAACACAATAATATTCCAATTTGAATGAATCATGATTCTGTCAATTTAGTATTGAGAACAAGACAGTTGTTGTATTCGCATTTTTTTGGTAATTTGCTGTGCGACATTCATTTTGTTTGTATTAATTGCCTGCACCTTTATCACTACGTTCAATATATAGATTTTCATATACCGGGCTAATAATATAGCCAATACTACAACTACATCGAAATATGTGCGTTAATTTATTGTGAATGCGATCACAAACATATACATTCTGCACAGAACATCTTATTACTTAACGGACCTAACAAAATATGAACCATTATGTGTTAGGGAACGGTCCTTTGTAGATAGCGGGTGCTGGTCTTGGAAATATTTGGATAAATATCACCGGTATTCCTGTCGTCATTTCTATAATAGATTAGAATATCAAACGTGAGTAGTAGTTTGTCGTAGAAAAATTGTAGTTTGCAACTTGCACAGAATAACTATTTTGCACTCATATGAATTCACACTTGTGGAAAATAAGCCTCATTTCGTGCATATTGCATGATTAATTATTTTAGCGGACCCAATGCGTTCTAATACTATATACTTGCTGTCATTCATTGTATTTGTATTGAATACTTTCACTCCAATCAAGTCTTTATCATTATGATATTCATTTTGGTTAATAATAGAACTTACGATATTTCCGAGCGGTGGGAAAAATGACATAATTCAGTACGTCGAAACACGTAAATTTGTTTTACATACTAATGAGCGCTTATTTATGCTGCATAATTTTATGCTGGTTATTAACGTGTGATTATTTTCTCGTCGGGACGTGAATATTTCGAGTAAGATTCTTGTTTTGTAGTGTAGATGACTACCCTTGCAAACCATCAAAATCCACAACAATTTGCAGTCTTCATTTTCGAGGTGGTGAAAAATCTGATGATCTACGGCTAGAATCATACAACCCCACAATTTTCCCTGCAATTTATCGAAAAAAACAGCCCACTGACAACAGTCGACAAGAAAAGCTGAAAAAGTGTAATTCAAAGAAAAAAATCGCAAAACCAAGCCATCATCTGCCATCAAAACTACAGGTACACTTTTCACAAAAAGTATTAAATTATTTGTTACTTCTTTATTTTTGTTTTCGATGCAATTTCCAAACAATATATTGAAAAATATCTTGTGCAAAAAATATTATTATATTGAACTTTGCGATTTCAGTTATTGAGTAAAAAAATAGAATTCCCCATTAAAAGTTCTGCAATTGAGACATCAATGTAACAGTCAATGAGGAAATTGTAATTCACAATTGTTTTAAACATTTTTTTCAAGTTTTAATTAGATTTTTAATTTCAATTAAATGAATGATTTGGATAAAAAAATTTAATTTTTCAAATAAAATTGTCAATTTCTCCAACTCTGAATGATTCGAATAAATGATGCATTCAATATTTTTCATAAAATAGTTAAGACGGGAAATGACGAAGAAAATAAAAACTCTGGACCGAATGAGACGCAGGCTGATTTTGCGGGTGAGAGCATGGATGACAGTTCAATGAATCAGCCTATGAAATGTGATGTTGAGACACAAACAACCGTTGTGATCATTCCGAATGCTGTGAAAGAAGTGGATGTCGGAGTTGGAGACAATGAAAAGTGTCGACCAGGATTTATAGGTTTTTCCTATGTGAAAAGCGATTTGAATATGAAACAATTATGTGGGATAAGATTTCCTGTTTTCCATATCCTGTTAAATGTCATCATTCCTGGTGCACAAGGTCAACCAAAATATTATAGATCACTGAATTCTGACAACCGATTGTTAATTTATTTAATGAAAATGAAACTTGTATTAACTTTTGCAGCAATTGGTATTTCTTTTCACATTTCTGGGAGAACTGCCATAAAAATTTTTGACGACGTTTTTGAAACTATTTTTCGAAATATTTGAGCGTGGATATTTTGGCCTCCTCGAAGAGCAATCGAAGCAATTATGCAATCTTCTTTCAAAAAATATCTAAATGGTTATTGATTGTACCGAAATTCGCGTTGACACTCCACCAACCGTGGAGCAACGAACATTGATGTATTCAAGCTACAAGTCTGGTTTAACGGTCAAGTATTTAATAGATATAAGCCCATCAGGAATGATAACATTTATATCAAAAGGGTGTGGAGGCAGATCTACAGATGGTTCTATTGTAAATGATTTTGGTTGTATCAATTTAGTGGAGCCTGGCGTTGAAGTCATGGCCGATAAAGGATTTCCTCAACTCGAAACAGAACTCTTCAAACGTCGGTTTACTTCAGTGATGCATCCATTCGCTTTTAACCCTCAATTCATGGAAGAAGGAGTTTTAGAAGGCTATGAAATCGCGAGTTAGGATCCACGTTGGACGAGCTATACAAAGAATTGAAATTTTCGATATTTTGGAGCACATTAATGTGGAAATGTTATCAAGAATTGATAAACTTGTGCATGTTGCTTATGCCTTAGCGAATACAAAAGAGCCAATTATGAAAAATGTACAAAAGGGACAAGGGCAAAGTACAGAATAAACCTCCACCTTATTTGTATAAAAATATATATATTTTTATACAAATAAGGTGGAGGTTTATTCTGTACTTTGCCCTTGTCCCTTTTGTACATTATATTATATATATATTGTTATGATTTCATTTCATAGACAATAAAAATTTAAAAATAATAACTTACCGAACAATGAAAATAAGAAAAGATCAAATAAAAAATATTTTATGGAATTAAAAACAATAATAAAAGCTAAATAATAGTTAGGATATTAATATTAACAATGTAAAACATAATAAACAACGATGTAATAGAATAAGAAGTGATAAACAAGAACTTCAGTGAAAGTGAAGAAACGTTCAGTGTAACGAAATCATAAATCATAAGTAAAGTGATTACAAAACTATCATGAGATAGTACAAAACATTGAATAATGTTATAGATGTAAGTTAGGATTAGTAAATTTGAGTTATGTAATGTTAAAAGAATGTTATTGATATAATATGATATGTATTAGATTTAAGAATAAGTAACTGTCAAGAAAACCATAAATATGGGAATAATCATATTAATAATAACCCAATCATAGGTTATATTATACCAAAGTGTGGGGAAAAATGTAGGCAATATTAATTTAAAAAGAAGGAATTACTAACAATTAAAATAAGTTGAAAATCTCAAATAATTCAAAAAGTAAAGAATACTAAATTCTGATTGGTCAATAGGAATTTCCAATGTCAATCTGGTAACAATGAAGACTTGTGTCAGTTTCACAACAATTAACTTGGCATCCTTGATTTGAAAAGAAAGCATCTCATAGGTTGTTTATGACATAAAGTAGCGTCGGTTTTGGAGGCCTATAAAAACGAATCTGAAAGTAAAGAAGTTCAGTTTGCCATTACATCTGTAGACTGAAAGTACTACTGCAACTCACCAAAATTTTATAACCTATAATAACCTCCAATTGAACGAAAGTGTTCCAAACTTCGATAGGTTCAAAGAAACCAAAGTTAATAAGTTTTATTAAAAGTCAACGATTATTCCATGTATCTGAATCCAGTAAAAAGGCTGTAATAACCTTCAATTAAGAAGAAGTCTCCAACGATTGCCAATCATCAATAATTTCAATAAATCATCGAAAAGTTTCATGTTTTATCTAAAAGGATAAAACAAAGTATTATCAACAGTTCCTGAGTCTCAAGAAGAAGTAATCCAAATTAGTTACCTGTGATTATTGTGAAAAAGCATAGTATTGTGTAAAAGTGAATCATCAACGAAATTATAAAAGAATTAAATTGAAAATTGCCAACATAGTTAAACACACTTTTGGATATAAACTAAAAGTAAGTTTGTTTATTATTATATCTCCATTGTAGTGTTATTTGTAAATCTGAAAGAAAGATTGTCGTTTGTAATTTTGTAAACAACTATTAATATTGAATAGTTTTGAGGTTAAAGCTAGTTCTATGCTTAGAACATAAAATAAAATTGTAAATTAGAAACCCGAGATAAATAGAGTCATAGAGATTTAAATATAGAAATTTTTCAACATTCAAAGAATATTGTGTTTAATTCCATAAAATAATAATAATATAAAAAAGAAAAGGATCATTATTATTCAAAATAAATAAATAGAAAGCTAGCCGGAAGAATAAATTATAATTATTAAATAAATAAAAATAAACTCAGTAAGAGTTTAGTTAATAATTGTCACCACAACGTGGGGCAAAATAAACTCATAAGATTTTTTAGTTAATAATATATTTATATATATATATATATATATATATATATATATATATATATATATATATATATATATATATATATATATATATATATATATCTTGATAGACCGGATGCAAAAGGCAGTCATTCTGGGTTCAATTAGAATACTTAGATCACACGATTTAGGAACCTGAAGCTACTTACCGACCGGTGGGGAGGAGTAGCTTCAGTTAACCGCCTTTTAGGTTCTTTCTGGTGCGACTGCTGCGATGTCGCCGGAGCTCGCAGTAGCCCCGACCAGGTTTGAATGTAAATATATATATATATATATATATATATATATATATATATATATATATATATATATATATATATATATATATATATATATATATATATATATATATATATATATTTATCCTACTACTTTCCGAGCGTCCGTACATTGACGGATTGCTATCTTCCAAGCGTCCGGTTCCTACAGAGCGTCCGTATACGGACGCTTGGAAGTTTCCCCGTAGTAAATCATTCATACTTGTTCGCTGAACCCGTTGGCAAAAATTTGTCTGGACGCTCAGATGATAGTGCAACCTGTCGTTTTGGGTATTAAAAGTATACTGATAGTACAACGTGTCTGCCGTTAGAGGCGTTCGCTACAATTCCTGTGTATTAGTCAGGTGTATGCAGTACTTTCAGCTTGTCGATTTGTAGGCGTCCTCAACGTCGAGGAGAAATGACAACGCCGTATTCTGATAGTTATTCAGCATTATTCTCATTCTCCTTGCATTTCAAACTGAGCGTAAGCAGTTGTTTTGGTTGAGCAAGCTTATATAGGAATTCCAGTATCTGACTATGGTTATTACTAGATTATTTATCACTTAACCAGGAAGTAGCGTACATTACAATAATTATAAAAAACGTTATTCCGATATTCATACTTAATAATTGATCGAACCTATGGTTAGCACCAAACTTATCATGTAGGCGGCACCACAAATTGATGCGCTCTCTTCCACTTTACGCATTGATTGTTATCACAAAGATGCTTATTGACAAATATCTGATCTTTGAGGTATCTCGAATAAGATTTATTACATCCACGGAATCTGTAAATTACGCTCATTCTTTGTTCTTTATAATTGTATGGTTTTTGTTTTAGTTGATTTTTATTGTAATGTATTGTTGGACTTCTACAGAGTATCATCCCGACAGCGGAAACTCTTGAGGATTCTGAAATGTCGATACTCAGAGATGGTGTTTTTTCTAGAAAAAACATATCGAACAGTTGAATTGAGTTGTTTACTAGCCGCATTAACATCAATTTTATATTGAATAGATAAATGCTTTCTTTTTCCGGAATCCGCATTCTCAATATAAAAGACAATTTTTTACTGAACCAAAATAATTACACACCATATGATTTTTATTATTTGTAACGAATTGGCGAGGTTGGGTGAGATCAGGGTGTACGTAGATGTCAATAAACTTTGAGGTAATATCAATTCATCGTTATACCCAACGACATTAATTCTGTGTCGTCTCATCATCGCAATGAAGAGATAATTTTACATAATATGTTTTCGTGTATTGCTGAAAAACCAAATGATAAACTCCGTAGAAGTGAACTTCTCTGCAACTTTAAGGTGGTCGATGATCGGCGAGTCCGTAAATATAGGTTCAGATAAATGATAATTGGATCATTTGGTGGAGATTATAAGTTAATTAATAGCGTAATTTTTCTTTAGAGTTTTAATCGAAAAAAAGAGTTTCAACATCTATATTGTGAATCAATCTGATTGAATATTTGTTGTAGAGAATTAAATTCGATCCCCAAATTTTTTTAGTTTAAGCCGGTGAGAGCTAGGTTGATTTCTATCTTTATATTATTAATATTATTGCATTTTACGATGAAAGAACAGAATATTAGATTGGTCAAAATGTATAGATGAAGTAATATGTTATTATGCCCGATTTGCATAGTATATTTAGAATCTGTGATACGATATTTAAAGATTTAATTTCAATATTAATTTCTAGATTGATTTTAATTGTTTGTGTTCTAGAGTTGCTTTTTTTACTTTAAAATTATTTTCGATAGAACAAGTTGTTCCATATCAAGCTAGTTAAATAGTTTATTATATTTCTTCAGTTATTAATAAGTTTTTTAATATTCCTTTATATATTGCCATCACCCTCATTTATACATTCCAACCGATTCCTACGACAAATCTACTGTATGCTCTCCTCCATTTTATTGAAACTGTTGTGAATCAGGACAGCAGCTGTAATTCTGGAGAACAAAAAGGTCCCGAGTAGGAAATTCCCCAGTTATCCAAAAAACGGGTAATCGGGGAGCTTATCGTGTGCCCGTTTCCTTTCCTTCATCCAGATAATGATAATGAGGCCCATAGGAATTAAATCATTACTGATTATGTTTTCTTTCATGCGAAAGGTGATCCATATCTAGATGTCTATATAGCATATCCGAAATTTCATATGCCAAACAAAAAAATAAGAAAAATTCATATCAAATCAAGTCCGGAAATGTTTCAATAATAAAGAGCTACGGAGCTTTAAAGATGAAGACTGAAAGATGTTTTTCGTTTTATGACTCAGGAACTATAACATTCCAAGCTTTCAATTTTGGTAGTTTGGCTTTAGTAATTATCGATGCAAAATTTTTTATATTGTAGGTACCGGTCGACGAAGCTTCTCAACAGAAGCGACGGTACGGGAAACTTGCAATACATTTTCTGCTTTATTTTGGATCGCATCATTTTATTCTATTTTAAAACTAATTATAGGTTATTGGGAAAATTTTGCTTCAAAAAGTATTTTTAAATTTTTTTTCAGAAAAAACATTTTCATTGAAAATTTATTTGAAAAGGGTGGAAATGGACCTTTTATAATTCCTCCTCACTTAAATGGTGAAACATATTTCAATTTATTGGAGAACGACCTTACAGATCTAATAGTTAATGTACCATACGCAAAGAGATCAGTAAGTTGATTCATGCATGATGGAGCACCTCCTCATTTTAGTTAGATTTACCCTCAAAAGAGGATAACGCCGTACAGTTGCGTGGCCTCCTCGTTTACCTGACTAACAATCCTCAGATTCTGTTCCATGGGGTTATTTAAATGTACTAGGTGCAAATTGAGAATGAGAGAAATCTTGAACAAATAGTAATAGAGCAATACGAGATAATTCGGAATAAGGAAGGCTTATTTGAGAGAGATTATCCATGAGGAATCGACTAGAAAGACGGACATTTCCAGCACATGTTATATTTGTTAATTTTTGCCATTTAATCTTGAATCGAGTTATATGGCATAAAGTATGTTCTCGTGTAGAGGCCAAATGATAAATGCAATCCACTTAAAATTTGTACACTATAAATAAGGAACTATCATACTTATCCAATTGAAATACTGTCAAGTACTTAGGACCTTTCAGCTACCAAGTAGCCGTCATCAGAGTAAACAGAACAGTATTGTTAGTGGATAAGAGCGATTGTTTCTTATTTATAGTTTTATAGTGTGAACTCTTTCATTGCTTATCAGAAATTTTAACACAAATTATGGAATGATGCTCGAAACTTACTGACTTGAAAGTTCAAAGAGGTACGACCGGTTTTGAGTTATTGAGTAGTACGGATTGTCGAAATACTCGACACTTTTCGCTCTGTTTCGCGCGTCATTTGGAGCGCTAATCATCTGGCCGATTGCCGATTGTAGAGAGAAATATTATAAAAACACGTTCACTACCGATTACACCAGCAGGTGCGGCACCCGATAAAGGGATAGCGCGTTCCGTCAATAGTCCAGGCATTTAAGGAGGAAAATTGACGATTTTTGTCCTAATTTCCGCAAGGTCTAATTTCGGTCTATTCTATGTGACACGCTGAAAACGATGGGGTAGTTTAAATTTGCATTAACCCTGTGCTCAAAAAGCTATGGCCATATTTTGGAAGCAAAAATGGCCTTTTTTCAATTTTTTGCGTTTTGAGACAAAGCTTTGAGTTGTATGGAAAAATGTTCGAACAAAAGTTTTTGGAAAAATTAATACGCGATTTTTGGCTCTGGTCCGAAATCGATTCGAGGTCGTCGGCCAAAAAACAAAAACTCTTTGACGTATACTCAATTTTTCAATGTGCTAAAAAACAGAGTAAATGGACCCTTACTCTGTTTTTTAGCACATTGAAAAATTGAGTATATGTCAAAGAGTTTTTGTTTTTTTCATATTCTGTTTCGGTGGAAACATAGTATTTTTATTTCTTTTCTTTCGGTTTCTGGTATCTTGACCTACCTCATTTTTTGGCGCCAAAAAAGGCCATTTTGAAAATCTGTATTTTACGAATTTCAGACAAAATACTTAAGTTCTCGATCTAAAACATAACTTTGGCGCCATTTTGAAAGCTTTGGACAGCTTAAAAATTCAAATCTTTTGGGGTTAGAAATTTTTCACGAAATTCAAATTCTACGTTCTTTAAGAGATTTTCATACCGACTATTTTAAGTCCAAGCAGATCGATTTGAGTCGAGTAGAAATGAAGCTATCCTAATAAATGTGTTTGGACCTCTAAAGGGTCCAATTTTGGGTCTATCAACAAAGTCTCAGAGCAAACTACAGAGAAATACATCGGCCATTTAGGTATGGAACAGCGTACGGGAATTCGTTCACAATTTCAAGTTATAACGAATTTCATCATAAAAACTAGCGCGGAATTCCATTTAGCGGCAATAAGCGAGGGCGGTACAATAGATTCCTCGCGCGAAATAATACTATTTTAAATGTTTCGAAATGCACCTGAATGCTTATAATCATTTTGTGTAAATGTGTGAGTGTATGTAGACGTGTGAACGTGTATATGTGACCGAGACATGATGTCATTATAGGGTGTTACATAACAAATTTCAATATTTGAACAAAAAAAAACTAAGATTAATAAATAATTTGTTTTTTTCACATTTATATATTTTTTTCTTTTACATTTCGAATTTATTGAAGAATTATCTATATGTCTAATTATTCACAAATAACCTAAGTTTTCGTCATCACTGTCAGCATATATTGCTAATGATGATCATTATTGATATACGGATCATCGTGAGGCGCTTCATCATCTAAGTTTGATAAAATTTGATCGTCGCAATTGTCATTGATTACATCATTGATATCGTCATCATCTTCATCATCGTGTTTATTCTCATCCATAAACTTATCAAAATCATCATCATCTAATATACTGATTTCTGGCTCGGGGCAATTAAGACATTCTTTACCTTCATAATGCTTACATAATGAGCTACAAGGTAGTCCTAATTTTAAACACGGATTTACCAGTACCATTTCTCATACAACCACAAGAGATTATTTTGATCAACTCATCGGGACGAGCCTCCAAACCTGAAGTTGGTAATAATCCTAAAAATATTTTGCTTGCAGCATCATCGTATTTTCATATGGTTACCTTGTGATGCCTTGGCATAACGTAATCGTTCGCTGGCATGAAAAATTGGGAGCTTTTTGTTTGACACATTTGTTAGCAAATTACAATTCCCGATCTTCCATACTCGACATAATATCGAGGTAACCATATGAAAATACGATAATGCTACAAACAATAAAATGCACGTCCCGATAAATTGATCAAAATAATCCCTCGTGATTGTAAATAAAATTGTACTGGTAAATGTTTGTGAAAAGTTTAGGATTACCTTGTAGCTCATATGTAAGCATTGTGAAGGTGAAGAATGGTCTAATTTCCCCGAGTCAGAAATCAGTATATCAGATGATGATGATTTTGATATATAACACCCTATAACGATATCATGTCACGGTCACATATACACCACCCGTTTACATACACTCACATTCACACAAAACGATTATAAGCATTCAGGTGCATTTTAAAACATTTAAAAAGTATACTTTCTCTCGCGGAATCTATTGTACC